>VWYH01010666.1:940971-1180115 GCA_013399365.1 Pampusana beccarii
CACCCTCACTGAGAAGAAGTTTCTTCTCTGGTCCTTGACTCTCAGACCAGAGCAATTGAAAACATTAACTCTGTGCTGGGATGTTATCTCTTGTTCTCAAACTAAGTCCAAATAATGACCGTGCTAGCTACGAAAAAGAAAGGTGTCTAACTGCATGAAGAAAATTAACCCATTTTCAGTCAAACCAGCACAATGTCCAATGCAGAGGAAGACATCCCAGTATCCACACACTTGTCTAGACCCAGAGTGTCACCAGGCTCTGGTTTGTCCCTCCAGTCATTCTTCTTCCACTCCTTCTCCGCACTGCTGGAGCTTCCCTGCTGGTTGCTGCTCTCAGAGCCAATGCTCCTCTGCCTGTGCAGCCAATAGAGCCCAAAGAGCACAAGCAGGGCATCGGCAGAGACCCAAACCCACCAGTACTGGCACGCAGTGATGAGCACACCTTCCTGGGCAAGGCCGCCGTCTTGGGCAAACCCTTGCAAACCCTGGCTCCTCCACTCCATCTCCTCCAGCATCCAAGCCACCATCTGACTCCGCTGCTCCTCATGCTGCTGTAGGGGCTCTTCCATGGCCGTGTCTGTCCAGTCACCCACCCTCACCGCATATTGCATGATGCTCAGCACGGTCAGGACATGGGTCATGCTCACAGCCATGGCCTGGAGGAGGAGGATGGAGAGAAGGGGTTCAGTGGGGCTGGGTAGGAGGGAGATGGCAGTTGGGACAAGAGACACAGAGGCTTGGAAACAGGCAAGAGAGGGCGTGAGAGAGCTCAAAGGCAGCAAAGGGAAGGTTGGTGAGCACGGTGGGCATGGGGACACATCCTCGCAGCCCCCTGGGCACTCACCATGGCTGACAGCCCCGAGCCCAGCACCTGCCCTGCCCAAGGCACTTGCCACAGCAGCTGAGCCCTCACCCCAGCCTTAGAAACTACCCCAGAGCCTGGTGCTTCTGCCCCAGCTCTTGTCCAGCCCAGCCTTCCCCCTGCATCCTCACTCACCACCGTCTCCAGTTGAACTGCAGCAGAAGCCATTCCCCCCAGCTCTCCAACCCTGCAACGAGCAAAGCACAACCCCCCCGGCAGGACAGAGCTCCCTAGGCCCCAAAACCTCTCCAGAAAGAGCAGCAGGAGTTGCACAAGGTCTCCCCTGGCCTCAGACTGAGCTCCATGCCCAGCTGAAGCCCAGGGTCGGGCTGCACAGCACCACCAGCAGCCCTACACCATTTGCTCTCACCACCAAGCCAGAGCCCAACACCACTTACCCCAGGCAGCCAGACTCACCACTTGCCTCGACCAGCCCGTGCCTTACAGCACTTGCTGTAGGAAGGACAGGCCTGACACGCTGAGGAAGCTTGCACAGTTCTTGCTGAATTAGTTGCAAATTGCTCCTAATAATGTCACAAAGTCAATTGCAAACGCAGGATGTAGAAGATCTTACTCATAAACCTGCAAGATTAGTATTTCCATGAGACTGGCTCATGTAGTACCTTACTCCATAGTCTGTCTCATCTTGTAAGATAGCATCACAACATTATTATTACAGTGTTTCACATAATTCCTTTTTCATATGCATATGTGTCATTCCTCTTTAAAAGTTGAGGAATTTCAACCATTAAAATCTAGTTGCTTTTTCTATCAAAACTGTGGTATACTAACACCTGTTGTACCCTCAACTGCATGACAGACACCTCTAAGCATTCCAGTGCCAAGTCACCCAGTTAGCACAGCAGACACGTCAAGTTCCCACTGTTAAACACTTCGCAAAATGAAACTAATCTGAAGAAGTAGTCAAGGGATCTGCAATGTTTACTTAGTTTTCCCCTCGTAAGCAGGAAGACACCCAAAGCTCACAGCCCATTTTGGAAACTCCTTTTCTATGACACCCTCCAATTCGCAGCTTTTAGTAGCCATTCTCTAATCCATCGCAGCTTTCTCACTCAGTTTTCAGACACTGTGTACTCGTCAGCTCCCAATTTTTCATCACACTACCAGACCGGTTATTTCTGGAAGTGTCATTCATTGTGATCATATAATGACGTTTGCCCATCAATCTACACCTACACTCAGTCAATTCTCATAGACCAACAGCAGAATCAGCTTTCTTATTATTTTGCTATGAATACCTCGTAGGAATTCAAAGAGCTCTTAGACCATGAAGACTCATACGCTCACACCATAGACTGGGAGGTAAACCTGAAATTTGCCTTCAGACAAAATATTCTCTGTGATAAGTCTGAATGAGAGCCAGCAGGTGATCTCCTTCAAAAAAATGCACATTCCCTTTCTGAACACAGTAGAAACAGCAAGAACTATGAAGACAGGGAATTGTTGTTACCCTAATTACTTCAGAATTCAACAAGGATACTCTGGTCAGCTTTGAGAATCAAAAGCTAAGATGGATATGAACAGAAGAATTGCAAGGTTAGCTCAAAGCCAGCTGCGAGAGGAGGGAAGAGTCCAAACCTCAAGTTCAATAGTGTGGACGTCCTTCCTGACAAATCTAATGGGAAGAACTGCATACTGAATCTCCATACTGGTCTTCCGGGAGTGCCCTTTTGCTCTTGACCAAAGCGTACTGAGAGGACATGTCTCCTTCATGGTATTTCCAGAACTCTATGGATCCTGAAGGAACAGAGCCTGAATTATACAAAGTAATATACAGTTGTCCTGGAAGGCTGCAGTGCTCAGACTCTGGATGAATGGTGTTCTCAACATTTAGGGAAATACACATTTCACTAACTGAAGCAGGAGGCTTTACGACTTTCATACCTTCGCACCCTGGGTCTATCTCCATCTAGAAGGAAAAAATTCAGTGGAGTAGAAGTCTGTTTAACGCCACCGATCCAACAAGATCGTGATACAGACACGGGAAAAACACACAGCCGGAAGTTGGCAAAGACTGGCCAGAGGATATGTGCAAAGCGGTCAAAAACATGTGCAAAAGGACCACCTCTACCTCCCATCTGCTGGGAATGAGGGAAGCACGGAGGGAGAGAGGCCAAGTCAGCCCCTCACCAAAGAAGCCGGTGAACTAGAGGCCGCTGACCTGCTGCTCACAAACACTGTGGCACTCTGAGTCATAGCTCACAGCACACACTCCCCCATAGCCCACTTCATTTAATTTAAAACAAACTTACAGCATGGACTATGACAACAAAGAGGGAGCTCAGAAGTCAGTTCCTGGGCTGACTTCGGATTGCCTTCCTTTAGACATTCTTCTGAAGCTACTCCTGAAACAGGAATGGAGATTTTCATAGTACCAAAAAAAAAAACCAAACAAAAACCACTAGCTCAAGGTTCAGAGTTCAGACAGTCTAAATAATGGCTTTGGCAAACATGCCAGCACAGACAGTTTGTGACCAGTGCCTACAGTTACAGCATTTTCACCTGAACATCATTACAACTCCCTCTGCAAAGTGTTCCCATAGTAGTTCAACATTTTTTCTCAGGCACTGGCAGGAAAGTAGCCAGTCTGGGGACTCGCATGAGGGTAGGAACTAGTTACAGGATGCTCCAGAAGTAATTACAGGGATCTGAGCTGATTAACGTTCTCCATGAGGAAGTATCTTATTTAAACCAGAAAGCAATCAGAAATGTCTGTGTTTCACAGCTGAAGCCAAGTTTCTAAAATTATCAGATTTGTTTATTTACTGAAAACATGGATAAAATCTAAATTGAAACCTAAGTCTCTGCCATGTCTCTCGAGTAGAACATCTGAGTTTCACTTCTGAAAGTCCTTCCATCCGTATGGAAAAGCCTCAGGCAGTCAGTCAGACCCTGCAGATCCATGTGCCCTCACAAGCACTGACAGCAGCATAAAGCTAGTTCAGCCTGCTAGTCTGAACCTAACTCATAGTAGAAACCGCACTGTCAGATATTCCCCAAGATGCAGGGAACAGGATCTACACAGGAATGGCTCCTTAGATAGAGTTTCTGTGTTCTGAAACTGTTGAATATGACATCTTACCTGCCCTGTCCTTGTGCTTCTGCAAATGCCACAGCAGCACAACCACGACAGTGATAATTACAAGTCCTAGTGATACTATGAGACTATAGAAGAGTACACGACAAGCATTTCTTCTGAATGTCTCCTTTTCGCTCTACAAGGAAAATTCAGTTGTAAAAAACACTTACTGTACCTTCATTGTGTTGTACTATGTTAGCTTTATTCATCTTAGTTATTTTTGCAACATCCTGTAAGCATATTACCATCAGAAAGCTGACTTCCAAAACCAAAGGTCACCTTCTTTATTTTTCTCTAATGATTTTACAACCAAAGGGCCTCTTTTCACAAAGCATGTATGACAGCCTGTAACCTATGACATTGGGACAGACCTCAGTCAACAGCCTGGCCCACTGGCTGTTCTTTCTGTCTGACTCCACCAACTGAGAAATCTGTAAGGTGTGATAAGAAAGGCTAGTGAGACGTATTCGCACACCAGGCATTTTAGTATCCCTGCATGATACTGGGGTACACTTGCGAGTTTTTCTGTATCACTCTGGTTGGGTTACTGTATCGCAGAAATATCCAAGCAGTCCGTCAGCCTTGTATTCCAGGGAAGTGCATGCAGTACTGAAGCAGCGCTCCCGCCTTTTCATTGGGAAGCTCAGATGTCACTGCCCAGAGCTTCCCCGGCCCGTGAACACAAGACTATGTTGGCATTAAATGAAGGAGAAGAGGCAAGCAGGAAATATTATTTTTTTTTTCTTTTTACAATAATTGTTTTTCTCTCTAAAATGGGTCCCTCAGCCAGTAAAAAGGCTGATATTAGCCCAAACCAAAAAGTTGTACTGATGTAACAACACTAGTTAAACTTCTTACACTGTGAAATTTAGAACGAAACTAGAATTGTAGGCAGCATTTAATTAAAAGATTCCCCACCACAGTAACCCTTGCAGATGTGAAGGTGGATTTTTTGCCAACTTGGAGGACAGTCATAAACTCAAATTCACCAGAAGGTTCTCCTGATACATCTAAACCAGCCATCATCTGAAGAACATTTATGACATTTACTGGCTGAAGTCATTTTTCTATCACAGCTCATAGTATTTTCAAAATACATTGGAGTAACATACTAGAAACAAAATTACCCTTTCTGCCAGTGTAGGTCTTTTGCTGGTGCAGCCATGCTGGCAAAACAACACCCAGCTTCACCCAACCAGGCTTACCCTAACTAGTCTTTGTTTCATCCATCTGTTGATTAGTTAATTGCTAGTGCATTTGGGGCAGTCTCTTATTTAATCCATCTGGGCTTGTACACTGAAGCTGGATGCAAGAAAAAAAAACAAAAAAAAAACAAAAAAAACCAAACTTTGCTTATCTGAGAGCCAGCACTTTTAAGTGATACTCAGCAACTTTCACATTAACAATGCATTCATATACAATTCTCCCATCTCTGTCATTTGCTTCTATAGAATATCTGCCATGGTCACATTCTTGAATACTGTCTAGTCTGAGACTGTAATTAGACACAATCTCAGTCCTGTTAACATATTCCTCACGGTACTTTGTCTTCAAAGAGCCGAATGTAATTTTAGGACTGTATAAACATATAAAATTACATTCAGGCCTTTGAAGGCAACCGTGAGGCTGATGTGGCCCCCAATGAAAATTAGTTTGACACTCCTGCCTTAAGGGATGTATAGGACATCATATATATATGCTTTTTGAAATTGCTTAGTATTTTGGAAGCATTTCCACACAGGCTTACAAGTTATCTACTGGGAATCCACATGCAGCCAGAGCTTGCTTTTAAGAAGGCAGATAACAAATGAAGTCCCCGAACAATTCCCTGAGAACCATGAGAAGGGTCCATTTCCTTGTCATGTTGAGGAAGCATTTTACTTGGATTTGATTTAGGAAAGAAGAATCCTACTGGGAGGTCACAAGACATAGCAAGAGAGTATTATGAATCAGCATCTGTCATATATATTAATGCCTAGGGACACATCTAGACTATTGTCTCTGACACGGTCCAAAACCCAAATAGTAACTTTTAATAGTTTCCCTACAAAACTGGATCCTGACATTTGCAACAGCTGCTATATCAGAAGTAGAAACAAACCCTATGCCTTTCATCATAAGTTGAATTTGGCATGTCTGTGTTATAAAATTACTGTAGTCCAAATGAAAATAACTCCCATACAAATGATAATTGCTTGCTTCTAAAAAGCTAACTGCTTCTGGGCAAAGATTGTTTTGCCCTGACAAGCAAAGATTCCGTCTACATTGAAACCACCTGCCGTAGCATAGTTCAGTTGCCTAGCTATTTCAAAATAAGACGGAATGTATCTCAAACAGCCTAAAATGCCTCCTGTTTGGTCTGTCTACCCAAGAGAGAAAAAAAAGTTTCTCTGATTCCTACCTCCAGGAAACACAGGAAAGGCATGAACTAAAAGGCACAAAACCAGAGTTGCCTCAAACAGTAGTGTCATCAGAACCCATTTTCTGTTCTATGTTCTTGTATTGCTCTGTCTCGGCTCAGAGATGGCAAGTTCAAGTCGCTGAAGCACAAAAGATGAAATTGTCTTCAGCATCCAGAGGTATTGGGAGGGCCAGGCAGCCAGAGTGCTCTGCTGGGCACTGATGATACCAAGGGAGCAGCATAAGGAGGAAACTCATTCTCATCCTCTACTCCTGTCTGGGAAATAAGGGGAGTGAAAGGCAACAGGGAAGACAGGGGGTTACTGGGAAGAGAGAGCGAGTATTTATTTTTGTGGCCTCTCTGGCAGGCCTGAAACCACAAGCAGAGAGTGGTGTTGAGAGTGAGGAAAGCAGGAAGACAGAAAAATGCATAATTGTGACTGATCTTCTGTGTCATGGTACAGCTGAAGAACTGTAACATCTCAAGGACCAGGATGCTCAGAATAGGGAGGAGAGTCCTAATCAGCACTTTGTAGGTCCCTAAGTCTACACATCACTCCATGGTGGCTCAGACTTCATGAAAGCTAAGGCAGTTTTCACTAAACCTTGCTGGCCTTGATTGACCTCAATAGCTATGTTAACATCTATTTCAAAATAAAGATCTAATTTTTCTAGCTTTTAAACTTAAGCACTGGATAAAGAGACAGAAAAAACAAGATCTGAAATGCAGTCTAAAATTAGCACCCAATAACTAAACAAAGAAGCTAAATAAGAGCTCAGCATATTTAGGAGCTTAATGGTTGGGTTTCAAAGCCTAACTGTAACATCTTGTTTCCAGACTTGTAACACAAGTGTAGCTGCTAATTGCAAGTGTAACAAACCTTTAATCAATAATATAACATGCAAGTGTTCTCATCTAGATTACCACAGGAACTCAAAAACAAAGGCAGAAGCTGCCAACTGTGAATATCTAATCTATATATTGCAATATAAACAAGTGTCTGATCCAGGCAGCCCAACACAGAAAGACAAGGACTTTAAAGTGAGAATTTACACCCACCACGCACATGTCGCCGAAATTTTCTTTGGTAGAGACAACGCTGCGGGCTGTTGCACACCATGGCCGCATACAGTCCCGCATCCTCTTTCTTGACCACGTGGAACCCCAGCGTCCCATTAGGAAAGACACAGATGCACTGGCCATGCCCGCTGTTGCCATGTGTCCAACACTGTGAAGATGTGTTTCCCCTGCACCAGCTGATTCGAAAAGGCCGCTCCAGTTGGGGATAGTCAAGTCAAAAATAACGTAGTCGCACACTCTCCCATCTATCGTCGTCACATCACTGTGAGCTGAAAACACAACACACAGAGAAAAAGAAGTCATTACCAAACAGTTCAACATCATTAC
This sequence comes from Pampusana beccarii, assembly GCA_013399365.1. Classification (NCBI taxonomy): domain Eukaryota; kingdom Metazoa; phylum Chordata; class Aves; order Columbiformes; family Columbidae; genus Pampusana; species Pampusana beccarii. Next base: position 948,742 of record VWYH01010666.1, read on the forward strand.
AGCCATCAGGCTGAAACTCCGGCGATGACACAGGTTTGAGAACATCACCTGGGAGCTGGGATTTAAGAGCGAAAATTGGGATTCACTTCCAAATCCAGCTGCTGAAATGTATGATCTCAAACTAACCACTAAACCCTGGCTTTTCCAAATGCCATAGACTATGTGCAGATGGTTTTGTACTAGTCTTCCTCCTTAGCAGTTTCAGAAAGCTTAAGTGAGAAATTTCTTTAAACTCCTGTAAGAGATTTTTTATGAAATAAAACCACAAATGGCATAACCTGATACATGTTGGAAAGTATTCCTTACAGCTAATGAATCAGCCATTTTTGTTCTTTGTAAATATGAATACACAACTCAACTCATACTCAATAATATCTAATAAGCCAACTCTAGCAAATTATATTTGGTTTATTAGTATTACCTTGCTGGAGTTTATTACAGCACTCCTTTAAACATTAAATCTTTAAGAGGAAGCTGTAAACTTCATTAATTAATATTCTATTTTTAATTGCTTGGCTTTTTCATATTCCAAATACACTGACATAATTTCATTAGCTGAGGTCTTTTATTTCCCAGTGGGATTAATTTCAAGCAGAAGCTACTTACAACAGTAAGTGTAGCAAGCTAAAACACTTTGGGAACATAATTTTGTTTCAACCCAACACTCAAATGTTCTCCTGGTCCTGCAGCAAATAAACCCAGCAGCATAAACCTCTAATAACACATCCAAACCAAACCAGATTTTCCATCCTACTTTATCGTAAAAGCCTGCTGCTACTAGGGAATTATTGAGAATTAAATATATTTTCTTGCCTTCAAAAATCACTAGTGCACACAATACCACCTGGAAGGTGAAAATTTGTAACATCTCAGAGGTGACCTTTTCTTTGCTGTTATGTATACACTTCTTTATGGGCTTGTTCACCAGGACACCTTTAAATCCCACTAACTTAAATCCCTATCAAATTATATGGCTTGAAGTAAGAAGGTGAGGAAAAATATTTAAAGTATTCCTGTATCCTAATCATTTCCTTCCTGAACCTGAACAGATCGAATAGCTATTTGGTTAAAAAAAAAACAACCCAAACCTGCGGTTTCAACCACTGTCAGAGCAGTGTCAGCTATGAACTTGTGGTTAAGTTGCCCTTTTTTCCATGCCACAAGTGCAACAGTAGAAGTTAGCACTATCAGACAACTTTTCCCAGCAAAAAGAAATCCAGGGAAAAGGTGTAGCTGCAGGTCAGCAAAGACTTATTGCTGGAGATGGACTTGCACATCTGTACCACTGCTCCTCTTGCCCTCTGCAAAAATACTCCGACACTGCACAAGCTCTTATCTGTATTTGGTAAGGTGCATGGCTTTTCCATCAAAAGTGTGAGGATTTCTACAACAAAGAACTACATTACAGTTACCTGCAGCATCAGAGCTTTCCCCAAGGGGACAATATTTAAGCAAAATAGTGCAACACTGTACAGCAACCCAAAGCAGTGTCATGCATCCTGATCAGCTTCCAGTTTTGTTCGAGTTTGTACGTGACTAATCAAATGCAGGCACAGGAGACAGCACAAAGCATCTCCTGATTTGCCAAAGGAGAGTATGTGAAGAAGCCAAACTCCTGCAGGTCTCTAGAGATGCCCATGGTTCCAATACATCTCTGCCAGCTGAGCGGTCCCTTCAGAAAGTGAATTTATTTCTGGACTTCACAGAATTTGATTTCCAATCCTGACAGCCTAGAAATTAGGGTGAAGTTTCTCTTCACAGTACATGCACCAAACCAAGACTGTAACTTGAGCAGCAAATTATTTATTGAACCTGTCTTTGTTGTCTCACGGTTTTCCCCAAATCACTGCCTCTACTCCAACAAGGAAAACAGCATGTAGGGCAGAGCTGACACCCAGGATGAGCAAAAGGGACAGAACTTCTGGGGAGGAGAGCAGGTTGCTTCTCTTTCTGCTTGTCAACCAACACCTTGGACCAGGCTCAGCAAGGTCAGGGTCATAGAAGAGCATGCATGCAAGAGTCTTAAAATGAAATGAATGTCAGCTGACTCGCACTGACTATCCAAAATAACTGCTTGCTGTGGTTTGCACTCATACAGAGATGGAAGAGACGTCTCAAAGGTGACCATCTGAGAGACCTCAGCCTGACTAAAAACATATGCTGCCATACAATCAACAATTCAAGCACTTCTCATCTGCAAACTTTACCAGAGAGCCTCCATAATCTTCATTGCTACCTTCACTGAATGTGTTTGATCACAAAAATACAGCTTTGTGGGTCATCTTTACTGCCTTGTTTCAGCAAACACGGAGCACTCTGAAAACCACAGCACACTGAAAATAACCAACCTGTGATTACCCATTCAAAAGGAAAGCGAGGAAAAACTGAAAACTAGCTTCTTTCAACACAAAAGCATTCAGATTAATAGCAAGAAACAAGCATAAAAAGCCAGCAAATGCAAGAAGTCTAAACCATGGGCAGTGCTGCAGCAACTCAGAGATTTAAATGAATAGGGCGATTTAATGAGGCCAGGTAAATAGCCAGATGTCTGCCAGTGCCACCAGCAGCAAACATCATTCAGCTTCAAAAGATCTCTGAAGGAGAGCAGCTACACCAATAATTAGCAGCTTTTGCTGTAACAGAGATGGACAGTGTGCTGCCTCAGATGTGCCCTCCCCAGTATCAATCCTTGCACGGTAGCTACATCTACACTAATTAAATGAGTTCCACAAGCAGCGCAGGTCCCCAAAGGCAGCCATTCAACCTACTGCACATTTACTGGTGATGGCACAGGTCCTCTTCCTTCCTGCCACATGAAGCTGGTTATGTTCCCTGTTATGTGGAAAAATGGCAGCACATTTATTAAGCAGTCAGTTAGTGGCTGAGTCTTTACACAGCCCAAACAGTAGCAGGACTCGTTGTATAGTGGTAGTCAGCATTTTAGCTATAGCTTTATACTGGGTTCAAAGTGGAAAACTGTTGACTTGCGCTATTAGTCACACTGGTCATCTTAACAACAGTGTGCCCTTCATAATTCACGTGTGATGACGAATACGTGTCTGTGCATGTGTACCTGTGTCTATGCACATATTTATGTGCAGCTCTATTTGAGCCTTTTGTTTTAAGCTTTGTCTTGCTTGTTTCACCCTCAGGCAGTCACTGTAATCAGAGAAGGCTCACAAGTAAACCAGCTGAGTGACTCCAGCCTCCCTTTGATGGGCTTGTTGTGCAAGACCTTCATGGAGTACTAGCCTCCAGTATTCTCATAATTACCTGAACTGCTAAAAAAAAAAATCTTCTTTGTTAATCGTTTGTTCTCAGCACCCACAGACCACTAAAGCCCAAATAATTTGCATATACCATTATCTCTAGGCAGATAAGGCATGTGCATGTAATTTCAGGTATGGAGTTTCACTTAGAACTTGTCAGCTGATAGGTTCCAATTGAAATGAAGCTGTAATGGGACCCGAGGCTGCTATCTTTTGCTTTGCATGACACAATTGCCTTGATGATGCTGACAAAATACATATTTAAACAAATAACCATGTTAATATAGCTCAATTCCTGGATCAGCCATCACCTAAAATGAATTCAACACCAGCCTGCCTGAGGGAAGACACAAGGAAAGACTGCCCTCTTCAGTACACAAACATCTTATTCACCATATATCTGAGAGCAAAATCTAGCTTTCATAGCACACCCTGGGACACCTAGCTAATTGAAAAAAAAAAATAACAGAGCATAGTTAAAGCTGTACAAACAATGAGTCGCAAATTCCCTCTGGCAAAAAAATAAGCTTTCAAATATAAATAACAAGCACCTCATTTGCGGTTCTCCTTCCAATTCTCCCACAATTGTAAAAGGCATTATACTTCACCCATTCTGGTTGGCTTCACTATGCTGTCAACTGCCTGATGTCCCTCCATACACAGGACATCAGCACTATCCTACCGCTTCCCAGAAAACTGAATGCACACCTGTCACTTCCCCTTGCCTGACTTCCACTGGTCAGTTTGCTCTTTTTGCATGCATTTTCTAAATATCTAATCAATGCCCTGATTCAGACTCTATATCCCCAACGAAACTGAACTCCTAGTTCGCTCTGTTTGACACAAACATAAAAGAACGAGAGTAGGGACTTACAAGTCACTAAGTACAATGTTGAAATATATCTGGGTATTAAAAATACACTACTAGGCAACAGCAAGCTTCGGCTATGCCAGACTCAAAACACTATTGCACGGCACGATCTATGACATTTGCCTTTTCTTGAGTGGTTGATCCATGATGCTTAAGCAAGCCTTTTTTCCTACCACAGACAGAAGGGTCAGTTAAGTAAGGGAGACTGCATTATTCTTTGACCAGTCTGAAACGCTGCAGCGTGAGGAACAAACTACAGTGCTTTGCTGTAACCCTTCCACTTCAGATGCACTTTCCCATATATATGAGTTCTTCCTCTAGACCACTAACATTACATTTTCAGCTTAATTAAAACTGGAAAATCAGTAAGTAGTATTGTTTGCAGATACAGAAAACTCAAGGGAGAATAAGATGTTTACTAGAATATCAGGTTCAGACATTTGCAAGCAAAACACTATTTTTTAAAAATCTGTAAAACTTAGAATCATAGAATCATAGAATCATTTCAGTTGGAAGACACCCTGTTCCAGTGCTTCACAACCCTTTCCATGAAGAAATTATTCCTAATATCCAATCTGAACCTTCCCTGGCACAACTTGAGGCCTTTGCTTGTGACGTAAATGATAACGTAAGTTACGCTCCTGAGACAGGTGGATCACAGAGTAACTGAGCTGCATCGATGTGAATGCAAAGTTGCAGATAAGACCTTTGGCCAGTCAGGCCTCAGATAAGTATGACTTGGAAGGGTCTCACAGAGGAAGCATCACTCCACACTTGCCCTTCTTACAGACTTGCCTTCAGAGGGGTCTTTAGTGTGACTCGGTGCAGTAGTTCTTTATCAACCATGGAAACAAATGCCATTTTTAATGGCAATGGGCAGCAGAGGCCAAAAAGAAAGATAGAGGCCATGGCTAACCTTCTGCCTTCCCCATCAGGCACAGCACACACTTTGCCCTCTCCTTTTTGCTCCTTGAAGCCTCACACACACAGGGTTTGTTCAGCCTGGGGAGGAGGAGACCAAGGGCAGCCCTCATGGCGGCTACAGCTTCCTCACAAGGGGAGGAGGAGGGGCAGGTGCCGAACTCTTCTCTTTAGTGACCAGTGACAGAACCCGAGGGAACGGCAGGAAGATGTGCCAGGCACGTCTGGGTTGGACATGAGGAAAAGGTTCTTCCCCCAGAGGGTGGTGGACACTGGAACAGGCTCCCCAGGGAGGGGTCACGGCCCCAAGCCTGACAGTGTTCACAAAGAGACTGGACAAGGCCCTCAGACACATGGTGTGAACTGTGGGGTTGTCCTGTGCAGGGACAGGAGTTGGACTGGATGATCCTTGTGGGTCCCTTCCAACTCAGAACAGTCTATGATTCTATTATTATAATCCTTCAGCTACAGACACTTTAAGGGAAGAGTGAACACGAGCACAGAACTGGCCAAAGCCATGAACAGGGAGACTCAAAGGGTCAAATGAGTTCTTGGGCACTGTTCTGCTACCATGGGGAAGCATCGACCTGTCACAATCTCATCAAGGGTGTCTCCCTTTTCCATGGTATGAGGAACAGGCTGCATAGACAAAGGAAAAGACTTAGGCTAACTGGTAGAACTATTTAAATCGGATCTGACTTCTAAAGATGTGATAAAATTCAGCATCTGTTGAAAGACTCTTCAATGTAGTTCCCAAGCTCTTTTTCAGTTTGGGGAGTTTCTCCAGTTCTTAGCCCTTACTTGGCTTTGTAACTTGGCTTTTAGCATAAGCAAAGCAATAATCTAAGTAGTGGGTAATTAAGCAATCAGCAACTGAAATAAAGGCAGTCACTCCTTTAACTTACAAGTTTTATTTGGTATGTACATAAGTATATAGAATATAACCTTGTTAGCAAGCTTGCACCAGTCCATCGGCCAGCTGCCTTGGAAGCCTTAGGAGCCTGGGGTTGTCTCCAATGAATTCACATGGAGATTCATGCAGGTGTGTTTGGTTGTTGTTCTAGTCCTCTCTTCTTTCCAGTTACTCAAGGGTGGGAATGCCTCTGCTTACTCTGGTTTTCCTCCCCCAGCTATTAAGCTCCTTTATCTCTACAAGGGCTTGTTTCGTTATCCCTATTTTACTTAGGGAATCTTTAAAAATCACACAATGAAAGCTACTCTCCATTTTGGGTGAGGGAAGGGTCTATTATGGTTCCTTACACTAACCTTCACGCATGTCAGCTACAGATTACTCATCTATAAGACTGTACCTAGGCAACCCCCCAATGCTCACTGTGTTTTTAGGGGGGGAGGTTAAACATCAAATAGAGTAAATCTCTTCAGCTACATGTTACTAGCCAAAGTAAGTGGTGAATCAGATGCACAAACATAACTTTGATTTTGTGTCTCGTATGTAATTGGCCAAACACATTAAGGCTGATTCCTTCAGAAAGGGAGTATCACCATTTGTAAACAAAATAACACATTAAAAATAGCAGGTCCATGGATGTGCACCCATTTTTTAAATTATTATTTCTGTTTGGAAAAATCTGTAATTTACCTAGCCTGGGTAAGCTTGAATCAAACCTAGCAAGAAGTTTGTGGCAATGAAGGGTTGCCATTCCTGGGCTGCCCTGATCATGTCTGTAATAGATTTGATGGCTGTTCTGGTCCTTATCAGTCACAAGAATCCTTGAGTCTCCTGGCAGGAAGCTCAGTTCTTCCTGCATCCATTTTTAAGGCTGCTAACAGTTTTGATTCAACGCAAGAAGCTCAAAGCAGCAGTTACTACGGAGATACAATATGAATACCTTAAGCCTGAATCCTCCCAGAGTACTGTCATGTATTGTAGTCTGAATAATGCACATCCCTGAAACACAAGTTGTCCTGGACTACTAAAAAATGGAACACGACACGGTGATGTTGCTAAGCTGTTTGGCAGTTTGCTTGTTCACTTGTTTTTTCCCATAACCACATGCCTAGATTGGGGCAGCTGCATTTTAGCATTGATACAGCAACTGCTTGCTTTCCAGTCTTTTAATCAATTTAGTTGGTAGTTTTCTTCCTGACATTTTTTTCCCTGAAGTATAATGGAGACAAGGAGATGCTCAGAACTCAACTGGACATGGTCCTGGGCAGCCTGCTCTGGCTGACCCTGTTTGAGCAGGGGGTTGGACTAAATGATCTCCAGGGGTGCATTCCAAGCTCAACCACTCTGTGATTCTGTAATCCCGCTCTCAGAAACTATTGGGGGAGAAAGCTTTAATGCTTCAAATCCAAACCAACAGATGTCATTATCTTCTTGGAAAGCACTGCACTTAACTTTTTGCAGTGTTAACAAGCAATCTTACCCAGGCTCTGGAAAACCGCACGTGCTTGCTGAAATGCTTGGAATAGTGTTTCCTGTCAAATGGTGTTGAAAAAGAGTAAGACAGCAAACAGCTCTCATTGTTTATTTCTCTTTTAGCAGCTGTGGAGAGTCCTGGTGGTCTACTTATGAGTGATTAATATATTACTCCACACCAAAAACTCTTTCAGTGCAGGTGAAAACAGTTGATCAATACATAAGTTTAAGAAACCATATTCAGTGGGCAGCTGAAATGCTTCAAATGCCTTTAGTAAACTTCCTTCTATTCAGGTGGCAGTTTTGCTGAGTGTAAATGAATTGCGATAAGGCTGTTGAGTAGGTATGGCATTCAGTTTGGCACTACAATAGCAAGAGAATGGTACACCTAAATGTTAGTTAGAGCTTACTGCAAAAAGGAGAAACAGTTATTCCATGTGCAGTACTTCTCCTTATCTGTCGTTCTCACCAGGGCTTTTTCACTGCTGTTCTCTAATGACCTCTTCATTCAGCGTGGGGGTTTGGTTATGTCAACTACTCAAACATTGTGGGCTTTTAGAAGACAAAATACTTTTAACGCTAAAAGCATAGGACCGCTTAAGATGATACATCAGCTTTGTCAAAACAAAAAAAGGAAAGGGGACTTCCACATCATTAGCCAGCTGAAGTTCAAAATCATCAAACAGTGAAATTGCTCTGAAGTAATAAAAAATGGAGCCAAGGCTTGACATGGTGGTATTTCTGAAGTAATACAGCTTTTTGAACTGCAATAACTTCCCTGAGGGCATCTCTCTAGATTCAGGCAGTTGTATTTTAATAGTAATCTTGTAAATGCTGGCTTACTATTTTTATCCACCTGGAGACACTCCGCTTCTTTCCCTTTTCCTTGAAATATGGTCACATTACACAATTTGCACACTTTATTGCTTTATGCATTTTTAAGACAGCCAAAACCTTTTTGGAAGATTTCTCCCAACTTACCAACTTTTAATTATCAAATTGCTTGCAAGATGTTGTATGTATGTTAACCCACAATTGCCCACATCTTGGTCACAGAATCACAGAAATGTTGATTGGAATAGACGTCTGGAGTCCAACCTCCTGTTCAAAGCAGAACTATCACTAGTACCAGATCATCTTTGTCTAGCCACATTTCAAAAATCTCCAAGGATGGAGATCCAGCAATCAGGATTAATTTCCTGTTTAATTCTTTTGCATACATTTGTACTTTGATTGTGAAAATATTGACATTCAACCCCCCCGACTTCTACGCCAATGTGCTGTATGCTACAAGCATGGCAAGGATTCAGCAACAGGCTTATCAGTTGTCCTGTTTTGTAAATTGATGTGGCTATGTTTTCCCTTTCTATTTAATTATTCCCACCTTATTTTGTCGATGACCATTTCTCCATCTGTCCACAGCTAGTGAAATTACAGACTGGAAGTCTAATAAACCCATATCAGTCATCACTTCTCCAACAGAAAAAGTCTTTAATGCAAATTGATGCTTCTGCCTTAACAAATAAAGCCTCTACATGACAAAACTGGACCACATTAATTTATCTCATTGCAATTCCCATACAGTTTAGGGCACAGAGTCACTAAGGTTTCTGACTAATTCATATTGCTAACAGCAGCTTGAAGTGGAAAGGGAATCAGGAGGCTTTGAGAGTATTTTTCGCTTTGTTCGTAGGAAACATTTCCCGATTCCTGGAAAACCACTCCTTTCTGTACCCTCATCTGAGTCCTCATCTCATGGCCAGCCTGTTTTGTACCACTGCTAAGCACATACTACATATTTGGGTGGTTTAGTTCCTAGAAAGGCCAGATAATTTTCTGTATTTTCACCATGGAGCAAGAGGTGGCTTGAAAAAGCACCACCCAAAGAGGCAATGTATTTATCATTCGGGATACAGGGGCTGAAATGAAAAGCTGCTTTTATGGCCAGACAGCACATCTGCTGTGTCCTGCCTGTAGCCACAGGGTGGCTTCCTGCATGTTCAAACCCAGTCCTGGTTCCCCGGTAAGGTGGCAGGGAAAACCAAATGTCACCATGTCCAGAAAACAGCAAACATCCAGGTCACCACAGCAAGAAAAGCTGTGATCTCACAGATGGCTGGTCCCTGTCAGGCTTGAGGTGCAGTCCCCCCCAAATCAGATTTCTGACCATGCAAGGCCAAAGGAACAAACGCCCCACGCCGCACAAGGAAGCGGACAGCTGCAATAGTGCTGGAGGCCTGTGCCACAGTGGGTGTATCAAAGTGGAAGGGCCTGGTTTATACTGGTGGGCAGTAACGTGGTGGGGACTGCTCTAAGCGCTGCGAATTGCTGGAGGAAAGGGCTGGCAGTGCACTCCAGCACAGCAGCTCTCCAGCACCAGTTCTGTTCCAGTGCCCTCCAGGCATGGGCTTAAGATCAGAACTGCAGAGGCCTAGGTTAACCCTTTCCTATGTCACCTACTGCGTGGGGAGAGCTTCCTCTCGTAAATGAGGGATTAACTCATTTATTCACCTGAGCCCCCAGGTTTCCTACCAGATTTCACGGAAACGTGTAGTTGTCGAGCTTCTTCCCTCTGAGTTACATGGAGTAATTGCATGGAGAGCAGGCACCACATTGTAAAACCATGTGTACATTTCTTTAGCTAAGGGAAAACACTTTTAGAAGGTTGTATAACAACACGCAGGACAATGTTGTAGCATGTAGGGTGTTGGTCTCTTCTCTCAAGTGATAGGATGAGAGGAAATGGCCTCAAGTTTTGCCAGGGGAGATTCAGATTGGATATTGGGAAAAATTTCTCCACAGAAAGGGTTGTCAGGCATTGCAACAGGCTGCCCAGGGAAGTGGTGGAGTCACCATCCCTGGAGGTGTTTAAAAGATGTATTAGATGAGGTTCTTAGGGACATGGTTTAGTGCCAGAGTTAGGTTATGGTTGGACTTGATGATTTTGAGAGTCTCTTCCAAACAAAATGATTCTATGATTTTATGAAAGATCTCTGCATACGGGCCATGAAACAACAGGGCTGTTTCCAAACCCCGGGGTAGGCAAACACCTGCCTCTGGGCACCAGCCCGCCGAGAGGTGCTGGATTTACGGCTCCGCAGCAGCTAAAAACGCGAATAATCCACCCCTCCTCCCGCTAGACCCCGCCGAGCCGCCCTCCCCGCTGCGCTTCCCCGGGCAGACGGGCGCAGGGTTCCGAGCCCTAAGGCCCAGAGCGGCGCCGCTTCCCCCGCAGGAAGCGCAGGGAGCGGATCCGGGCGGCGCTGCGGGACGCCCCAGGCCCGGGCGGGGGTGCTGCCAGGGCTCTCCCCGCAGGTCCGGCCCGCACTCCCGCTCCCATCCCGGCGCCTCCCGCTCCGCCCAGGAAGCGCCCTTTGCCCGCGGAGCAGGAAGCAGCGGCCGGCGCGCAGTGGGGCGGGCGCCGTGCGGGAGCCCTGCAGGTAGGCACGGAGCGGCACGGCGGGGCCGGGCCTGCCGCTCCCGCTCCCGCTCGGCGGGGGGACAGCGAGGGGCAGGGCCCGGGGGCGCCCGCGCGGGTCTGTGCTGGCTCTCGGAGGAGAAAAATGGCAGCGACAGCCGGGCTTTAAAACCCTGTCAGAGCCTTTGTCTGTCGGCCCTGTGGAGGAAGGAGGTACCCGGAGGAGAAGGAGAGATGCAGCTCGGAGGAGGGGAGCTTGCCTCTCTTACGGACCCTACCCCGCTCTAGTTGCCGTCCTTGTCCGCTTGAATCCCTCACCTGTAACGCAGTTCCCCCGTTTCCATCCCTTTTCACCTGCCACAGAGCAAACGCGTGTCTTTTCCCCGTTCTCCACCCAGTGGCTGTTCGCTGTTGCGGACGGGCAGCTTTGCACCCCTGCCGCTGCTCCGTGGGAAATCCTCGTTCCCAAAACCCACACCGTACCTGCGCCCTCCCGCGCAGCCTCCTGCCCACTGCGCAGTGGCCCTCCCGTTCCACCTCCTGTGTCTGGCTCCCAGTGCCCCCCAGCATCCCGAGCTGGGCACGGAGCTGGGCAGGAGGGCAGTCACTGGCAAGTGCTGTAGTTTGTAAACAAATCTGATGGTGCAGGGGAAGGTGGCTCTCTTCACACCCCAGAGAAATGTGTGCAGGTGCATAATTAGCTGTTTTCTGCAGTGCAAATGTCTTCACCTTTTGATTTAACTGCAAATGTTATCTGTCCCAGATAATCACAGAATCATGGAATATCAGCTTGGAAGGGACCTCAAGGATCATCTGGTCCAGCCTTTCTTGGCAAAAACACAGTCTAGACAAGATGGCCCAGCGCCTTGTCTAGCTGAATCTTAAAAGTGTCCAATGTTGGGGAATCCACCACTGCCCTGGGGAGATTAATTCCAATGGCTGACTGTTCTCCTAATGAAAATTTGCCCTCTTGTGTTCGGGGGTAGGAAGATTTGAACATCTTCTTCTGAATTGCAGGTTTGTGCTGTTGTGCCTGGCATCATCATGTGGACCATGCTTAGCTTCTGACAGCACTTCAGGGGCAGACTGCAGGATCCCAAGGAGCCCAAGAAGCTGAAACTATGACGCTCTGCACTAGGATGGGCCCCATAACCTCCGCAGCTTGGTACAGCCATGGGAAAAATACAGAGCTGAGTGGCTGGAAGAGAAAATAAGTAGCTATTTGCAAATAGCCAAGGTAAAGAACATAAATTGTAGGACCCAGGTACAGAATCTGTGTATGCTATCACAACACTAAAGCCAAGGCCCCAGGAACAGTATGTTGTGTTTGCAAAGCTCCTGCTGGAGGTCCAAATTAGATGCCCTTCATATCTTGCTTTAGTAAAGCTGTGGATGTTGCCTGCACACACCCACAGGTGTTCTTCTTGCTTTGGTTTCCGCATTCAAGCAATAATCCAATATGCCCAAGGTTATGCTTCTTCCAGTAACAGATGAAATCCCTGAAGGAATGTCCGCTCTGTTGATGAGGTTTGTCCTCTCCTTTCACAGAGATGTGATTGTGATTACGGGAAAGGAAGAAACTCTTTCCTTACTCCGTAACAGGCTGTTAACTGTATAAAGACTGTCTGCTTTCTGCTGAGCTGCCATAGCAAATCTGTCAGTGGCATCCCAAACTAGGAAATTTTTGCAGGGTCAGAACAGAACTCTTCCTTCTACCTTGTCTGCTTGCTTAGATGTTTCCCCAGCTGGTAATAGCTGGACATTTGTCACATGCTGGTACCACTTCTGAAATGCTGAGGGATTTACTCCTCCAAAGTTCCTGTTGACAGCTTTCAGAGAGAAACCCTGCTGTTTGTGGTCAGTTGCCTGGGGGAAAGGTGTCTGTGTGGACAGGGTTTTGACGACTCCTGCTCTAAAGTGCAGGTGGGCCATCTGGTACATGTTACAGCATGTAAATAGCTCCGTCAGCTTGTACTGCCAGACTGTTGCAGCAGAAATTCTTGGTAGTGGAATAGTCCTGAGACCTGTAGGCTGCAGAAAGCAGCCTCTCTCTGTATATTGGTTTGGAACTGCCAGAAATGGTGCATCTGCAGGGGTGGTCCACTTCAGCGTTCAGCAAATATTTAGAGTAGGGACTCAGATTAATTACCTTTTAAAGCTTTGCTGCTTTTTTTTTTTTTTCCCCAAGATTTACTTTTTGCTTACCTGATTGGTTTTTTTTCACAGTTCTGCACTTCAAGATTGCAGTCTTTCTTTTCTGCTTGCTCCCTTTCTTTCTGTCCAGCTTTGACATCTAGGATCAAAGACTTCAAGACTGGCGGTTTTATAATCACTGCAAACCGAGATCCAAAACTTCTCCCTTCATCTGAGTTGTCTCCTTGATTCTGACACTATCTAATCTCTTTTTATCCATTACCTTCCATTAAATAGCTGTTGCTGATGGATTAAGTGGTCCAGGACCAGGCACCCATCAATTTACAGTGTTTGTTTGCACCAGCGCCCCTCTATCCAGTTAGCCAATTCCATCTGGAGCTTGAATAGTTGTAGTTTTGAAGTGAAGCAAACTAGTATTAAGTAACTATAAAGATTAAAAAGGGGGAAAAAAGTAATGTCTTAAATGCTTTAAAAATATTCCTGTAAGTGATCTCAGCTTTACATGTTATGCATGTCAGTCTCTGATCCTAGATTCATCCGTGTGGTGTCCCTTCCCTGCCATCTTTGATTCTTACTTTTTGCAATAAAGTGGGATTTTCCTTACCATTGTATTTTCTCTGTTCTTCTGCATTTCTTCTGCAGCAACTTAATATCCCTGCCCTCTTGATGCTAGCTGCTATTGCCTACAGTTTGGCTGGTTTTGTCCTTAAAATAGTGAATGCTAAAGGAAAAAGTCTTGTCTTTGGTGCTGATGGCATTTCTAAGAACACCCTGCTCAATAGTCGTATTTATGGTGGTTATTGGAGCTCAGTAGGGATGCCAGGCTGGGGACTAACAGAATCCAGCTAGAGTGGGCAAGACATCAAATTGCCTGGTTTATTGTTTTTTGCTGCCTCAGCCTGAGGGTCTTGGAGGAGAAAGATGAGATGAGGTAGCAAGTAGGTTCTGGTTACTAAAGAGTCATTTTCCATTTAAAATAATCTAGGAGAGTAACTAGTCTCTTGGCTGTCATTATTAAAGACATGTAGGTATGGCTGGGTTTTGCTCTCTGCTTACACCCATTTATATTATTGCTGTCAGCCGGTTCTGAGTCCAGCACATCTGGTGTATGTCCTAATACACATTGCTTATCGGAAGATGGGCAACCTTGAATCTCCTTTAAGGAAAGTATGTGGCACCAGATACCTCAGTAGTGCACAGGATGTCCATAAATGTTTGTTGCTCAGTTGACTCCATTCTTTTATGCAACCACTCTGCTTGTTTACCATATAGAGCAGGGACGGTAGATTTTAAGACATATGACAAACTCTTGCTAAATGTTCAACTAAGATTACTTCTGTTTGCTTTTGTAAGAAAGATTCCTGATTGCTGAACCTGGCGTAACTGCCCAGATGGACCAAGGAGAAGAACAAGACCATGAGGCCTTGGAGGAGACGCACACAGGTGAGGAATAAGTTTATAAACACAGAGCAAGCAAAATGCTTTTTGAGCTGCCTCAGTGTTATTTAAGCCACTTTATTTCATGCAGCTCATATTGAGACATGCTCTTTCCCCTTCAGGGCAGGCAGGCAGCCTGACTTTGTCAGCCTGCTGTTGAAAGTATGTATTTGAAGACAGAATATTGAGAAGACAAAATGTGAAGATTTCTTGGGGTCAAGGACACACCTGTAGCATTTTCCTTGGCTCTGCTGTTCATGGCACGCCTGCTCTGGGTTGGATGACGAGGCCATACAGCCTGTCCTCCTGGCTAGGTTTCCATTTGCCTCCAGACTTGCCTTTACTGCTTCTCCTATATGGTATAGACCAGGCTTCCTAGGAAAACAGTTTGCCTGTTCTCTGCTGTGCCACTTCCCAGTGAGAATCACAGCGAGAGTCATATCTTTTTTTCCAGGTAGTGAGCTAGGTCGCCTTCCAGATCACCCTTCAAGTGCAGATCAGCTGGACATGGCAGCAGGTTCCAGAGGAGAAGAGGAACAGTGGGGGGACAGCCATGGAAGTCAGCACAGTTCCTCAGAGGCTCAGCGAGGTGGCTGTGAAGGGGAAGCGGTGGCTAAGCTGCCTTGCTCTGGTATCAGCCTGCTGAAAAGACAGGAGAGAAGGGTGGCCACAGCCTCACGGCGAGCCCCTCGTGCAGAGCGGCCCACCATCTGCTCCGAGTGCGGCAAGGGCTTCAGTCGGAGCATCCACCTCATCCAGCACCAGCGAATGCACACCGGGGAGCGCCCGTTCCTGTGCGGGGACTGTGGCAAGGGCTTCAGCCAGAGCTCCCATCTCATCCAGCACCGGCGGATCCACACGGGCCAGAAACCCTACACCTGTGCCGAGTGTGGGAAGAGCTTCAGCCAGAGCTCCAACCTTCTCAAGCACCAGCGCATCCACACCGGGCTCAAACCCTACATGTGCAGCGAGTGCGGGAAGATCTTCAGCGACAGCTCCACCTGCATCAAACACCAGCGTATGCACACAGGTGAGCGGCCCTACAAGTGCCCGGCCTGCGGGAAAAGCTTCAGCCAACACTCCCACCTCCTTCAGCACCAGCGAGCCCACGACGGCATCCGGCCTTACACCTGCGGGCAGTGTGGCAAACGTTTCGGGCAGAGCTCTGACCTCATTAACCACGCTCGAACCCACACCGGCGAGAAGCCTTACAAATGCAGCCAGTGCGGCCGGGGCTTCAGTGGCAACTCCAACCTCATCAAGCACATCCGCATCCACACCGGGGAGCAGCCCTACCGCTGCACCCAGTGCGGGGAGAGCTTTCGCTTCCAGCCCCAGCTGGTTCGCCACCAGAAGCACCATACAGAGTAGTTGGTGGAGAGGAGAAGACCACATGGGCCATAGGCAGCTACCTGGTGCTGGGAAGACACACAGCTGCTCCCTGGACACCTCGTACGGGGTGTGGATTTTGGGGGAGGGAGCCCTCAGGGCCTGTCCCCTTTTCTTCTGGGTAAATCTGTTAGTGAGCACTGCCCAGATGCTCGAGCAGAGAGGGAGGCCACTGGCAAACAAACTAGTGCGTGTTCACTGCCACGCGGTGGTTGTTCTGAGCCTCTCTTTTGGGGATGGGGAAATCTTCAAGGCCAGAGAGGAGATCATAGATATGTTCCAAGGATCAGTGCCTTTTTCTGTTATTTCTAGTGGGGAGTGATTTTTATCCCAGTAAAAAACAGCTAAAATTTGTTACCTGCTTTTTGTACAAGCTACTTGTGTTTTGCCCTCGCCGTAAGGCCACAGCCTGGGATGATCACTCTCCTTGGAATCCACATCTCCCGCTTGCCAATATTCTAGGGTTTAGGTAGGGTCGGCATCTATTTATTTTAAAACCCCGCAACACTTTGCTGGGTGCCTCTGTGTACATGTTGTGGGCCCAGCTGGTGCTCTGTTGGAGCCACATCTATGGAACTGTATTCTTACTGGGTTGTATGGTTGTTAAATTGACAGTTCTACAAATTATGCTGCCATTGGACAGCTTAGTCCTCAGCAGCAGTTAAGTAAATTAACATCCTAATAGGTGTTTCTCTCGGATTCTTGTTTAGGTACTTTTGTGGGTGGCACTTTATGAATGTTTTTATAAGACTTTTAAAAGCATTTAGGATGACTTTTTTAATTGTAATCTTCTAATTGTCAGTTAATGAAGATAAAGAGGTTGTTGTTTGAAAAATAAGCTATGTCAAACTTTGATTTTACATTAAATGTCAAACATTTTTTTCTTGCATAAAACTTTTTAACTTAAATGCTGTGATTTTGAGTTGATGATTATGGAGAGGTAACTATGACCAATTTCTAGAATTTCTGTAATATTTTTGCAAGTGGTTTTGACGTCTTTAATAATGACTTTCTAAGGAATATGGGGGAGTCAGGATTCTGAGAAAGCAGAAGGAACTGACCTCTGAAGAGATCGTCTTCACTTCGAGAAGGAGAATACTACTAGTGGGAGTCTGTCCTTAAAAGGAATTCTTGCTCAGGCGACCACTTGGTGCGGGGGAGGAGAGAACTGGCAGTAATAACAAAGATGTTAATATCTCTAGCACGGAAGAACTCCCTGTAACGAACGTGGCAGTGTATACTGAAATGCCTGTTCCTCCCACGGAGCCAAACACGGGAAGAAATCACAGTGTGCTTTAGGCAAGAAAATGAAGTGATCAGATCTGTTGTGCTGTTGAATTTTTCTTTTCAGCACTGCACGTAGACATAATGCTAAACATGAGGTTTCACAAGGAGATGAGCTCCCAAATGGGGGATTATCCCTAAAGGGCAAAGAGAACACCCAGCTTGAAGAGCACAGGATCTTGAGGGAACAAGCAAGCTGTGAACAGTGGGAATGTGACCGGAATTACTGTCTTAATAATGCAGATACATCTATACCTCCCTTAGCCACCAGTTGCTATCACAGAGGGCACAGCTTCTTGCTCCATTGGCAGTAGATCTGGTTTAAGACATTGGGTCTCACTCTCCCACCTTCCGTCCTAGAGCCTGAATTAATACAACTGTGCTGAGTAACTGTTCACATGGCTGTGCCCTAAGTCTGATCTGTAAGATGATCCACAGTTTTTAAATGGCAGACTTTGGAGAGTCCACTTTAAACTGCATTAGGCCAGTCTAGACCATGGCCTCAGAAGCAGTAGGGTACGTACCACTGAGAGGCTTACTGTCAGAGAACACGCAGGCTAAAATGGAAATAAATAATGTGGCCAGTATCGCTGTTCATGCCCGAGAAACACTGAAGATGTTTGTTACTTTTTTTTAAATTATTTTTTTAATATAGGGAAGACTAGACCTGGAAAAGCCTTACACCTTGCCTTTGTTGTTTCTGCATTCCCTTAGCCCCATCAGGAGGACACATGATGCCACTGCCACAGTATGATGGAAAATACAATTAATTTTTGTGGTGTTCTTGCCACACATACCGTTACCAAACATGTTTGTTCTGAAGGGTAGTTCTCCCCCATAATCTGTTGAAAACGTGTCTCGCCTCAGAGTTGGAATATCAGTCTATCATGTTTGTTTGTAGAAGGGGCAAAGCAGCACAGCTAACAGAATGGTTACGTCTACACAGTAAAAGGTGCCAGGGGCACGGAAGCCAAGTGGTGTTAGCCCAGGTGAACCCCTTATCAAAATGCCAGGTTGCCATTTAGCTAGACATGGCCCAGGCTCTGTGGTGTTCTTGGCTGGCCCGTGCCCCGATGTCCTAGACATGTGGGTCCTGCAGGGTGCCCTAAAGGACAGCCTTCTTCAACTAGTGGTCCTTCAGGAGCAATTAAGAGTCACTGCATGTGGACCACTGCAAACAATTGTACTCCAGAATATAGCATAGAAGTGCGTTAGTACATTATGCAGAGCAAATGATCAGGGACTGAGCACCCAGGTTCGCTCCCAGGGGCTACATTTTGCAGTTCTGTAGATAAATACCTAAAGGTACTAATCAGCTAAGTAAGATGATCAATATTCATGCAGCGTTTCTCAGTTGGCTGTGTTGCCACTTGATGTGTTGAAGCACACCAGCATGTTGCTCTTCATTTTGCTCCTGTGCTTGAATTTATTGCTTATCTGCGGGCAGCTGTTTTCCTTTTCTCCTCCAGGCTCTTACTACCAGCTGCTTCACAAACGCCAGTGTCCTCCCTCATTAGCTTAAACAGTTTGTCCAATAATTTTGACCATGGATTCTTTCTGTTTTTCTCATTAATTTGAACAAGTTTAATCATTAAATCAGTGTAATTGAGGTGCTCGAACAGGAAATCAGTTAAGCCTAGCTGCAAGGGCTTCTTCTTAATTGATTTGCCTGCAAGTAAAGTTGAGCTTTCCACGGAAGTGTGTGGATCTCAGCTCTCCCCAGCAATACTTGGGATGCTACCTGCACTCTTCCTTTCAAAGATCTTTGCTGTAGTACAAAACTGTGTTAATAATCTTCAAACACATTTTGAAATGTGTTATATTGCATGCTGCACACGCTCAAGTGTTGAACTTTTAGACTTACAATTCGTTTGAAATCCCCTAAAACCTCTTGTTATTGGGAGCTCTGTAACTCCAGGCTCATTGATATGAGGGAAGCAGGGACACATAAGAATTATTTCAACCACAATGTGGCATCTCTGCTTAATTAAGAAGTGTCTCTCACCAAGATGACAGGCTATCAATGGAGACCACTTGATGACAGAGCTCTGCTGCAGCAACTTTCCTTTTACAACTATTCACAAGAAGCAGCCTAACTTGCATCTTACTGAAACTGAGGAGTGAAATTTTCCGCTTAGGCACCACTACTGACTTGAACAGAAGGCAGCCTCTCTCTTCTCAGAAGTGAAGACGAAAATTACTATATATAAATGTTTATTTCTATTTAAAACAACAATTAAAAAAAACCAACAAGCAAACCACATTTCACTCCCCCAATACTACTTAAAACATACCTTGGGCTCCAAGTCTGCTACCCACACAAGTTCTGTCAGCTGAAGACCTATTTGAGCATGGGACCAAGTGTTCTCTCTTGGTATTAGCAGCTCAGTGCAGCAAAGCTGCAGGTTCCGAGTTGCATCAGTCAGTTCTGGCTGTTGAGTGTGCACAGTGAGGTCTCTGCAAATTGGCTGCACTGGGATGTGTGTGGACTCTGGTTTTGCTAATTTGAGTAGTTTTACTTTCTCAGAAAACCCAAGCACTTGACTGGCCTGATAGTTTCATCTTAATATGCTGGGGCTTCAATCTCTAAAGAAAAAAAGTTCCAGGTGCCAGGCCCACACGTCCTTTCTGGATGCATTTAGTAGCTAAGCACGTGCATAAAAATTTGTAGGACGTGCATTTTAGGCAGGTATTCCTCAAACTTTAACTATGCAGGCCTACCCTTCAAAGCCTAAGATCGCCAAAAAACTTGAGAGAGAAATCCAGGAAGAGCTTATATTGCTAAGGTAGTCTTCCTTTTAGTAGTCTCACCCTTCTTGCAGACTGTTATTGATCCAAAGATGAGAGAGGGGCTAAAATGCCCCTTGTCAGGGATGCTCCCTCAGCAGCTCCAGCAGCAGCAACCAGCCACGCTGTGCTGTGCCCTCCTCAACAGGGCACAACCCCACAGCACCGGCAGCCTCTGGGTGGTTCTGGTTTGGCTGACTTGCTTTAACCCATACTTATCCCTACATCCTCCAGTCAGCAGTCCATTTGCGTGGACCACAAGTGTCTTTTCTGCGAATTGTACACAGGTTTAGTAATGACAAATAGATGCTGGTGGTCCTTTGGTAGGACACGGCAGTGTATCCGTAAGAGGTAAAGCTTTTAGCTTTTTGTGCTACAATTCTACCTGATCTCCACCTTACTGGATGTTAAAGTCCTTGCCAAAACTTGCAATTCCAAGGTGACCAGGACCAAGGCCTGTAGATGCACACATTCTGGCTTTGCCGGGAAGCAGGGAACTTTAAGAGACAAAGTAATGATTTAGCAGGCTCTTGAGTGTAAAATGCGTCCAGTTGGAACTCAAACTCTCGCTACCCTGGAGTACCTATTCAGAGACAAGTTTGCTGACTAATGTGTTGCTCAAAGAGAAGATGTGATAACTGGGACATGAAAGTCACCAACACCTGCTCTAGATGGGCTGGCGGAAACAAACTTGAGAAATAACCAGAAAGAATTTATACCCCACAGTGGGGACTAACTGAAAGCGCTACACTACTACTAATAGTTTTCAGGGGCAAGTGTTGATCTTAGAGATCTTTAACTCTACACACTCCATTCATTCAGCCTCTCCCCACTGAACCTGCCACTTCGGGCAGGAAGGGGGCAGATTTTGCTGGGTACTCTTTACTGGGTAAAGAACTGTCTGGAGGGCCAGGCCCAAAGAGTTGTGATGGAGTCAAATCCAGCTGGCGGGCAGTCACAAGTGGTGTTCCCCAGGGCTCAGTACTGGGGCCAGTCCTGTTTAATCTCTTCGTCAGTGATTGGAACAAGAGAATTGACTGCACCCTCAGTAAGACTGCAGACAACACAAAGTTGTGTGGGAGTGTTGATCTGCTGGAGGGTAGGAAGGCCGTACAGAGGGATCTGGACCAGCTGGATTGATGGGCTGAGGCCAATTGTATGAGGTTTAACAAGGCCAAGTGCCGGGTCCTGCTCTTGGGTCACAACAACCCCAGGCAGTGCTACAGGCTTGGGAAGAGCGGCTGGAAAGCTGCTGGTAGAAAAGGACCTGGGGGTGTTGATTGACAGCTGGCTGAATATGAGCCAGTGGTGTGCCCAGGTGGCCAAAAAGCCTGGCGTGTATCAGAACTAGTGCGGCCAGCAGGACGAGAGAAGTGATTGTCCCCCTGTACTCAGCGCTGGTGAGGTCCCGCCTCCAATCCTGTGTTCAGTTTTGGGCCCCTCACTACAAGAAAGACGTTGAGGTGCTGGAGAGAGTGCAGAGGAGGGCGATGAAGCTGGTGAGGGGTCTGGAGCACAAGTCTGATGAGGGAGCTGGGGCTGTTCAGCCTGGAGAAAAGGAGGCTGAGGGGAGACCTTATTGCTGTCTGCAACTGCCTGAAAGGAGGTTGTAGCATGGAGGGTGTTGGTCCCCCCTCCCAAGTAACAAGCGATAGGACAAGAGGAAATGGCCTCAAGTTGTGCCAGGGGAGGTTTAGGTTGGATATAAGGAAATATTTCTTCACAGAAAGGGTTGTCAGGCATTGGAACAGGCTGCCCTGGGAAGTGGTGGAGTCACCATCCCTGGAGGGGTTTAAAAGATGCGTAGATGAGGTTCTCAGGGACATGGTTTAGTGCCAGAGTTAGGTTACGGTTGGACTCGCTGATCCTGAGGGTCTCTCCCAACCAGAACGCCTCTCTGACTCTATGACATCCCCCCGCCGCGCGCCGCGGCAGGGCGGGCCGCCAGAGGGCGCCCCTCCACGGGCGGTGGCGGCAGCGGGGAGGGGCTGCCCGGGCGCCCCCTCCGCCGCCTGTAGCGAGGGCGACTCGAACCAGGCGGCCCGGCCGGGGCAGTGGGCGCCTTGGGCGAAAGGAGGAGCTGAATGAACTTCCCCCCCTCGCTCCTCTCCCCAGCACAGAAGAAACAGGGGGTATTGTTTCGGGGTCCTTAGGGGGCTTCCCTCAGGGCGGTGCTCCAAGCTGAGGGGACGGGTGGGGCTCCAAGGGGGACCTTGCTTTACGGGGTGTTTTTGGCCGAGGGGCCACGGCTGTTGACTTAGCAGGCCATGAATGTGAGGATGGAGCCTGCGCTGTAGCGCTTGCGTCTGGATCTATATTTGCCAAGGGAACAAATCCGGGGTGTTAGTTCAGCGCAGAGGCAGAAAGCTCAAGTTGCGATGTGCCCCAGCATTTGGGAGAGGTGCCCAGAGCCAGGCTGAGCTGGCTGGGGCTTGACCAGCATCGCTCTGGGACACAGGTGGCCCTGGGTGGCTTCCCCTTCTGCAGGGAGCAAACTGAAGAGCCAAGGGGTGACGGTGCCTCACATGGGGACATGGGGACGTAGACGAGAGCTGAGAGCTGCCCCGCTTCTCCTGCACGGCTGGTATCGCCCAGCGGGTGTGGATCTGAACATACAAATGCTGTTCAGATTGCATCTGCAAACAGAGCGAGGGTCCCCATCCATTATTTATAACACGGAGGCAGGGTCCGAACGAAGTCGCTTGTTTATGAGAGACCGAACACATTGGTGCAGAGTACTGCAGACATTTAAAGACAAAGGGGGTCAAGCTGCCGAAAGGAAAGAACACATCTGTAGGAAAAAGATAAAGTTTCCCCATGAAATCCACAGGGAAAATGTTTTTTAGGTCTGCAAAACCAGAAGAGAGTTTATGCTTTCTGTGAAGGAGTGTTGCTCCATGGGATGTGTGCAGGGATTTCTTGTATGAAAGGATGCTGGGCAGAATGTGCTCATATATGTTATCCTGTGAGCTGGGTATTAAATTTATGAAGGCGTCTGCTGCTCCATTGGAAAATGTTTGGTTTGTAGTCCATTAATCAAAAAGGGGTTGAAAACTGCTTGTGTAAACTGCTTGTTTCTTAGCAAAAAGTGGGCAAATTGTTTGCCTGCAGGATAATAAAAAGGCAGATTGGCAGTAGCTTTTCCTTTTATTCTCCATGGTAACGACTCAAAAGCAACAACCTTGAAACTGTAAGCATGGCAAATGTATAATGCTTGGTAATTGGGGATGAGGATGTGTCCCAAAAAGCTATAAAAGTGTTGTATTTTCATCATACAGAGTATTCTCATGTCCTTCTCCCCCCCCACATTAAAAATAAGTTCATCATAGCAGAAAAGGACAATCTAAGTAAAATAACAACAGCTGAGTATAGCAAAGAAAGCTACTCACTGGGTAATGGGTGTGAAATGGCTGTTGTAGGCAAGCAACAGGAAAGGAAAAAAAAAAAGGTGCATTGATAACCAGCAAGAGGACTATCCCCCTGGGCCGGGGCTTTCAACAGGGTCTATGAAAGCCAGCAACAGGAGCCACTGAGCTCCCAGCCCAGAGCCTCTGCACTGTGTAGCTTGTACAAACCAAACTGAAGGTGAGTCTGTTGGGATGCACGATGGGACAGCGTTGGTGACCTGCAGGCTGTCTGCCTGGGGCAGGGATGCAGAAGAGGCTCCTTTCACCCCTAAGTTAAATTTTTGTGCTTGGGACAGAGAGGGCATCTTGTTCTCAGAACACTAGTAGAGCTTTGCAAAAGAAAAAAAAAATACTATATAGAGTGAGCAGGTGTGGTGGAGAGCCACCACCAGGCATTAGAGATTCAAACCTTGCCATTTCCTTGAACTGAATTTTGCTTTTACAATGAGCCTGACAACTTCTAATTCATACTTTTAAACTCAAATGTAGCTAACAGTATGTTGGAATCCCATTTGCTTTCTATGACTCATGAAATGCTGCTTCTCTCTGCCACTGCTCCCACCAAGGACAATGAAAACTGAATGTATTTGCTTCTGTTGTTTGCACTTCAGAGCTCTGACTGCAGCTGTCTTGGGGCTGAAAACAATACTTACTTGTTTTGAAACTGTGCTCAGCTTTAATTTTTAAAATGTTTCCAGTAACATTCCTTCTTGGGCTTGAGATAATATCTGGAGGGCTTTTGGTTTTGTTTTGTGTATTCTGTAATTTTTGCTTTTATAGGGGGTAAAAGTCTTTTTACAAAATGTCACACACTCTACATCTAAATTGACTGGAACCCCTAGGCACAATGCTGAAAGTTAACCAGAGACAGCCAAGGAAAGCAGAGGGGTCAGAGAGGGATTACATGCATGACAAAAAATGACCAGCAGAAAGGGAGAGGAGATGAAGGTCTCTCCTGGCAAAGGCCTCCGTGCATGCAGGAGTGAATGTCAAAAAGCAATTATAAATGTCACAAGATAATTCATATGGGATTCATGGCAGATTCATTCCTTTACTATTGGCTAACTTTATTCTAAAGATTCTTCTGTTTCTAATGCTGGTAATCCAGCTGGCATTTTTAAGATCATATCAAAATGACAGCCATCCCATCACATCATGTAATTAATGTCTCTTCTGATCTTCCAGGCAATGGGAAAGGGACTTTAGGAGCCCCAAGAGATGATGAGGCTGGTTTCAACGTCACATCTGTTGTAGAAAGCACTTATGTCCAGGATGGAGATGGACATGCTGTACCACAGAAATTTCTGCAGTCATAGGGTCAGATCTGCAGCACCTGGCTTATGCCAAAGGTCTCTTTGCTCCTGGACCCAGCCAAGAAATGAGCTAAAGCCCCTCTAACTTCTGTTTCCACATGTCCCAAAGCCTTTCCTTAGTGACACAAAACAGATCCCTACCCACACCTTTGTGTGAAAGCTCCCCAGAGGAAAAGGAAGATAGCACCAAGTGGTTTCTCAGCAAAACAATCTCCATGATATTAAAATTATTTTCAGAATAGCCCAGGCACGATAAACACTGTGGTGTTCTGTTTATGTACCTGTAACAGCTTGTGATAAAGTCTGAGCTCTAACATGGTTTGTGATTGCTCCTTCTCAGGGTATTTGTCCAGCCCAGGGCCTGTCCTGCATCTCTTCAGAGAAGCAGCTTTGGGAGAGACCTTGGTTCAAAAGAGACATAATCCTCTGCGAGCATATGGAGAATCAGCAGTTACTTTCCTCAAGACAACCTGGAACTGTAGGAGCAGCCAAGCAACTTGGCCAAGCAAAGCTCTTCTGCTCAATGTCAGATCACTGTGTTATCAGAGGAAGCTGGTCACAGCCCACAGGTGGCATCCATGTGTGTTAACTCTTCTGAAACCTGAAAAAATCCTCTGAGAATGCCCCTTCCCTTCCCTCTAAAAAAGGCCAGTTCCATCTTATAATGCTCGATACTTTCTACGCTGCTCCCTCCCACAGGTTCCTCTGGTCAGTTTTAAGTAACGCTGGAGAGGATTGGTGTGTCGAAGTCTCTTTGGTGATTGCAAAACCATTTGGCTTATATGACAGGTAAACTGGTATTGCCCATCTAGAGGGGGTTTGTTGGAAAAGGTCAGGAAAGCCGTGTAACTGCTGATTCGCAGGTACCCAGAGTCACAAGCCGGAATGAAAACCGCAATTCGGTGAGCTACGCAGGGACCCAGACATTGCAGCAGGAGCTGTGACCTCTCGGGGAGAGCTGGCAGACACAGCTGCCACGGCTGGCTGCAGGGAAGGTGGGCCTGGGGCATCCTAGTGATGGCCATGTCTAATCTAGTGATGGAAACAATGGCTGGGATGCTTACGGTCCAGTTCCTATATTATAGGCCAGCACAAAGACCTGAATAATCCCGGCTGGCTGTCTCAGATGATACATGTTGGAGTTTCTCAAAGTTTTTAAGTATTCAGAGTGCTAACTTTATTAATTTTCCATTTCATTGGAAACTGAGTGGTCTGAGGATATTCTCACTGAAGCCACTCCCTGAAATTTTTACAATGCATTTTAAAGGAAAAATGGCATTGTTGAGAAGTCATTACCATTGGTAGTTATTTTCCCGTTTAATTATGTCAAAACTTTTTTCAGTAACTCAGATCACATTTTTCACAGCACAGCCAAACTTATGGCTGATGCCTGATCCTGCTGTTATTCTAAGGGCTCTTTTTTTTTTCAGGATTCACTGATCATCTCAGTTGTCTTCTTAGCAACTCAGTGTTGTGACGCTTCATTTTAAGGCCACAAAACCATCTGTGTCCTTGACATGACCAAGACATCCATATCCTGTACGAAAAGGATTTTAGTTTTATGCCAGCAATAAAAATTGATCACTGGAAAATTTATAATCTGAGACCTCATAATAATCAGGCTCATTATTTCCCAGCGCCAGCATTTTGCAGGTGTTCTGAGCCATGGTGCAGACATGAACCATTACTTCTTTTCTGAAACAAGAGGCTCCTCTCAGCCCCTCCGTCAGCCTCTGGTCACCTGCTCCCCTCTGCTGTGAGAGTCACGGGTCATTAGGGTTGTGCAGCTATAGAGATGGAAGCCTCACTCTACATCACCCCTCACTTTTTGATTTGGTCCACTTGGTGCTGCCGCAGACACATTTCTAATGGGAAAAATAAAGATGGCCTGAGGACAGGCACCATCAGTAACAGAAAATTCCCTCAGATTTGTATAGGCAGATATGAAATCTAGAATTTTAGAGCAAGGTGGAGCTGACTGATGGGTGCTGTCAAGACCTGCCTCCAGGGAACCAAGACCTGCCCTTTTTTCTGAGGCTGAAATTTTTATCATCTTGTAAAACTTGTAGAATCACTACTCATAAAATCTTCAATACTTTTCCAGGCACTTGGATTCAAAAGAAATGTTGGGTGGTTCTTATGAACAGCTGTTTCTACAATTGAAATAGTTTTCTTAAGAGAATTAGCTTGCAACTACTTATTTATAAACTAGATGCATAAATGGCAACTTCTTACACATAGTGTACAAATGCCCTAAAGTACCAGCATCGAGTAAACAAAAGTGATTCAAAAAAATGAGAGGCAGGCTTGTCTTCTTAATACACACAACTCATTCCTGAGGGTTTGATCAAATAAACTACAGTGACTGAGATAAGGGATAGACATTACTGAAATGAGGAGATTGCGACACTCCAGTTCTCAGTATGATTTAAAAGATACAGGTATTCAGAGACTGTTAAATCACTGTTTTGGCGCCTTTCTGACATAGTCATTGTTGCAGATGCAATTTCAATTTTCTATGTAAAATGTTTCCTGGGTCTGCTGGATGTCTGATGGAAAAAGATGGCAGGCTAAACTCTCTTGAAATTCATGGCACAGGGGTTCCCAAGGTTTTCAGACTAAAAAAAACATGAACATTTCTTGCTGCTAGTATCATATATCAGGGACAAAATGTTTACTTTAAAATACCATTTAGTGTAGCTCTGTAGACTTCTCAAGGCCACAGGGACCTCAGATGGCAATCACCTACCTCTTGCTAACTGTGCTGTGATTTTCCTAGGAACATACATTAAAGACAAGAAAAGATAAAAATACTTACAATTTAGTCTCTCCAGCCATAATACAAGTAGATGTAGTTGGCATGTAGCTGGCAAATACAGTTGCTAATCCACTCCGCCTATCTGAAAAGTCATGGCACAGGCCATTACTGGAAAAAGGGAATCACACCCATTTTTAAAAATGGTACGAAGGAGAAACCTGGGAACTACTGACCATTCTCTTGAGACCCCACCTGAAGTTCTGCGTTCACCTCTCAGGCCACCAGCACAAGAAAGACATGGACCTGCTGTGTGGGTCCAGAGGAGGCCACAAAATGATCAGAGCAACCTAACACCTCTCCTGTGAGGACAGGCTGAGAAAGTTGGGGGTGTTCAGCCTGGAGAAGGCTCTGGGGAGACCTTATTGCAGCCTTTCAGTACTTAGAGGGGGCTTATAAGAAAGAGAGAGACTTTTTACCAGGGGCAATGATTTTAGACTAAAAGAGGGTAGATTTAGATATAAGGAAGAAATTCTTTACTATGAAGGTGGTGAGGCACTGGAAGAGGTTTCCCAAGGAAGCTGTGGATGCCCCATCCCTGGAAGTGTTCAAGGCCAGGGTGGACGGGGCTTTGAGCAACCTGGTCTAGTGGAAGGTGTCCCTGCCCATGGCAGGGGTGTTGGAACTAGATGATCTTTAAAGGTCCTTTCCTGCACAAACCATTCTGTGATTCCGTGATTGCATGCCCCTGCAGGCTAATCCTTCTCTGGCCAGGAAGACCCAGGACTGGGATTTCCAAAACTACAGTAATTGCTAGAGGAACGTGGGAGGAGAAGAATGCCATCCTGCCATCCTTTCATCAATTCACCTCCTAGCATGAAAACTGCACTGTCATCAATCTATGGAGATTATTCTTCCTCTCCCGTGACCATTCCTGGTGAACTGATCTGGCAAACGAGTAACACAGAAATGAATCTATCAGTTTATGGAGAACAGCAGTGATGCTAATAAATCTCATGTTCTAAACAGTATTGCCAGAGTGAGCACCTGAGGCCAGACAGCTCCTCAGGTTTCCAGAGCAGCAACAGAGATGGCATTTCAGAGGCTGACAAATGCCTGTAACACAAGAGGGCACTAAGTTGTTTTTAGGTGTAATAGGGATCAAGATATTAGACCTTAAAATGTTCCCATATTCTTATTTCACATTATGATTTTAGCAGCTAAAAAGTAAAGAAATGACTGCATTATACCCTAGGAAAACCAGAATGTCAGGCTTCCAAGTGGTGTGAAGCACTCACTTCTAAATTCAGCTGTTCCTGAGACAACAGCCACTAAAACCATGTCACAACTGAAGTGAATGAAATGGTTGCAAGTGAAAAAGGTGACTTTCAAAGCTTGTGTTCATTAAAAGTGTTAATTCTTTACCCATTGTTGTTACTGCTCTCTTCAGTGTCTGGGAACAATGACCAGAAAGGAGTAAGACCAGTAGCACAGGACAAAGATCTGCAGCTGCCCTTTCACTGAGACTTTCCCTTTGCTTTTATAAAACAAAAAGGCTGCTCACTAAGTTCAGGCCTGGTGGTGCTGGAAGCACCGCGCCAGCAAGGCTAGAGCACTGCTTATGATATGGTGGAGTAGATATTCTAGCTTGAAGCTCTACAGGGTTGTAGCTCA
This sequence comes from Pampusana beccarii, assembly GCA_013399365.1. Taxonomy (NCBI): domain Eukaryota; kingdom Metazoa; phylum Chordata; class Aves; order Columbiformes; family Columbidae; genus Pampusana; species Pampusana beccarii. Next base: position 977,804 of record VWYH01010666.1, read on the forward strand.
GCTGCAAGGAAATGCAACTGTATCAAAACAAATCACAGTTGGGGATGGGGGAAAAAAACACATCATGCTCTCATCACAATAAAAGCTACTTCGATGCACTTTCAAAACAATACATCAATCTCACCTGCAACTCTCATCACACAATGTACAGAACTAAATATATTGAACAAAACAGCCCATAATTGTCTCTCTCTGTTCAGCCCTTGCCAAAGTTAACACCTCATCAGTACTTTTCTATAGCATCTGAAAGGATGTAGATTTTCTTTCATGATTTAGGGCTCCATGAGCTGGAGGCAGTCTGCAGCTGTAAGAACAAGGCCTCCTCCCAGCATAGGGATGATGATACAGAAAAGGCTCTAAGTATGGACACAATTTTGATCCAAACAGAGAGCTGAGGAGACAGAGATAGCAAGAGGTATGCACACAGGCCTCTCTCTGCACATGAGACAGGCAGGAGGACCAAAGGCAGCCTCGCTTGTAGTTCAGGGCTGCCGGACAGTGGGGACGTGGCTGCCTTCCAGCGCAGAATGGAGGGCACCAGAAAACAGGGTGCCAAAGAGAGCCCTGGCCTCATTTTCCTGGCAGATTCCCAGAGCCTCTGAGAATGAGTGCTGTTCGTGGGAGTCTGTCTCTTACAAAAGCCTCTGCTCTCCCTGATGAAACAAACAATTGAAGCAGAGTCCATCCATGGCTGATGGCTGTGAAGGTTCACAGAGGCTTCTCTTGCTTGTTGCTCTGTATCTTTTCCATTGCAGTCACCTCATGGTATCCAGCCCATCAACACGGTATGTCCACAACAACTTCAAACTACAAGGGACATCCTTGTTGGGAAATCATTCTGAGAAGAGAGAACAGACATGTCAACAGAAAATCATCCATGGAATGGACAAAGAGATAGACATAGCTTTGACAGAGACACAACCAAACAACAACAGCTTTGTCCACCCACACCCCTTTCTCACACACGATACTTCAGCTCAGGCCTAACAGCCAAGCTGCTTTAGTGACAAGGTCTCCCTCATGGAGCAGACTTCAGCCAGCTCCTCTTACCAAATGACCATGAACTCATCAGTCCTCACTAGCCCAGACTGTGGCACGGTATTTTGCAGTTGCTGTTATCCTCTGTGAAGAATGCCTTCAGCATGCATGGCCCTTACACATGCCCATGGGCATGTACCCACAGGAGTCTGTCATCTCACCCCTTTCAGAAAGCTGAGGTCTCACACCATACCTTGCTACTAGCCATGTCCCAGCCCAGAAGTACAGAGCCTCTCAACCCTTCCTTAACAAGGATCAAGGCCAAAGCAATGCCCTGTCATTTCTGTAAACCCTGGTAAATTCCCTTCCCTACCATAATCCTAATCCCTAAACTTCTAATTCCTTGGATCACCAGACCACTGATACCAAAAACATCCCTTACATCCCCAGTCCCAGGCACATCTGTCTCTCCCCTCCATCATGAAGTCCTGCGTAAGAGCTATTTCCTTTCCTGGCCTCCTACACCCACAGTGACTCCCCTTATCTGGGGTTCCCCACACTCAGGCTCCAGGCTCTACCCTCCTGGAGAGCCCCCTTGCCTGTAAACTCTGCTTAGTAACCCTTGCCTGGTGGCTCCCCACTCAGCCTATTTGGACTAGGAGCACAAAGCACGGCCTTACTGTTTTCTTGGGGTCCTTTTTCCTCTTCTTGTCAGAGGCATTGAGGTAGGCCTGCTCCCTGGCCCTGTACGAAGGGCCCCGGCTCAGCTCCCTCTCGCTGTACGGGGGCAGGGTGTCCTCCCCTTCCTCCTGCTGAGGCGGTGGCTGCTGCGGCTGCTGCTGCGACTTCTCAGCTTTGTAGGTAGAGGGTGGTGACCAGGCATAGTATGTGCCCCCTCCTCTCTGGCTGGGCTGCGAGCTCAGCTTTGAGGGGGTTTCACTCCGGTCCCCGCTCTCGTCGTAGCTCCGGGATTTCCTCTCCAAGACGCTGCTGAGGTAGGAGTGATCGTATTTCTGGCTCCCTCCAGGCGTCCGGCTCACCAGCCTGGGCAGGTGCTTCTCCTCGTGCGCCCGTCTCCAGGGTGGGCTGTATGACCAGCCCCGATCCGAGTCCGTCAGCGGCTCTCGGTTCCCTCTGCTACGCTTGGTGTAGTACTCGTCCATGGAGCTATCCTGGTGGGGCAGCCCTCCGCTGCGCCCGCCGTGCGACTCCGACCGCTCGAAGCGCCGAGTCTCCTGGCTGTCCGCCCGCCGGGTCCGCTGGCTGTAGGACTCGGCAAAGGCTGCCAGCTCGTCCATAGAGACGGCCGGCACTCCCACAGAGAAGCTCTTGCGGGACAGCATCTCGGACTTGGATCTCTGCTGGCTGGGGGAGGGAAGAGGTAGTGTTAGAGGGCAGGATTCAGCTGCGCTCATCCCCTCAGCTGCCTTCACAATAGAGCGAAACAGGCATTCCTGAGGCATTAATCATCTGACCTGTTTTCATCATCTTCTGTAGGAAGAGATGCATCACATCCTAGATATCCCTGCTTCTCTCTGCTGAGTGTAAAGGCAGCTTAGTGCAGATAGCTCAGACTCTACATGTCTAACGTGACTCGAAATTAACCCCAGAGCACACCTCCCTTGTCCTCCAGTATGCAGGGCTGGACTCACTTCTCCTTGACCCCAAAGTTTGTAAGTGTATGTCCTGCTGGGAAAACTCAAGAACTCGGCTACAGAAGCTCACAGCAGGGCAATTTTGAAGGAAGTTTAAAGGGACTGAGGTGGCACCATAATCCATATTGAGAGAAAGAGATCCCTGCCATTGCTTTTGGGAGACTGGGCTGCTGCTATGTGAGGGAAGGATGTGCCAATACTTTAGACCGAGTACAGGTCTTGCTGCACCAAAGCACCAGGGTGTGACTCCTAACAAAGCACACCAGCACCAGGAAGTGCTAGAGGAATCACGTGCAAATATCAAGAGAGCACTTTGCGAAGGGTGGCTTGGTTTCCTATTGATCTCACTTTCACAGCCCACCTGGAGTGGGGCTGGTGCCCAGCTCTGCCTAGCTGAGTAGGCTTCAGCAGGCTTGTGGGAATCAGATTAATTCTGACCTCATCTAATGATATCTCCAGATTTCATGTTTCTCTCTAACCTCTCTGTCCTGCTAAGCAGAACTAGAGCAGCAGGAAATGGAGAAGAGCTACCAGTCCATCTGTTCCTTCTCCTTTCTTCACTGTTTTGGCAGATAGAGCTGCCTCCCAATGCAGCGCTCATCACCTGTGCCGGAAACTGTCACGCTCATCTCTGTAGTCGGAGACAGCCTGTGATCTTGACGTGCTGCCCCCACCGACCACTCCTGCCCAGTATTCAGCATCGCCATCCAGGTCCCCCGCAGGAGGCAGAGGCTTCCTTCGCACCTGGCGGTAGGGCTGACGGAAGTTCAAGTCATCCTCATGCAAAGAGCTGAGTTCAGATATGGTGTTGTTATCTGCAGGGGAGGTTCCAGAAAATAAATGAGACAGATGTCACCTGATGGCATGAGACGGGAGGACAGGAAGGCTGTGGAGGACCCTGCTGCAGCTTCTTCAGAAAGAAGCTGAGCTGCCTTCTGTTAGAAAAAAATCAAAATGGAATCCAAGGCCCTTCTCCAAAGCCTTGACCTATACTGGCCAAGACTCCTGGGGCTCAGTTTGGACACAGAGCTGCTGTTAGACCTACAGGTCTTCTGAACTGATAGCTGGCGCGAGGTAGGATATTCTAGGGGTACTGCAAACCGCATCAGGTCTCTGTGTCCCAGATAACTGAGTTCAGCCTTCACACAGAAATCCCCCTGAGCCCTGCTCCAGTGATACATGTGACCTCTCCACCCTTACGAGGTGGGCACTGAGCTTGGTGGAACATCATCACAGCAGTTGTGCCACCACCCCCTTTCCTGGTGTGAGACAGGCTGGCTCTGGATTTGGCCTGAACTTGCCCAGCTAAAACAAAAACCACCCCCTCAAAAAAAGATTAAGAAAAAAAGTAAGAGACTGTCTGAATCACTGTCAGTCTCTACCCTGTCAAGCACATTGACATCTGGAGGCCTGACATACCAATCTGGAGAGGTCTTTTTATAGTAAATCTTGTGGGTGGAGAAGACAGTGTGCTCAGCGATGACTGTTTTAGAAGTACATATAATTTGTTAATTATGCCTAATCTGTACAGAGCTTTGATGTAGTGTCATTCCCCAAAGCCATTACCTTCATTGATTTGCAGGATACCACGTGTCTGTTTTAAATAAGCCTCTACCAGTGCTTAATGTGGACTAGCTCTCCACAAGTCAGATGCTGCCCGGAGAAACAGCAACCCCAGCCTGCTGCTGTGCTCCACACAGAACAGCTAGAGGACAAAGAACAGCACTGCAAGCCCTCTTCATGCACAAACTCAGTCCCGCCACTGCACCTCTGCCTCCTAATGTGTTAAGATTTCTCACTTGGGTTTGTATTGACACCTGTTAAGTGCAGCCTCATCCTTTACTTAGAGAAATAAAGCTTGCAAGAGGCTACTGGAAGACAGTGAGAAGTGCTACACAGAAGCTCAATTCTGAGTCTGCACCCTGTCCCTATTCACTGTCCTTCCCCCTTCACCTGCAGTTGTCTGACTGCCAAGCTGTCAGTACTGATGCACGCACCACCTCTGATCTTACGTTGATCAGTGTTACAAAACATGACAATCCCCTGGTTTCTTGAATCTTTCTTGTAGTCCCTGCCTCTTCTGCAGGACAACAGCCGCTCCAAACTACTTTTCTGCATCCTTCAAACCATACTGTGGTCATTGCAGCCCACAAAACATGCTTTCAATAAAACCCCTCTCCTGTTTTGCCAAGCTGGGAATTTACAGGCAACACACTGTAAGACATACAGAAGTTGTGAAGACAATATCCCAGCTATTATCACATCACAGGCTGCAGAAGGCATGAGTATGCACTTGGCTTTTCAGATATTGATGATCCAACAGCTTAATTATCTGAATAGACGATTTTCATGAGCATTTGAGTATCACTCACCTTGTTCGCTCTAATGAATGATGATTAGGTGAGTGGCAGATCTTTAAAATCAGAACGTATTTGTAGGTGCCTAAAATCTAGACTCCATCTGCCCCAAGTACCATATCCTGGACACCATATGCTACAGGCTGGCTCTAAGGCAAAGCTAGTGAACTTCTAACTATGAATTTGCAGGGTCTTTTTCAGGTCAGAGGAAAATAAAAAATCAAACCATGCTTGTTCCTCACATCGTTCTCGCATCCTCCTAGCTGGGTCAAACTGAGCCAGTTCTTTCTCGACATAATACAGCACCTTCATGGAGTCCCTTTCTTTGTCAGTCTGGATCCTGTACCCTTTGCGCACCGCTAGGGAGAAAAGAAAAGCATTAGAAGAAATCACATTTAAGTCCAAGGAGACTTTCTGACAATATTGCTCCTATAGTTGAGCTCACATCTGCAGGCAGGTAGGCTGTGTCTTCCAAAACAGAGTGAGTCAGTCCTTGCTTCAGAAGAAATCTGTCTGTAACGTGGGATGTGAAGTTGTGAGCACAGCCACATCATTTATAAAGTTTGCAGTAACAGCAAAAACGGTTTGGAAATGCCCAATCTGTACAATCAAATGCATCAAGTGGTGTCATTGCCACAGTGATTCCACCTCCCACAGAGGATGGCAGAGAGAAAAGCAGCACTCATTTCCCCTTCCTCAGCACTACAGAAAGGATTCGTCATGGTATGGGAGACGCAGACCCAGAGATCAGGCTCCCTCTATGCAGCGGCGGCCGTAAGCTCCCAGTCTGCAGGGGAAACAGGTGGCTGAGTATCTGGGAGCTGTCGCTCTGCAGGACCACTCCACCCTCTCATCCCTATGAATTCTGCTCACAGGTTGAAGAGTATGTGGTAGGAGAAGCTCCAGAGAATACAAAAGGAAACACAGAAAGCCCCACAAAGCACATCACGCTGCTTTGAGATTTATACTAAATCCAATGATGGGGCCAATCAGGCCACTGGGTAACTGAAATTGCCTGCTCTGGCATTCTTTACATGCTTTATTTTACAGAAAAAGGTATGTCTTACACATACATCAAGTGCTTGACTGCTGGGATTACTCCATTTGCAGGGGAAGTCTGGAAAGCCTTTTTGGCTTTTCCACACTCCTGTGTGTAGAAAAGTAGCCCCTATACATTCAGAGCCACAGCAGGTCTAACTCTGGCAGGCTGGCTCCATGCACACTTTACCTGCTAACCCTGTGAACAGCCTGACTACCTCAAGGCAGGTCTACAGTCAGCAAGCAGAGAACTCCACCTATCAGGCCTTTGAAGAAAATAAGGCTTTTATAGCAGATTATTTATGAAAGGTCTCAGCCTGGGGGTATTTCAAGATTGACAGAAACACAGCACTAAGCACAAAAGAGGACTACAATCCTCAAATTCAGCTTCATTAGAGAACTGTCATGAGGACAATTCACTTAACACCACAAAACAGAACCTCTCTGCTTTGCATGGGGTTAGTATGTTCGCTTGTATAAATACTGCAGTGTTGCATGAACACTCCTCTTGGGGCACGATTTAAATACTTGAGACGGTGTTTTTGAGCCAACCTGTTCTTTCTGTTTTATCCCACACCCCAATACATCAAGCTACTAACATATGGGTCTGGTAGTATGTTGCATAGTATGCACGCACTGTGTGGGCTGAACAAGGACTTGGCAGAGGTATTCTTAGGCACCTTCTGTCCTAAACTGCTGTCCATGTGTCTGTGCACTATTAAATAACCATGCTCTGCTTTAGAAATGCGTGTGCCATAGAAATGGCTAGAAGGATTCCAGAAAAAATCCCACAAATTCCTCCAGGAGGAAAGTGCTTTGCTGTGGGTTTTGACTGTGCACATGTAAGGTAAGTAACTACAAGTTGAAATATTACCTTGTTTATCTGTACTTGGGAAAGGTATTAGATGTTAAACATAGTATGGGTCTATCAGGGTCCTGTTTTCAATGTGTCTCCAGATAGCTTAGCTGACAGCAGCCTGGAGTTTTGCTTTGTTTTCTTATCCCCACCAATGTGTGCACACCGACTGCAAATGTTCACCATGATTTACAGAACACAAGGAACCCTGCCTCTGCCTCCCAAAGTGGAAGCCATCTCATCTCTCAAAGGGAGGCTGCTGCTCTGAGGAGGGGCTAGACTGACTGACTGACCGCAGAAGCCATGACTCCAGCTGCACTGCATGAGCAACAGCAAGGCAAGTTCTCCATTATATCGCACCATTGTGGCTGACCTCTGTCTAGTACCTTGCCAGGAGAGAGGCCTCTCACTATCGTTTCTTCCACTGTGTCTGCCAGGATCTCAGCTAAGGTGCCACTGCATTTATACACAAGCCAGAAAACAACCATCAGCTGGAAATTACTCAGACCTACTATTAAAGTTTGGGGAACTTGAACAGGCAGCTTCCAGACTCTGTCTCCTCCCCAGAGCCACTACTCATAATGAGGCTGCACCAAATATCTATTTGGGCAACATCTACTGCTCCTGGAACTGATGGAGAATTAGCTAGGCTTCATGCTCGGCTTGCTATTGCAGCTGTGTATCAAAAGGCAAATGAATTTCTTGGTTAATTTTGTAAGCATCTAGAAATTAACTTCGGATTTAAATCTGCAAAGATGACCATGAACAACTCATAAAAAAGTATTTTCCATTATAGATGAAGCATATTTTGTCTCTATGTTTATTTATTAAATACTTCTCGCAATGATATTGAATGTTCAACTTATTAAATTTCTCAATTATTCCTTTGTGTGAGAACTGAAGATATTGCTTCCTCCTCACACCCTCCTTCAACTGTAAATTGCCATAACCCTTTAATAAGGTCTGAATATTTTTAGGCCCATCTTAATTATAAGGAAATAAAGATGCAGAGACATTAGCCGCTTGCCCAGAACCACTCACTGAAGTCAAAAGGAATGGAACATTCTTCCCTGTTAGACCATATTTTCTTCTCTTGAATGGTTCATAAATTTCTAATGTTTAATTTGTGTTTGACTAGACACTTTTAAAATTATTCTTCTGTGGGTGGAATCAAGTCAGCCAAAACTGTAAGCTGTTTTCCTCCCCAGAAAGGACAGTGCTACTATTTTTTTCAGACAAGAGTGGTTAGGAAGTAAATGATGTCTCATCCTTATACACTTTCCATATTAAAGGTCTGGAGTCCAGCTCTTGGATCAGAAGCTTCCCTGTGCACATGGTTTAAGGAATTTACTCAAAAGTCTCCAGGTAACCACTGCAATTAAAAGAGACATAGCACACATCCTGTGTGTTGCCAACACTCTTCTAAATAAGAAAGCTCATTTTTTTTACTTTTTTTCCCATTTCAACCCTAAGTTTAGGATTGAGTTTCTAGGCTTCACTGGAGCTTCGTCACATGGCTTTCATGTAACCCTAGGCAAATCTCCTAAATATTCTCATGCCTGAATTTGCTCACTAGACCACCTTACAGGGGTCATTTATAAACAGAAACTATCTAGGGCAAAGGCTGTCCTTTTTAGCATGGCAGCCAGGATTAGAGAATCCTGCTGTCTCTGTTCCCCAGCACTTCTGATACCTTTTTCTTAAATAAACTTGACAGAAAGGTTGAAGTCTCAAAGATACCAAGTTTCAGATCAGACCTACACTGGCTGTGTGGAGGACACGGAGACCATAATTGGTGCTCCTTCTGACAAAAGGCCTTTATTATAAACTCAACCACTACCTGTTTCGCTTAGTTTGCTGTCTGGCCAACCAGCAAATAGGTAGCTTGGAACGGCCACACGATGTTTTCTCTTCTACAGCCAGTAATTAGGGGATATTCTGTCATTGTGGAGGAACTTAAGAGAAAAACAAACAGGGAGCAGGGTATCACCCTTCCTTAGCTCCACAGTTCAAGGAACACCTTGAACAACACATGCGTGATCCAGACTATGGGTTTGTCCACATCACTGCGAAAAATATTAATTAAAAAAAAAAAAAAGCTTAAGAACCTCTGTTGTCTTGCCACAACAGTTAAAACTCTGTAATAATAGTTTTATCTGCAATACATAGTATTTCCTGTCAAGTCCTGAGTGGAGGAATTAAGTCTAGCCAGCTGATTTGGATTATATAATAAATGCATCTTTCTGTGTAATGAACGTGGGATGTTAAAAGCTGTTCCTTTTGGTTACCAAACACATCCAATTTTTCATTCTCCATTTGTGCCCTGATAGTAACATACAGCAGAGACGAGATTGGGGCTGTGATCTGACTCTTAAAAAATCCCTGGAGTTCTCACAGCCAACACCACGCTCTATGTGCGGTGACATTTTTCACAGAGGAAAAAAACTAAGCACTGGGCTGTCATTCATCATTTTCTGACAAAGGTTTTTGAATTGGGTATGTTCTGCTTTGGATCAGTGATTGATTTATTTCATATTTCAAATTGCTCCATTCCAGAGCTCTGTTTTGACTTCAGTGGAGGAAAAAAAAAAAAGTATGATTGTTGACAGAAAATACTTTTTTGTAATTCCAGAAAGGTTAGTATACCAACTGGGGCAGTGGAAGGATGCATAGGGTTGTTCCAAAAGCTTAATTACTCAATTATGCTATTTGATCTTGTATTTTTGGGAGTGTCTTATAAAAACATTTTCATGAGCAATATTTAACAACTGCTAATAGTATGGTGCTTTGAAATCAGACATGGGTGATCAATGGCAAACCTACTGTGTCAGTACAGTGACTCTACATCGGTGAAAATAATTTCTGCTGCAGCATGTTTGAATTTGGACAGCTACTCTGATATTGAAATGCTAGCAACTGGCTAAATAGCTACCCTCTTCTTCCTTGATGGCAGATTCCTTTGCAGCAGAAGTGACCCCCACTGAGATAGAGTCATCATACTGACGTTCTATGCCTGACATTGATCCACAACTCCTTTCTAGTTAGAAGCCTTTTATCACACACACTTCACAAATTCAGAGGCTAAGGAAAAAAAAAAAAAGTAACCTACTGACTTCTGTAAAGTACGGGAGGGGGTCTAGCCCCAAACACTCTTGGGCAGAAATGCTGAGGGAGCATGTCCCCATGCCCAAAATGCTGTGGGGACAGTAAAACACGCTGCAGCAAAAAACTGCTGCCAGAGGGCAAGCAGTGCTCTATAGAGGGCAGGAAGAACAGTTTACCAAGAGAGAGCAGCTTGCAAAGCATTAGATCTAAGGGGAAAACAGCCACTGCCTCTGCTCCCCTGAAATCATCCTTTTCTCCTCTGCAAGTAAAGATTTGCAGCAGTAACAAGAGAGGTGTTGGGCATGAACTTGGCCTCCCATTCCCTGCTGACCTAATTAGGCACCCACACACTGACACTGTGTTGATGGCACTAGAAAAGTTGGACCATGTGGCCCTAAGGGATGCAAATGTCATTGCCGAAGCCAAGATCAAAATGCAGTTTCTCTATGTTTCTTCTGTTCATACCACTCTATCAGTTACAATTATTCCTCCCTTTCCCAGCACAGCTCCCAGTAAGAGGACTGAATGTTGTGCCTGGCACTGCAAATTACCATTTTGGCTTCCTCCACTGGAGTCACTTGGGGCTAAGGGAGGTGGGTGTGACTTATCCATCAGCACAGCAGGAGACGGGACACCAGCTACAGGAACACTGGGGATGTAGTATGGACCTGGCATGGAGGAGACTGCAGGAGGATACCCAGCTTTTGCTGCTTTACCTGCTACATACACTGAAAAAGAAAAAGAACAGCAGTTAGCATCACACCAGCCTCCCACAGCCTGACATGACACGTGGCCAAAATCTGCACTTCACCTACACTGGTGACAACCCAGCAGGAGACAACTAACAAATGAAACGGCAAGGACCAATCTTAATTTCTCTAAGCCTCAAAGGGCACTGAGGAGAGTTTAAAATATGCACATAGCAGATCAGATGAGCACTGCAAAACACTCAGCAACTGAAAAACTTCCAGGGTGTTGCAGCCAGCATTACTGCTGCCATGACTTAGCGGTGGCTCAGCTTTAAAAACAACTGATAACTCAAGCAGCAGGGATGAGGCTCATGAGACTTGACAGATCTGCCTGAGCCTGACCAGGAAGCTTGCTGGGTTGCAAGGATTTTGCACTGTTGTAGCGGGCAGCTGCTTTGCATTGCCAGGAAGAAACCTCTCAGGCTGCCCTTAGCTCTGACTTGCAACATTCACTGACATGACAACAAATTTGGAAGAGGAGCACGACACTTTGGAGAAGCAGGCAGAGCTGCCAAGACAGGGAGGGCGCAGGGAATTACATTTGTAATTAACTTTGAGCATTCAACCATGGAGCAATAGGTCAGATGCTTCACTCCCTAAGAACTAGTTCTTTAGTCAAGCAAAATGCGTGGAGCAAAGGAAGCAGATTGTCCTCCTGTTCTGCCAGGGAGCAAAAGTTGTGCAGGAGAAGATTTGCGCCAGGTTGGGACATGGTCACTCACGTGCCCGGGGACAGCAGCAGGACTCAGGACAGCAGGGGCAGCGGACGTAACAGCAGCAGCTGTGTGGGCAGCACTGGCACCAGCAGATCCCCACCAGGAGGAAGAACAGGAACGCCCCGAGGATCACCAGGCCCACAAAGACCCACTCTGGAAAACACGGGGAGAAAAGCAGATACTTACAGGATTGCATATCACTGTAGAAGGGAACAACAGCAACACCCTCCCAGGGGAGAGCACAGGGGCAAAACACGTATTTGAATAACAGAAGTGGACTCCCTGCTGGTCTAGGACTCTGTCCCCATCTGTGTCAAAGTACAAATGGCACATAACAGTAAGAAACAGAGCTATGGAAATGTGGTCCCTTCCTGCGACATCTCTGGCTGGCTGAGAGGCGAGCAGCAGGGAGGCAGGAGTTCTTGTTCCCCCGCATGGAAACCCTTTGCACCAATTTAGACCTGTATGAATGTTGCAGGATCTACTCCATTAACATTTGGATCTCATCAAAGACTCATTCTTCCTGGCCATGTTCATGCCCTGCTTGTGTGTTTGTTCCCTACCATATTCTAGTTTTAATGCGACAAATGATGGTGAAAAGCACGCTATAAATAGCCCAGTAAATGAGCCAGGCCTGCCCCTTCACAACTAGGCCCACGCATGCAATTATTCTTTTGAATGTGCCAAATGAACATCCTATTCAGGCGCTGCAGCCAGCCGGGAAACCTAACAACCATTTTTTTTTTCTCTCTTCCCCCTGCTGATGCCTCAGATGATGTCTGCCAGGCCCCAAAAGGGATAGGCTCAAAAACACCCTACAAGTGAAATCACAACAGAGCTGGTCCACAAAAACCAGCATGGGGTTTGAATAGGAAGGGGAGTGAGAGAAGGTTTCCCAAACTTTGCTGCTGGGAAATGTGCAGTGGCAGGTGCCCAGCCCACGCCGCAGCAGCTCCCAGCTCTGCATCCGGCCACCCTGCGCTTTCCAGGGGATTGAATGCACAGGGCTGTGCCTACAGCCACAGGGCAATTCCCTGGACTACGGGAATGGTGAGGGAACACATCTGGACCAAGAAATTGCAAGACTTGGAATGTATAGGGGGCCTGGAGTTGGTTTTACATCAGAGAGGTGCACCAACCTATCCAGAAGTCAGATGGCTGGTGATGGAAAATCTGTGGGGAAAGACTCCAGGTGTACCCAGGCAGTTATGCAACCACCTTGGAAAGGTGGTAAGAAAGCAAAGAATGAAGTGGTGGGGCTGCTCTGCAGAGAAAAATAAAGCAGTAGACCAGTGCTTCTGAATGTAAGCCCAGCATGCATTCACTAAGGGGTCTCCTGGTACATTAATATTTAAATGAAGAAGTATTGATACAAGCATTGTAACGTGAGTATTGAATCACACTGGAAAAATAGTGCACCTCTCACCTGTGTCGCTAAGCTGCAAGTTCAAGGAAAACTGTTCAGTTTGGAACAATCAAAAGGTTTTTTTCTAGTTCTGAATAAAATGCAAAACTAAGAAGTGCCATTTTTGATTCATCCACAGCACTCTGTTTGAACAGAAGTAAAATTCTTCACTTTGTTCAAGTTTTCTTAAATCTTCTACAAGCAATTACCTTTTTTAAATGCCATTTTTAATCTAGAACTTACAATTTGCTTTAAAAAACATCTGTGAAAGATCTGGCATTTACAAATCAAAACACTTCATTTCAGAAGTGTCGAGTGAAATGTTTTATATTTTTTTAATATTTTATTTCTTTTTTGGCTGAAACAGATGAATTTCATTTAAATTTGCAGATAATTTTGGTCCTGGTGGAATTTTTTTTTTGCAAAGTTACTATATGCTGAGAAAAATTCAGCTAATGAATAAGGAAATTGCTGGAGGGAAACATTCATGAATGGAAAAGAGTGAGCTTAAAGTAGATTACTGATACCGTTCTTCAAGTGCTTATTTACTATTTTCACAAATTACCTTTACACAGAAAATAAGAACGTGTTAATGTATTTTCAAGACAAGAGGTAGAGAAGCACTGCCACTGAAGATGAATACTGGGGTATGTTATAGAAAAGGCCAGTTGTCCTTGGGCCTGCAATAAGAAACACAAAATGCAGCAATATACTGAATTTCAAGGAATGCAGCAATACTTTCAAAGTCACACGCTCAAGGATTAAGAACAATTTACGTTCTGAACAGGACCTCATTAGTTGAAGTCAACTGAAAAACAAGAAATGAGCCAGTATACTGTTCCATCATAGGACAGCTGTAACTGCCAATGCAATACAGCCACAAAAACGGCAAATTTAATGCCATGCCCAGTCGAGGAGAAATTTCCAGTAATGTTAAGGAAATATTAATGCCACCACAAAAGGCCTCCATGTAACTTCATCTAAAGTTACTCATGTTATATAGCTCTGGTCATCTTTGTAGAAGAAAAGATGAATTCAGTTTGAAGCAGATGCAAAGCAGGGATTTGAGGAGATGAAAAGACTCAATTGCCTGCCTTGCAGCAGGCGAGATGAAACTTGCTGCGTTAGTCTATTAAAAAGAAGGCTGAGAGCAGATGTAGCTGCTGCCTGTAAATATGCTAAGAGGACGAATGCTAGGAGGAAAAGCAGGTACTATAGTTAAAGGTCTTACAGGAATGGGCATAAACAGGCTGTGAGTAATTTATATGGAATCTAGAAGATGCACATCAACGAAATCGAACCAATGGGAGATAGAAAGGCCAAACCAAGACTACTCTTAGACTCGCTAATCTTACGGAAAGGATGAAATTACACAGCTCTCAGTAAGCAAGGCAGACTATCCTTTCCAGTCCTGTTTCTTCCTAATCTATTGCAGGGCAGCAGCTCAGTGCCTTTTTCTTTTGTCATGTTCTCATCTTGTTCTCTACGACAATCACTGATACAGAGAAGGAGGTGAAACAGTATCACATGACAGAAGTGGCCAGCCACAGTTACGCCATGAAGCTCAGGTGTCAGATCTCCAGAGCTATTAGTGAACAGTTCCTAATGACTCCATCAAGAATAAAAGCCTGGAAGAGTGAAAAAACAAACAGCAAGTCCATTGTATCTGCGGTCTTTCCAAAAACATTCCAGGAGTATAAAAGGAGGTCAGGTTAGTATGTACCCTGCACACTGCAAGATACTCAGCATCAGGACTGGATGTTTGAAATCAGCGTCCCAGTCACAGGGACCTAGGAATCATGAAGGATTTTACTTCACAGGAAGTGAGATCATTTGCTTCTCTGATAAGGTTAAGAAAACAGCAAAAAAGCCTGCTGGCTCCTCCTTCATGCACAAAACTGGTATTCAACCACTTTTACCTGCAGTTGCCTAATCCTTCCTCCAGTACAACTGTTATCTTCTATCACAGCCATTCCAGATACAACTCTGTAATCCTGAGATTCAAATGATTACCAAGCTGAAATGCTGTGTGTTCTCACTGTCTGGAAACCTCTGTTTTGTGCTTGAAGGAGGATCTGGTTTTGTTTTTTCATGTAACAGGCAATGCTAACAACTCAAATGTGATTTGCCACCGCCTTTTACACTTCTTTGTTGATTACACCCATGCAATGAGGGTACCAGAAAGCTACCTGGCCAACACACAAGAATTTTATACCCATTCAATAAAATTCTAAATAGCGGGGGGAAAAAAAATACCAACTGTTAGGCAACAGAGAATCAACTTCTGTCTGTGCTGAAAAGACCAATCCCGCTCCTGCCATGCTGAACTTCCAGGGAGCTTTGGGTTATACAGGAGGTGGGGGGAGTGTCTGCCTTCTCTCTGCATCTCTGGGACAGACCTGAAAATAGCTTCACACATTTATGTGGAGTTGCATTTTTGCACAAATGTGTGAAAGAAATACTCCTTGGGCAGTATCAGGGGATGATCAGATGATTCAAAGGCTAAATGTTCTCACAGCTTTTCCCTTTCAAGGACAATATGTTGCACAGTCTCTGCTTCCTCTGCAATAAGTGCCAGAACTGGTGGCTCTCATTAGTTTGGCCAGTGAGGGATTTATCATGGGCAGAGAGCTTTCACGTCTGGTCCAACCAACTGGTGTTACCTAGATAAAGCCCCGGCCATGCAGCACAAGAGGGGCTGTGCCACTGGTGGGCTGCTAACCAGAGCTCTATTTCTAGCACCTCCTGTGCTACCATCTGTGGTGATGGCTATAATGGTACCTGCAGGACAGGGTCTGGGGAGCGGAAGTTACTACTGCACAAGAGCAGCTGATGCACAAAGCCATACGGGCACGCGAGGCTGCCGAGGTCTCGCAAGCTGGAGCAGCGTTACCTTGGTGCTAGCAGGGGGAGAGCAGAGAGCTTGATATAAATCCTCCCCTGAAAAGTGCTGGCATTTCTGCCCTCACACTGATCCTGACATGACATCAACCATCTCACTGTGTTGGCTCCCAGCACGGCCGTTCCTCCCCCAAGTCCCAGCATGGGCTCTCTCGCATCTCAACCCCATACACTTTCCCAATAAGCGACAGGCTTTTCCCTTTTTATCCCCAGACAAAACACATGTAAGAGGGCACATACACCACATAAAGATGCTGTAGAAGGATAAACAGACAAGATGACAGAGGACTGGGTGATTGAAGGGTGAAATGACTGAATACCTGGCATAATCTCCACAGCAAAACTGGGCAAGAGATCAGCAAGCAGCCCTGTCCTGCCTAGAAAAGATAGAAGGAGGAGAACAAGGAGAGAGGTTACTGCAAGAAAAACACACTCCCCAGCCCCTGCCTTAGCTTCCAGTCCCCTTCCTCATCTGCCCATTTGCACTCTGTTAAGTGAATTCCTATCAACCATAGATGTCATCCTTCTTGATGCTTGGTGTCTGCCTCTGCACTTCTGCCATTTCTGTGTCCTTGCACTTTATGTTATCAGCAGAGCTGGGGAGGAAGAACCTGGAACAGAGCTTCTCCAATCTAGACACAAAATGACAAGAGGGAGGTCCCCTCAGCATAGTTACATGGTAACATCTTTCTGGCATTACGCTCTACACATGCAAAAAGATCCTGCAAACGCACCATAGCCCTCGAAACGATTTAGTTTACTTTAAAAATGTTGTGATGTAGTTTGGATGGATGTGAAACATCTTTCACTCGAGGCCCCTGACAAATCAGCCACATGCATCTGACACCCGTAGGTGGTGTTCTCCATGTGGGGCTCTGCAGGGCTCTGGGAAAGGAGTCTTGAAGTGAGCATGTGCTATTTATTACAAGATGCACAAGTAACTTGGTGAGACTGTGTGATGTAAGGCCAACTCTCAAGCGAAGCAAACCAACCAGGGAAGGATTCATGTAGAAATGTGTGGAAACACTTTGGAAAAGATAAAGAAAAAAAAGGCGAGTCAACTTCTAATTCATAACTGAATGCAAACAAAATCCAAGCCCAAAGGCAGCTTGGTGCTTATTTGTTTTGGCACTGAATGTCTGGGATGCTTCTAACACACAGCAAGCATCCTGCACGGTGTTGAGCTATAATTTACACACAACTGTGCATCAGCAGAACAACCCTATGTGCAGCTGTGCTGCATACTCTTATGTAGCACCAGGACCATGCTTGTTTTTTTTAAAGACATGCATAAGGTAGCAGAGCTACACAAGAGAGGCATACATTGTGGATATAACATAACAGAAGCAGCTGAGGGTAAGCCAGTGCAAAAGCTGTAGAAAGCTACCTTTAACCTCCCCACATGCCCTTCAGGTCCTGCACTAAGCAACACTCAGACACAGTGGTAAACTGGATCCCAAGTTCCTTGGCTTCCAGTCTGTCCTTGAAGTGTGTTATAATCAAATCCCCACCGTCCGTTTTTTCTCAGTGCTTCAGCAGGTGTTCTGTAGAGATCAAAAATCCACAAGGATGCCTGTGGGAGCCATAATAAACATACTCCGAATGCAGGCAGCGCTTTGCAAGCAGATGCGACTCATCAAAGTTGTCTAGTACTCACAGTAACGCCATCATGATGAGGTGCTCCTGAAGCCTTAGCAAGAGATACAATGCTGATCCTTCAGAAAATTATTTTCAAGGAGGACTCCTGCCATTAGTCTACTGCAACATTTTCATCTACATATACAAAGAGTTTCATGACATTCTTTGCAGTCCATTTTCTGGAAACACCAAATGTCCGAACTGCTTACAGCTGTTTTGTTATGGGAAAGTGCTCACGTATACTTTCTGCTCACACGATGCAGGCATGTACACACCATATGTGTGGCTTAAGTCTTGGGTGCCATAAATGGGCTCCAAACGCATGCAACAAATGTATGCCTTGTGTCACAGCATGCTAGACTTACATTATGTTCCACATGCATACTAAATATATTCCTCATTTCCCCAGCATGCACAAAAAAAAATATGGAATTCTGTGTGTGTGTGTGAAAAATGTACACATGAACCACATGCATGCAGAACATATTGGCAGATGCTGGCATGCAGCTTGTCTCCCATGTGTTGTTATGTCCACACAAGCTCATGTGCAGCCCTAGTCTTCTGAGAGCAGATGCCAATGGACAAACAGCTGGAGGTATATAGCTAATTGAGGGCTGGGATGTGTGGTACCAGAGGTAAATGAGTGACACCTATAAAGAGCAGAAGCTCCATCTGCCAAGTCCAAATAAGCACCTGCTTTATTTTGAACCTACCCAAAGAGCCTTGATCCCTGCTAATGCTGGGTCTTATGGTGCCTCCTGATCCCCAGAGAAACCACATGTTCAAGGAGGAAGAAGCATCCCTCAAAAATAATAATGCTTGAGAACTTGGTAACTCGTCATGAAGACAGCTGAAGTAGTTCCTCTGTGCTACCTACAAGCAGTCAAATATTTCCCTGTTTGTGAAGCCTTACTCAGCTCTGCTGAGTATCTGCATTGAGAATTTGCTCCCCCTGCCCTGCCAGCGGGGCTCACACAGCCGTGAGGGCCCCAAAACCACCTGCAGGCAATTCACAAAGCCCAGGAGGGCTCAAGGCAGCAGTAAACTCCAGCATGGCTCAGCTTGAACTCTGCCAGCAAGCACAAAGCCCATCTCTGCCCTGCCGTGCCCCCAGCAGCTTTCAATGCAGCCCAGCTCTCACCCCTCCTCGTGACTGAATTAATTCCCCATTCCCCCCGCCATGCGTTTCACCATGCGTTTCCCCCTTAGTGGGTGAAACCATCAGGCCAGGCTGCCTGCCACCATGGCCACCTCACGGTTGCCACGGAGACGGAAGGCTCCCCAGCAGTGCCCTCACTGAAGGCGACTTTCCTCCCACCGCCAGCAACAAGTGGAATAAAATCACTCAGCCCGCCAGCGGGTGCAGGGACAAGGGGACCCCGGGGGCAAGGGCCACTGCTGACCCTCGCTTACTTGCCCTGTGTAAGCCTGGTCCAGGCAGGGGTGCGTCCCAAAGCCAGGCAGTAGCTGGCGGAGGGGAGACCAGGCAGGCATGGTGCCTGAAGCCGGGGCAGAGAGGGCAATGTTGCAGTGAGCAAAGCCTCCCTTTGGACCTGCGGCTAAAATGCCAGCCAGGGGGAGGCCATGGAGATCATGGCCACTGACCTCCTGGCTCTCTGTACCCAGCTGTTCCTTCTGTGGACAATAAGCTCACCTCACTTCTTCTTCTTCTTTTTTTTTTTAAGGAAACTTGAAGGTGGAGAGCTAGGCTACAAAGCAATTGGTGGGGAGAAAACCATTTAGTAAAACATCCTGCCAAGAGACCATGTTGCTGCACCACCTTTGCACGGTGGCTCTGCCCGCGCGAGAAAGAGGACCACAGGCACTCTGAGACATGGCTGGGCACAGCTGCCAAGTCACAGCTCTGCAACCCTGCAAGGGCTATGTGTCCTCTGTGCGAGCTCTTTCCACCAAGCCCCAGCAGACACCCTCAGGGGAAAGGGAATAGACAACAGCCCCATTTACCAGAGTTGTCCCAGGCAGCTCTGTTGGAGTTAGGCGCTCGTCCTTGTTCCAGCACGGATCTGGGACACACTCCTGTCTGTATTCCCATTGTGCTGCCACGGGGCTTTACCTGCCCACAGCAGCCTCTCACCAGGCACCCCACACACCCCAGGCCCCAGCTAGCCCCAAAGTGCAAGGGAGCCTGTGAGACTCCAGTCTGCACCAGCAGAATGCAGCAGGAGAGGGCAGGGAGGAGGAATGGGAGAGGGAAAAGCTGAGATGTTGCAGAGCGGGTCCAGAAGGTGCAGGGATACACGGAAGAGGCAAGCGAGGACAGCAGTTAATAGGCAGGAGGAGGGCGAGTGATAGAGCGGGAGAGCAAACAGCAGCACATCAGCGAGGAACTGGAGTCAAGCAGATTATTAGCAGAGAGTCTGCAGAGAAGAGACACAAAAATAATTAGGGTAAGTGGTGCAGCTGAAAAGAAATGATGACATGAATAAAGTAGGCACAGATGCAGTCAGGAACATGCCAATCGGGTAAATATGGGAACGTGGTAAATACTGACAATTGCACAAATGTGATAAATATTGAGTAAATATGGGAATAACTGTTGAATTGGTTTCCCTGTTGGGGCTGCCTCTGCAGGCCTACCTGCAGCAGTGGAACCACAGCCACAGGAGACAGCAACTACAGAAGGAACTGTTTCTCCCTCAGTGGCAGAAAAATTTGCCAAGCCATGCCATGGCAAGAGGCCCCTGGCACAGGACACTGTCATTAGAAGAAGCTGAAAAAGACAGGAGAGGAAGTGTGGCCCTTGTAAATCAGATACTCTTCCAAGAAAGCTGCTGTGAGGTTTATTGGGAGAGCATGGCTCTGCAATGAGTTCCTCCATTCTCCCTCTGCTCAGAGTAAACTTTATTCTTTCTTCCCCTCCTTCTCTCCAATTGGAGGGAGAAACAGCAGCAGCCTTTCTTGGAGATCAAAGTTTTAGCAGGCAACAAAGACCGCCAAGGAGGCTGTTGCCATGGCTACCTTAGTAACGGAGGTCTTTTAATCACGCCAGTCTCCTTTGTGAGCAGCATGTGGCTGTCGCTGGCAAATAAGGAGGAAAAGAGGGGTAAAAAAACCTTGTCAACAAGTAGCACTTCTAAATGGCGTGAAATAAATGACCAGGAGTAGGCTGGGCTAGGATGAGGGGGACTGGACCCAGATTACAAAGGTGGCAGCACAGTGGTCCAGGACAGGGCAGCAGCACGGAATGAGGACAGGATGAGCACTTTGGGGGTGGGAGGACACCAGCAGCCTTCCTGGCATCAATGCCTTGCCTGGATTTTTCAGTGGAAGGTTACCATGCCGATCACTTCCTTTGCCTGCTGGCACTACCTGCCTTCGGTCATAAAGGCGCAGCTGAAGGTCGGAGAGCCCTCTCACTGTGAAGTTGCTCACAGACACCTCCCCAGCTGAGATCTGGCCCACTCATCCCCAACACGTGGCCAATGGCACTGACATCTCTGCCAACCGCTGTGACCAAGTACTGGCTTGGATGCTACTGGCAGCTTTTCAGTGAAACAGAGCAAAATCCTAATACCACCACCTAGTAAGGGAAAATTTTGCCAAGAACTTTTCTGTCTCCGAAACCACATGAACTTTTAGAATACAGTCTCTCCTGGCACACAAGAGACTCCAAACCTGGCTATATTTATACCAGCTATTGAGTCACTTTGCTGAGTAAGAATTGTCTTATTAGCATTGCACACCATACACACACATCCTAGTAGAGATTTATCCTCTCTGAAAGCCAACGCATGTCTCTATTAGTACATTAATTACTGTGCAATATGCTGTGTGTATATGTATTTACATTCTTTCCTACCTATGGGTGTTAGACTGGATACATTTTGGTTTTAGCCTGTATCAATATTGGCTGGTAATACAAACTACCAAACGTGTCAGTTTATCAATGTTAAGCACTGGCTAACTTCAGAAATTAACAAAAAACTTAAACGTTAATAGTTGTTATTCAAAGCATAACAACAGTAGAAGCTAAATATTCTAAAAGACTAATTATAAAATAATATTTCACTAATACATCATTTATGTCATATTAGCTGCCAAACTGGATGGAAAAAAAAAGCAGGCAATAGCTGTCTAGCAGAGCACGTGGATAAATAACCAAAGCATCAAACCAACAACTGGGATTAGCGGATCACTTTCCTGCCTCTTCCAGGAACTTGACACATTCTTGAGAATGAAGCCACTGTTTCATAAAGCATGTCTAAGCTATGTAAAATCTTGTAATGCAAACATTGCTGAGCTTGTGCAGACCTACGCACTCCATGACAGCCAGCTGTGCCTGCATATACCTACAGCCACTGCTCTATAGCTGTACCAGCTTTGGAAGGGAGCAGTATAGCTGCTTCCAAAGGACCCTGCACCTGATTAGTAAATTCCAGCTCTTGGAAAGCCTTACTGGGTTGTATCAACCCCACGCAATTAAGCTAGACTGCTTCTTGGTGTGCACTGGGTCACCTGAAGCCAGGACAGGGTGTCTGCTGACACTGCCCTGTACTTCTGATTCGAAGGTCACTCCAGGCATCCTGCATCTACTGCACTGATGCACCTGTGGCTCTCTTCAACAAAGGCTGCAATGAATGACTTCACTGAAGCCTGCTGACATTCCCATATAAAAAGCACTGCACAGCTGCTACCAATAACAATTTGATTAATAGCACTGTCTGTGTTTCAAGAAGCGGGACACTCAGCTGCTAGCTACTAAGATAGAAACTTAGACTTTCTTAAATTTAGGATTCAGCCTTTCTGATTCAATCACATTAGTTTTAAAAAATAAACATGTATGGAGTTGCAAATGGATTCACTAGCTCAGCTGTAATCAGCAAAGGGTTCTACATTTCTAGTAAAACACTTAAGTATAGAGAGCACCACTTGACTCCTGTTGTGGAATTGCTCAACTCTGCCAGCCTAGTCCTGCCGCAGCAGAAGCAGAGTTCATACAGCTTCCAGCATGCTAGACCCCCTTTGGAGATTCCAAATGCCACCAAAAATAGTACTTTTTAATTTAAATTCTTTCCTTACTCTACAGGAGGTTAACTTCCAGCCAATCTCCTTCAGTGTTTCTGAGGCACACAGGTTACTATCGCTCTTCCCTTGCCTGCACCGATTCCGCTAGAGAGGGTTAAAATCCCTGACTAAGCAAAACCGACTGAATGGTCCTTTCAGCGAAGCACATAAGCACATGCTTAACATCAGGTATGCTTTATAAATCCTACCAGCTTTGTTGAGCACAAATAGATATAAATAAATCTGTACATGTTTTTCTGAAATAGGCCTGAAATGAAGAGAGCACGCAGGATTCTCTGGTGCTAACCAGAGTTCTCCAGACTCTTTGTGTGTCAACGAGACACATCCAACACACCCAGGTGACAGAACTAAACATGCAATCCCATCATGACTGAGGCTGACTGGCTACTTAGACTTCACTGGAAGTCTGTGATTGCTTCCCTAAGAAAAACGGAATGCTGTAATTTGCTCAGGTTTTGGATTTTGCTCCCAATTGTGATAAAGCAGCTTTTGACCAATTTTTAATGGTGCGATTCATTATATAAAAGCAGGATCCTCCACTTCTAGCTAAGCAAATTTCTGTTAATTTATTAATGCTGTTCGGTATGTACCATTTTTGCCTCTCAAACCTTTCAGTGTTTCTACATTACATATGACTACCTGTCCAGCAGTATCTTTCTCTAGCCTTAACATACCCTTCATCTTGGCATTCACATAAAACCAGTCAAAGGGATTTTTTCCTATTTCCTTTTCCATTCTGATTTTACTGTCTTCCCCCGCTGATAACAAGAGAGAGCAGAACTTCTGCTCTATTCAAAATTCTAATCGATGTTTAAATCATGCAGCAGCCCCAAAATAAGCAATGTAAATTATATTTGAAAGACCACTGTCATCTGGGAGCAAACAGCAATGTGCTGTGGGAATTGTAGTGTCTCTTGCAGACACTATCCCTCCACTGCTCCTATCACTGTAACAGGCAATCTGGGTTCCGCTCAAAGAGCGCCAAACAAAACTCTTTTACCACATGTCCCCTAGGACTGCAGAATCACTCTGATCTACACCTGTACTTACTGTTTCACTGCAAGAGGGAGGGAGGGAGGGAGGGAGGAAGGAAGGAAGGAAGGAAGGAAGGAAGGAAGGAAGGAAGGAAGGGAGGAAGGGAGGAAGGGAGGAAGGGAGGAAGGGAGGAAGGAAGGAAGGAAGGAAACCTGGAATCGCTCCAAAAGCTGGAATGTTGCCTCTGTACACACTACCCAGGAAAAGAAATACACACAAGCTGCGCCAAACAGCATGAGGCAGAACAAAGTATGCCCACGACAAGTATGCTTTCATGCTGCTGCCAAACTTAAGAGTGCTGCACAAAGTGCAAGGGCAGGCCCACAGGCTGTAGTGAACAGAAGAGCAGAGATGGTCAAGGTAATGCAGCCTATGCTGTTTCCTCCACAAAGAACTGGAGCTGGGGACATCATCAAGCCAGCCTCAGAGGTGGGGATTTCTTTGTTTTCCCCCTCCACAGTCTTTTGTACACACTGAAAAACAGATTCTTCCTGTTACCATGGCACTGTTTCATCACTGGTATCTGAGCACAGTTGTAGACACGGGTAACAGAAGACACCGAATCGTGGACAGGAAGGCAAAGAAAGGACAAAATTCAGCAGCCCATCACCACGCAGCCACAGCCAGATCCTCTGGAGAGGCTGTGTAACGGCTACAACTGCCACCTGGCAGAGATAACCTCACCTGAACCAACACAGCTCAGTCTTGGGTCTGTTATTAACTACCATATGATACACAGTCACACTGTGGATTTAGACAGGGGTATGACACTGTCTCCAATTGTCCCTTGCTTGACTGGCACCTGAAGGAGTGAGGGGAGGTGACAGCACTGTTATAGTCACTCACCCAAGCAATTCAATCTGTTTTACTTTGTGATGATAACCGCAGTTCCAAATAAACTCTGACCTTAGCCATGAGAGCAAGGGTGCTTAACAGACATGTTCTACCATATGCTTCTACATATAACCTACACACTATAGACCCAAGCATTTAAGTATTTCCTTCAGAGAATGTACAGAATCTATAGACCCAAGAACTATGCAAGTACGCCGACCAAACATTGGTGTCAGCAGGTCTTAATGTAAGTTGAAGAAAACTCATCTTACTCTCCTGGGGCAGTCCAGGGGTGAAGTATTACAGCTGGCTCAAGGCAGTGTCAACAAATGCCCCTGAAAGGCCAAGCCCATTCCCCCTAGCTGGGATGGGTGCTTTTTTGACCTTCACGGTTGAGCTGAGCTGTGGAAGCCATCGCCGAAAGCTAACCCTGCAAACAGGAAAGAAACTGATCCTGGTCACCACACTGCTCAAGGGAGCTTAAAAGAAACACAGTGCCAAGTATGCATACCACACAGAGGACAGGTCCCTTTCGTGGCAGTAACAGCTTAGATCTGATTAGGGTGCTTGTGAAACTGCACCTCTAACTGGACAAGTATAATTAGGCAGACAGAAAAATCTCACAAATTGACACACTCAAGCAGAAAAACACAGTGCTGCTTGACATCCTCACAGGTCAGAAGAGTGGGATGAAGAGAATGCTAAGACTGCAAAAAGCATATGACTTGATGTCTTCTGTGTGTTTATTTTTAAAAGACTCTGTCTCAAGTGTTCACTTTGCTGCAAGTTTATTGTTTTATGCCTCAAAAACAAGGGTTCTGACTTTCTACAGCCCTGCACCTTCTGTAGTCATTTACGCCTGTGTAATGTGTGAGCAGTGTGGGTGTAAACATTACTATTTTTGTTTGGTAGCATTTGCCACCCACTTTGCCTAGGTGTGAATGACTGCACAAGGTGCAAGGAAATGGTGAAGGTACTGCAGGGACTGTTTTACATAGATCTTACACCTATAGTAATATGGTGCACAGATAGGTAGAGAGAGAGCAGAAGGAAAGACACATCAGGTTGCTGAAAAAGCAACCTGGCAAGAGGTCTTACCAAGCACAAGCAGCTCCACCGCTTCTTCATTATTGCCTTCCACATCATCCGGTGTGATAATAAGGCAGTAATAGAGCCCACTGTCTCCCCACATCAACTTCCCAATCTGAAGGTCTGCATCTGAAAGGCAAAAAAGTCAGGCTTTCCCTCCAACACCTATAGAGTGAAGCGATGAAAGCACTGGGTCTGTCTTCATGTCCCAAATCCATTTCATTTCCTTACTAAGAAGAGGATTTAACCTTATCCACAATATCACAGTATTCAGGAAAAATAACAGGCTCAGGACTCTGTGGCTCTAGGTAGGAAGACACGTAATGCCACAGAGGCAGCTCACTCTGCAAGTGCCGAGAGTCGAAGGGGTAACTAATGCCAATCTCTGTCCATCCTGTCACCTAAGACCTGGAATCCTAACAGTATTCATGCTGTGCAAGAAGGGCTTAGACAGTGTCTCCTCAGCCATCCACTGGAGAGGTTACACAGAGACAAAGGAAAACACTCCCCCTTGCTGAGGTTGATCTCTTGCTCTCCGCATCAAGGAGCCTCTACTCTGCTTCTGGCTAGATGGTCTCCTGAGTCAAGCAGAAGCCTTGTATTTCGAGGGACAAGGTTTCTCACACAGCCTTCCAGACCAAATGTTTAAGGACCCTGCTATCTCCTACCTCCACCCAACTTGACTTCACCCCATCGAAATCTTTTCATACTGCTCGAGGCTGTGAGAGTTTAGGTTCATGATGGGGTAAGCTGGTAAAGTCCAGAATCGAGCATACATGAGGTATAGGATAATTTTGGTATTTTGGAGCTGGGAAAAAAAATCAGTGGAGCTTGCAAGGAAGAAAAATCTAGCCCGTAGAGACTGAATTCATTCCTCTCTTGCTGGCACCGCTTTGGTAAAAAAAAAAAATCTCTATACAGAGCAATATGCAGAAGCCAGGAATAAAAACCTTCCACTTCATCAAAGAGAAAAGAATACTGCATTAGGGTTGGAGACCTACATGGAGTGGGATGAAGGGAAACGCCAAAGGAAATGACCTTGGGGTCTAGGGTTGGTCAGTCGAAACCTAAATGTCTGACACAACAGCTTCCAGCAGCCTTTTCCAAGGGAGTTAACCGACCAATTACTGCCAGCCTCCAGTATCCCAAATTGCTAAGGGTCCATTCCAACCCCCACCAAGAATCACAAGGGCAGTAGAGTTACCGTGGACAATGCTGATATCTCTTTCCTTATAGAAGTCCCCTATAGTAACAGCAGATCCTTGTTTGGAGGCCACGACACGGACTGTCCTCCTGCTGTCCACACAGTCCAAGTAGGGATCCCAGTCCAGGTTCCTCTTGCTCATTGTTTGTACTCCAGAAGTCACCATACCCAAAGCTTCTCCCATCCGGTCCTGGCAGTAAGATTTAAACCTCCACTGTACGACGGCTGGTTGGGTGGAAGAAGTAGAGAAACGGCAGCGAAGCAGAGCAGGCTGAAACAACATTGCCACCTTCTTCTTCTCAGGCACGGTGACCTGCAACCCTTCCACGTCAGCTAAAAGACAAAAACATGAGTGTCATATGCTTCAGCATTGCTTGAAGAGAAAGCTACTGCATTTTATCATAGCATCATTCTCCCCGCGTACAAAAAATTTAAATGTCCATCTGCTTCAAGTGCTAGGGTGCAATATGCCTCAATGTATGTAAGCACAAATGTTGGCAGTAGAAATAAGTTTGCTTTTTTCATAAGCTACAGACACAAGGAAAAACACAGCACAATGGGGCTGAAGGTTCAAATCCTTACATTCTGTAGAGACCCTAACAGAGCAGCATGATGATTCTCAGCTTCTATGGCAGGTTCACAGATAAGGAAGAGATAGTTTAGGGATGGCCATCTCCCTAGTGGAGATGTTGCAGAAGTGGAGTATGGCCACTCCACTTCTACAGCAGGTCAGCCAAGGGGCCAGATCCTGAGTTCATAATAATTCCAGTGCAGAATAAGTCACTCCCCTGCCAATTTTGGTGGCATCACACCTCCTCTTTAAAGTCAGGCAGCACACAGTGCCTGGCCCAGCCCATTGTGCACTGGTGCCCAGTTAGTGCTGCTTGCTCTGCCAAACTCTAGAGATGCATGAAGGAGCAGATCCAAATCGCATAGCTCCTGCCAGGGCTGGCATGTAGCACTGACAGAAATTGCTCCATGTGGGAGGTGGGGAGAAAAACGGCCCAAACACTCAAGCTTTTCACAGTCCCAGGGAGAAGATGGATCTCCACACATGTTTATCTACCAGCTGATGGGAGAGCAGCAGCCTGGAGCTGATGTATTAAGGCCTCAGAGAAGACGCATGGGACTGCTGCCACATCCTTGTGTAGCTTAGGGAGAAGCCGAGAGTCAGTGAGCAATGCCGGCAGAGAGGCCCCAGGAGAGTGAGGTACGCCATCTACCCGCAGGGGAACGGCCGAAACCTCCCACACATGCCCTTCATTGCTTCCCTCCTTCTTGCGCTGCGGGCAGCAATGACTCGGAGTGCTCACACAACACGGGAAACACATGGCGACACTTTCCCAAGCTGGGATGTGCTGGTCTGTGGAGGCACAGAAACAGCTCAGGAGCAAGATGGGAGCATCTAAGAAAGAGAATGTTTCTAACCAGGGACACCCTCTGCAGCTGAAGAGTAGGAGGGCCTGACTGCAGTGGTTTGTATGAGAAAAGGGAACCAGTTTCAGCATGGGAAATATTGATGATGGCAGCTCCCTACACCCAGTTACCACACACCCCAAGGCCCAGAGCAGTACACAGTGAAAAAGAGGACAAGACCCAAAGAAACATTCAAGGGCATAAAGCAAAAGAGGATATTTACACAACATTAGGATCAACTGATTGACTTAGGGGAAGCTTAAGGAGGAATGAAAGACTGAGGACAAAGAAAGGCTTCCTGATGTTGGGAAGCAGTATGAGAGAATGGCAAATGCCAAGAAAGCAAACAGGTAGAGTAAGGACAAAGTATCAAGTATAGGAAGTATATATCAAGTATAGGAAGCAGAAGGATAAGCAGGATGACAATCATGTAAGCAGGAAGTTTACATTCAGCTGGAAGAAGCTCAAGAAGGTATCTTAGTCTGGGTCAAAATGCTGGAGCCAGGTTGCAGGAGATTAAGACGTTCTGTAGATATGAGAGGAAATGGAGGCAGCTAAAATAAACCACCCACTCCAGAAACCAGAGATGAAAAGTAGATGGAAGCTGGCAAAAGAAAGTGAAATGACAGGAGATATCTTTAGGATGGGAAAAAAAAAAGGCATAGACTAAAGCACTGGAGCTTAAAACAGAGAGCAATCAACAGTATGACAGCAGCAGGCACAAAGGAACAAGGTCAAGTTGGAGACAGCTTCAGACCTGAAAAACAGAAGCAAGAAAAGATCCCACGATGAGAAGCCAGAACCAAAGGGAAGTGGAGAGGTTGGACAAATACTGAGTATTCATTTCAACAAGTTATCAATGTCCAAACTATAAATCACAATGAAGTCTATAAACACCTGTCAGGGGATAAAAACACTATGGACAGACCCTAGGGGAAAGCATATTTCAGAGAGGCAAGATGGTCACTGATACTAACAAAGAGTTACTGATCTAGGGGGCATTTGACCCTGGGTACTACTATGTGAAAGCTTGCAGCACACAAGGGTGCTATGGCATTTGCACAGGAATGGTATATTATGCATATTGTACTTGTGTCATGTGGAAGTTGCACAGGAGATGTCATCAGTTTTGCCAGAAGTGGTTGGACCCAAATCCAAACAGTGAAGCGTGGGTGTCCTCCAGAATACCACAAAACACAGCTGAGGTCTCAACAAGATGCTCCTATGGGAGAGGCAGAGGCATGTGGCAGCTCCTCCACTTTCCTGAGGCGTAGGCAGAGAAATAATTCAGGAAGTGGCAGCTGGGACGATTCTGCCAGGCTGCCTCTTTCCAGGGACAAGTGGGGCCATGTGGCACTAAGAGAACGTCACCATTCGCTTCTTAAGGTGAACCAAGTGATGACATTGTCTTATTCTCTCCTCTCCAGAGACCGGTGCTTCCCAGGTTGCATCTGAATGCAAGAGAAATGACTAACACCTTGAAAAATGAATGAGACCAGGCCAGACCTGTATCTGGCAACTCTGTGCCTGACCCCATGCAGTGTGTGGCCAAAGCCAGCATGTGACACGGACTGGTCAAGTGACTCATCACGTTACTTCAGCTTCAGGGATAAAACAGTGACACAGTGAATATTTAAACCTTTCCCTTGTGAACCAAGTACACTGCTTAGTAAACACAGTGCTTTCAGCTAACCATGCACCATAGCCCTCCTTCCCTGTTAATGAGATTAATGAGTTGGGCAAGCCAGGGACTGCTTTAATAAATGATTAGCTGAGCTTTAGCAAATTCTCATCTGACTAACTTTCCCCACTCCATGCCCATGTGAATGCCTATATCAAGAAAAGAAAAGCAGCTTTTGGGAAAACACAGGAATTCTTTTCCTACCCAAAAGCATTTGGGACATATGCAGTAAATTATCTGGCATCTTCTATATCCTATCCCAAGCTCTTTATTAACTTTTAAAGTATTATTTTCGGATCCTTTCCAGAAACAGCATTTAAGAGCAAGCCAATGCCTCAGATTGAGAGACTGGAGCAGTGGAAACTCTACATCTATTTAAGTCAAATTATATATAATTTTATATGGCTGAACTGGGAAATTATACACCTGTTATTTCCTCTGCCAAAAAAAAAGATTGGAATCGATTCACGTAATATGTCACTGCTGTAACAATGTCCATCAAAAAGGCCACCAGGATGTTCAACTGCCTGAAGACAAAATGGTGGCTTCACATGTCAGTTATGTCCCTGCGCGTGAATTATAGAGGTCTGCTTAGGACTTCCTCAACTTCAAGAAGAAACTGCTGACCTCAAAAATCTTCAAGAAACGAGCCAAGATAAGAAAAGCCTCAGATGTATCACAGGACAGAACTCTGGGCTGGTTATACAGCAGAGCAAAAAAAAGAGTGAAAGATGTAAAAAAGGATGACAAGCTTAGTGACAGCACCATGGTAGCTCTTAGTCTAGTTTAATACAAGCAGGACTAAAAAGAAACTGAATTGTGCTCTGCTATGTTTTGACTAATGCAGACAGAGCAAGATCAGCCCTTATTTCAAAATCATCATGGAAATATAATTCCTGCACTCCAGAGAAGCAACCTGTTCATTGTGAATTTCACAATGTTTCAATTTTCACAAGAAAAATCTAGCTTGTGGGAGTCTCATGACTACATGACAATTTTGCTTCCCTTCTTTCTTGTTCTCCTAAATCCCCAGGAAAAAAAAAGGTCTGCAAATATTAATCAAGTGCATCCTAAAACCACAGATATCCTCACTCTCAGAAAATAAAAGGAATCCAGTGGTTTGTGTGTCTGTGTAAGTGTATATATACACTCCCAGGGAAAGAGCTTAAAAATAACCACACTTCAGAAATATAATTGTATGGGTTTTGTCTGTTTCTCATTGGCAACGTGTATTTGTCTCCTTTCTCTGATTCTCTTCCTGAACTGTCCTTGGATTATGCATTCAAACTATGCAATCAACATTACACACAAGCTATTGCTAATACATTTTAGTGGTGATTAAAGAAAATTCCAGGAAGTGATTATAGAGGGGGATATTTGTAAAGGCGTGTTTGAGCCTTGTGAGCCTGATCTTCATAAGCACCTTCCATGAGTAAAAGAGAGAAGGCGACTGAGAGTTGATAATTTAGGCTCTTGCTTTTCACTTGCCCTCCGGAGAAGCCTTTGCGTCCCTGAGGCTAGATGAATCCCAGGAAGACTTAGCTTTGCTACACAGCCTTAAGTTAGCCTTTTTAAATAGAATCATAGAATGGTTTAGGTTGGAAGGGACCTTAAAGACCATCTAATTAGAATGAAGTTGACCTGAGGCACTAATCCCTGTGAATAACAGCAAAGTCAAATACTGTAGTTCCATGTAACAGGTCTCAGACAGCATCCTTCTAGCACACAAGATTTGAGTCCAAGAGAAGGCAGCACATGTTATTCTCCAGGTCAGCATGGGTCTCCCTATCTGTGCATGCATCACATCTCTCTCATTGCAACTATTTGGCTCATACTACCACTTGCCTGAGGCAGGACAGCTGATGCTATGAAACTACAAAAACTACATCCCTCGATTTTATGCACCTTTATTGATAGGAGAGACAGTTTCGCACACAGGAAAACCAAGTCCCTGAGCCCTGGACCAGGCATCTCACGGAAAACTATTCCTAGACCATACCTAAGGGCTCTGGCAGAAAAGCATACTTCCATTAGTAAGAGATACTGCTCCTAGGGTAATTTATATCACTTCCCTAAACAAAATAAACTGTTGGGCAAAAGGATGCTTCATCTTTCCTTTCTGTGTCTTGGCTACTATGCATCAATTAAGCGTTCTTTCCCCCACCACTGAATACAGGCACATCATCCACACTTTCAAATGTGGATCAAGCCTGAATCAGGAAGTGCAAGATCTGGGCTTGGAGACTGAAAAGTCAGAGATGATAAGCAGTTGTGTAAACAGGTGAGCACAGAGACAGCAGAATCACTAAGATTGTGTTATATAGATTGTCTACTCATGCTGGACTAGAGCAAGTCCATGCAATTAATCATCAAAAGCCATCACAATCACATTGTGTTGAGTGGCTTACGGGAAATGAATTGGATGCCTTTGTCTGGTTCCTACCAGACTTGTGTTCTTAGCTCTATGGCCACTAATTGTCCACTTTTTCAGCCAGCAAGAAACCAATGCCTAAATAGGTCAGCGGCAGCTGAGGTGAAAGCATACTAGTGCTTTTTACAGCTCTGTAGCAAAACTGAAAATTTCAGGTCTGTCAGGGTTTAACTAACTAACTAATTAACTAACTAACTGCTTAACCTGCAAAGAGGCAAAATCAAAGCAGTTGGAGAAAAGCATGGCCTTGCACTCCCAACACTCACAGCACAGAACCTCAATATGGAAACACTCCATATAGGACATAGCCCAGACTCTGTAAATTGACTGCAGCAGATACTGGACTATTCCTTGCTCTTCCCCATCCTCTGTGATGCTGTCTCCCAGATGCCCCACGCTTCTGACTTCTCTAGGGAAGTACACAGCCCTGAAATGACAAGGACTGCAAAAGAGCTTTCACAAGAGCTCAGGACATTTCATGGGCTTTTCTAGGTATCAGTCATCACCAGCTTCCTGGCACTCATTACACTCTCTTACGACCTCCTGTCCCTTTCACACATTCATAATAGTCACCCTGGATGTTCTCAGGTGAATTACCTCAGCTTTGGACACCAGATCAAATCCACCCTGTCTTATTACTGTATGAAAGCTGTTACAATTGTCAAATGGCTCCTGGTTTATAGCCTTGGTTCAGCATCCCAGACATCAATCCCAGAACTACCACTCAGCAATGGGTCACCATCAGAAGCCTGAGAACAAATGAAAAGAAATAGGAAGAGTCTCTTCAAGCCGTACGACACCAAGCCATAACACCTGTCCTTGGTATGGCATTGAGATTTCCACTACTACCAGTCCCAGCCAAGGTGATCTCACAGGAATAAAAAGAAAAATGTGATATTTCTTCTGAGTTACACACAGCTTATGTGTGTAACTTAACTTCAGCCAGTCAAGGGAAGTCAGATGAATACTTAAGTCAAGGCAGACAAAACAGTTCATCCATTTCCCTGCCTTCCCAAGAAGTCTGCTCAGTTGGCCAGGAAACAGCAAAGCACAACTGTGCTCGTGCATACCCCCTCTGCCTGCTCTCCTTAACTGTGGCTGGGAAAGCAGAGGTAGTAAATCTACCAGTCTTTGTACTGTATCATTGCATTGCAGTGGCTCTTCCTCACAGGGAGAGTAAACAGGTACCAAGTGCTAAATTCCTGGTGAAAAATTACTTAACAGGGATAGAAGACCACATTTTAATGTGGACAGTCTTCTAACTGTAATCTTTCCAAGATTAGCCTGAGTCATGAGGCAGAAAAAAATTTGCTCTGCTTGTTCGATAGGTAAAACTGGAGCTCAGTGTCCAGTGCAACACTTCTCTCTAGTTTTAAATGCATTAGGAATGACAGCATTAATAAGAATAATGGTAAACATGATGGAAAGATTCAGTCTAGAGTAAAGCTGCACTTGGTAGTTTATAAGAAACAGCTTTACACAGGTGCCTAAGGATGCTTGACAAATTGTACCTTCTTTTTCTGGAATGAGAGGAATATAGCCCCGCACACATCCTAACATTTGCCACTTCACAGGAAGGAATAAAGGATGACCTGCTCTTCATCCTTTTGCTGTTGTTATTAAAACAGTAGCTTTAGGTACGTGGAAGAGCAGGGCAGAAGGAAGAAAAGCCAAACCAAATCCACCGTATCTCACCCAGGAATTTTTGAAATTGCTATAAGTAGTCACAGTGCACAAAACCAAACAGAAGATAAATGCAAGTGCCAAAAATTAAAGACAAACAAAGGACAGAAAGGAATTATTGCTGGGAGGAAAGGAACTGCGAGTGCTGATTAGAAATTTCTCAGCCCATCTCGAGGAGGGAGGAGGGGAGAGAAGGGGGTGAGAGCCTCTCCCTCCTCCTTGCTCCCTTTTGTCTCCCTGCTTCCTCCCCATCTTGCATGCTGACTCTTACCCTGGCCCCTCCACCTCCCAACCCCCACTTCTCTTTCCCAGAGTGGAGTGTACCACTCTGGCTAGATTAGGGCTCCTTACCTTTATGCAGACCTCTCATTCCTTTGTACAGACACTGGGGAGAGGAAAATTTTGAATCCCCGTTTGCTAGCCTCTCTCCCTTTTCTGTGCAAACACGTTAACGCTCACGCACACACCTTTACTTATTTGCTTTCTCTCAGCCATGAAAAAGGACAGCAGCGCCTGCTCTGTCGCTGGGCAGCAAGGGCCAGGAGGCTGGAGGGGAGCAAGATGACACCGGCTGCCTCCATCTCTCAGCACACGGCTAACCTGTTGCCTGCCGGAAGCCTCTGCCTGCCGGCGGTGGACAGCAGCAGCCAGTCCTGTCTCTAAAACCCAGGACTAGAGGAGACTGGAAGGTCTTCCTACTGCAGCGGTACCTCTTTCTGCATACACCTTGCATGCTGCAAACTGCGGTTGCTGCCAGTACTCATGAACTACCTTTAATGGAGGGAGAAAGGTGTCAACAGCCCAGCCTTTTAGCTTGATGGAAGTCCTGATTTAGCCAGACACATCCAGATAACAAAGCTCGCTAAAAGGAGGGAGGGAATGTCATGTTTATCTACACCCTATACTCCTTTACCAGTCTCTGGATGATATTTATCAGCATACTATGGCTAGTACGAAAGGAGTGGTAGTTGTGGGTGTGCTGGCACTCCAGACCAACTCAGTGAAGTGAGATACATTCGGAAGCAGACAAATGGCAGGGAGGGAGGCCAGGGGGGAGGATGAGTTGGAAGCTGCCAAAGCCCCAGATGAGGCTGTGAAACCCTGGAAGGGAACAGTAGGCAGGCACCGGTGTTGAAGATGACTCAGAGTGAAAAAGCAAGGAAAGGGGTGGGTGGGTGGTGGGAGAGAGGTGTTATGACTAAAAGCCGAATTTACTGCTTGTGAATCCTAAACCTGAATAGGAAGAGGGAAGAGCCCAAGGTCTTTTTTGTGGGATACATTGGTGGTGGTGGGAAATATATGCCATTTAATCCAAGTGTGTCTGTTACTTCTTTCAGCCTGTAACCAGTCTGCCTGGCTAAGTCAGCCTGCGGCAGCGTTTCCTAAAGCCTGTGTCTGGCTGCTGCACTGGCCCAGAGGACACAGATCCTGCAGCTGACCTGACAGGGTTCCCTCTTTTTCCCTCATCCCCGGCTGTCCTGCTGCTCTCATTCCACTGTAATCCCTATCCTCTACTTTCCCTGCTGTCCAGCTCACAGACCCGGCCCCTTTCCAACTTGTTCCCCCTGCTATCTCCCCATCCCAGAGCCCTCTCTTCTCGCCTCTCCGGCTCCGCTCCTCCTTGCTTAGGGAGGCTTTGCCCGACCTCTTTGAGAGCCGTCCGGGCAAGATGTACTTGGTGAGCTGCGCTAGGGGCGGCAGTCCCGTCCTGCGCTCACAAAGGCTTGGGCACAGCTGCATCATCACTGGGAAGGCTGGATCCTGGCCCCCTGGAAGCCGGGGCAGAGGCAAGGCAGCCCCCTCCTCGCACACCTCTGTTAGACGGTGAGTGCGGCCAGGACACCAGGAAAGCACAAGTTCCTGCAATTGTTCCCGGCCCAGCGTGGCCGCGCGGGGGCTGTCGCCATACCCCTACACAGCGGCCAAGGACACTCTGGCCAGCCCCCGCGCTCCTGCTGCTTCCCACTTTCCCCACCGCAAGCTCGCTCCTCTCCCCCCGCCGGGATAAACAGTGGCCCAAACGCCCCCCGCACCCTGCGGACCTGCACCCACAGGCCCCCGGCCAGGCAGAAGCCGCCGACTGCCTTTCCCCGTCCCCAACGGGATCAGTCCTGTCCACAAAGTCTCCTCAAACTGCACCCCGGGACGCCCTCGTAAAGACCCCCAGCCCACGCTGGCTCCCTCCGCCGCTACCCTCTCGCAGCCTACCGAGGCATTTCTCCAAACCTCCCATTTTCCTCCTAAAGAAAGACGTAGAGCCCGCGGGACACCGCACATGCACGTCGGGGCGGCCGGGATGCCTGTGCTCCCACCCGCGGCCCTACCTGCGAGCCATAGGACGACGATCCAACCCAGGACGTGCCCATCCATCTTCCCGCTGGCCCCAGCGGCGCGGCGGGCGGGCGGCAGGCGCGGGGCGGGAGCGCCNGAGCCGGCCGGACTGGCGGCGAGCGGCCGCACTGTGTGGCTCGGCTCGGCTTAGCGCAGCTCCGCTCCTCCCCCGGCGGTGGCCGAGGGGGCCGCTTCGCAAGGCCGCCCCCGCGGCTGTCCGGGCGCGGCGGCAGGCGGGGACAGCGCGGTGGAGTTGGGGCGGAGGGCGCCGCTACCGGGAGGCAAGGGGAGGGGGCACGGCTTCCCGAAACTGCTTCCCTCCCTCCGGCAAAGGCGAGTTTCGGCTGGCAGGTGCCGCTGGGGGGTTTCCGCCAGGGGGCTGCCGGAGCTCTCCTCAGCCCACGGGCATCCCGGCACGCTTCTCTGCAACTACTTCAGGCGCCGAGCCCAGAGCGACGCGCAGCCCCCGGCTCCCCGCCGCGGGCCGTGCAGCGGCCTCTGCCGTGGCCCCGTCCCGGCTTGCAGCTTCTTTAGTAAGCACTTAGAAATGTCCAGTCTGATAATCTATCCTCCTCAAATTAACCAAATGTGTACCTTGGGAAATGCATGTAGCCTGTTCCAATTCTGAGTTTCCCTGGGGTTTCCATTTCCAGCATGGGCACTGCGACTAATTACTGTAATTTTAGATAAAGAGGGGATATAATTTTAGATCAAGAGGAGGTGTTCTGGCAGTTAACAACGGACAGCTGAGTTGTGGGGTGTTAAGTTTTAATGCCAACAAGATATTGGAAGGGGATGTAAGTTTTTTGGAAGGAAAGGCACAGCCAACTAGAAATACAGCTAAAGAAGATTCTTTTTAAAAATATGGATGTTGCTCTGAAATTAAATGGTCCTGATCACCGCGGACCCACATGTGTACATATCTACTGTGCTTAAAACTTCTAAACTTTCTGAGGAAGCTAAATAAGTCAGTGAATTATTCATAGGCCTAGTGCTGGCTAAACAGCAGCATGCTTTCTTCGGTGGCTCAGTACCAAAGAGAAGCACCTTAAGACACGGCACTCACCATTGCCAGAATCCAGCACTGCTTCCCTTTGCACGTTGCTCATCTTCAGGCGTTTTTCTTTCAGGGGCTTGGCTGGTGTTTGTAACCAAAGTTTGCATTCTGCAAATGTTGATGATCCACATGGGAGATGGGAGTAGTCTTCAGCTTCTCATCTGGAATCTGCCAAAGGACATAAACAATTCTGATTTTCTAACACAAAGCTGGGCCCCAGAAGGGAGCTGCACTAGGTGTGTCCTGCTACTAAAGGCAGGGTGCACAGGGATGCCTACGGTAAAATGGTACAAGCCATTTGCATTCTAGCAGGTATTTTCCAGTTGCCTGTAGATTCCTCATAATTTTGCCTTTCAGACTGAGCTTCTCTACAGGCAAGATAAGCTTTTTTCAAAAGAGTGAATAAAAATCGATCAATAATTTCTGAGTGAAAAAGTAAAACAGCATGTTTGCTATGATAAAAGATGTGTTGAAACATTTGGGTTGTTTTTGAACAGTTGTAGTCCCTCTGTTAATACAGTTAAAGTGGAATTAAGCAAGGAGACAATCCCTAGGCAGGCAGTCTGTTTTTAAGTGTTTTATTCAGAGCTAGTCAATGTTATTTAAAAACACTTTTCACATAGAAGTTTATTTTTATTCAACATTGCTTTAAAAAAAATACACACCCACCGCAATCAGTGCCCTAATGTTCCTCTGACCTGATATATCATGAGTTTAGCTGTTTTGCAGTACTAGCTAAAAGCCACTATTAAGAGCTACGACCCTGTTACACTATATAGTGTACATACACAACAGCGCACAGTGCCGCTCTCCTTCAGCACACAGTGATCTGACATCCCACCGCTTTTGTGCATACTTGCAGGCAACAGAGAAACTCTCATTAGGGCCACAACTTCAGCCTCAAGAAATACATGTAGTTCCAGAAAGCTCAGATAGAGCTATAATACTTTGCATCAGCTGGGGACCTGCCTCACCATTGTTACTGTATCCATAGGGTATAATCCATGAAGATTTGTTTGGGCTGAATTAAGACTCCTAAAAGGTGAACACAAAGCTATTTTTTCTCTCCCTTCCTTAACCGTTTTTCCTGATAACCCTCAAAATTTCAAGTGAAATCCTGCTGCCTTGCCTTTCTGTAACTTAATTGGCCAGGAGTCTGATCCAGAGTTTCCTGAGACAATGTTGATATTATCTCATATGTTTAACATTGGGAGCAGTACAATCCCTTATGCGTCACTATTGTTAGCTACTCCTAGGGGTTTTTTTTTAATCTACTCCAGCTTTTGCAAATAAATTTGGCATACGTCAGTTTAGCAAAACTTTTGACTCACAACAAAGGAAGGAAAGATTTTCAATACAAGGAAGCACCATTGTTTTGCATGTAATGTTGGATTTATAGCTGCTTTGAAATTTTCATACACTCAAACTCACTGTACAGTTCTTTTTCACTTAATGTGAGCTGTCATTTGTAAATATGCACGTATGATGGATGCCCAAGCCCTGAATAGATGTTCCAGATCTCTGTAGACCTTTGATCTGAGTATTACAACATCTGAGCTGGCTTAATAGTTAATGTTGGGATGTTGTCTTCCATTTTAGCCAGTTCTTGGAGACAGCTGCACGACTGCAGTTAGCCCCATTTCACCTTCAAACAGTGGGTACATTCCTATGCAATTAGCCAGATCTCTTCAAGCCACAGCCCAGCAGGGATTCTTTGTCCCCTGGAAAACAGCATACTGGTAGACTTCAACCTTATCTCCCTCAGGCACTTGACAGCCTTGATATTGCATGACCAAATTCCCCATACCTACCCTAGATAATTTAGCCCCAGACTGAATTGGAAGAATAGCACGCTACAGCACTGTTTGATATTAGTGGTACTGCGACTCTATTTGGAGAAGTTCTCTAAGCAATGGGATCATGAACAAATTCAGTTCAACAATAGAGAAACAAACAAAATCAATCACTTTTTACTCGTGCCGTAGCAGCTGCTGGCTCTTTTCAACTACTTAATTCCTCCCTGGCTCCTTTCATCTTCCAGTATCAGTCTTTTGGGGGCATTTCCTCTGTTGATAAGCAGAGTCAGCTTTTTAATAAGTTACCAGCATCGGGACTGATTTACACCAGCACCTCACTCAGAATGACCCATCTCAGCAACATCCCTGAAAACCCGCTATGCTGCGTGAAAATACTTCTCTTCATGGGTACTTTTGCACATCCATTCAGCTCCTTGGATTTCCCTTGTACAAATTTCCATAGAAACAGTGATTTCAACAGCTTTCTGGGATGTCATACTAGATTCAGCCATTAGACACTGCTCTCTTGATTTAGTACTGAGACCAGCACATTACAGAAGCTATTAGGTGACACATCATCAAATCATAGCATTTAGTGAGTCTCTTAGAATAGCTACTAACTAAAACTTTCCCTTGTTTGCTTTGTTACACTGGAATCTCTTATTAATTGTTGATAGCTTCACAGCAAGACATTGCTGAAATATATGCACTCCGTGTATATGTTGTTTTTTCTGAGCTGCCTGGCTACATTTGATAGCACAATAATACAGAGCTTTTATTTCCCATTAACGTCAGGAGTGGGTGATATGGATATATAAACTGCTTTCATTCTTAACCATGATGTTTGTACCAACAAATGTTTCAAATACTTAATGGATAAATTTGACGTCTCATTCCAGTGAACCTTGAGTTCTGCAATATAAATTCAGCATCAGAAAAAAGCCAAGAGGACAGCATCTTTCTATAGCATTCACTTCTCTGTATACATTTCTGTGTTGCTCCTGATTCTTTTTTAGACACTAAAAATCATGACATACCTTTGTTACACTTTCAGAGGGAACCTGATATTTTCATTTAAGTAAAATACTAAGTGCACATCAGCAATAACGTTTTGTGAAGTTATTATATAGATACACAATCATAAGTGACTCATCCTAGCTCACAATCTTTTGTGTGTCGCTATATGCAAAAATACACAGAAGAGGAATGAGACAAACTCTGCTTGTATATCTACAGATAGCCAAGGTGACAACAGTTGTTAGGGCCCCTATGGTTTTGGCTGTAGAGAAATTGTGAGGAGCACAAATACCTTCAGGGAGCTGGAGTTCACAAACTAGATTTTTGTGATTGTCTAATCCAGCTTTCTTAATAAAAGAAACTTGCCATCACTTGCCACACTATGTCCTGTTTGAACTACAGTGGAACTGTTAGAAAAAGAATCGCAGAATGCTTTGGGAAATGCTTTGGAAGGGACCTCAGCCTGCCCTTAATTTCATCTGACTTAACTTCCTAGTACTGACAAGCTAGATGTAAGGGCCTTCTTAAGGCATTTCTGAACAGAGGAAACAACAGACTATGATCAAAGTACTCTTTAACATTCTCTTTGAAAGTTCAACAGACTGATATTTTGCTATATTCTTGAGCTAACACCTGATCTGAAGAGAGCATCCCAGACACAGTTGCTAAAAGCATGAAAGCAGAAGTACTACAGCATTATCACTCTTGGTTAATATTTCTTTGTTTATCCTTACAGGGATTGTGCTGTTAGTCCTTTTGACATAGCATCGTATGGGGAGCTCCTCTTTGGGGGATATCCCACTCTAGCACCTAGGTCATTAGCTCTTCCTCAATCTTTGTGTCATTTGCAAGTATCTGTGATGACTGAATGTTTCCTTCAAAGTTACCAACAAATATTTAGTTGTATGCAGCCAAGAAATGACCTAAAAAAGATCTTGCTGAAAATGTGCAATTACAATTCCTCATTTAAAATTATATTTTGAGACATCCTAAGCTAATGTTTTAACTGGCGAGTGGATGGTCTGTATCATTGCGTTTCTTTGATTCAGTGTTGTGTGGTCAAGCCACGTGCCTTACATATCTGAATGCACCACCTTTAGAAACCACACTTAATATCTTTTTGATACAATTAGAAACCAATGTGACAGAATCTATTTTCTGTAAACCCATGTTGATTTGCATTAATTACATTATTTTTCTTTAATTTGTTATTGACACAACTCTTCTGACAAGTCTATAATTACCTAAGTCATCCTACTTAGGGCCAGATCCAAAAGAAGACTTTGGAAAATTTTTGGTACCTAACATTTAGAACTGCAACCTAAAAACCTCTAATTCAGCAGCAACTTGAGACTGAAAGCACACATGTACTGTCAAAGTTGACTACACACTTAAAATTTCCTTCTCTGCATGACCAGATAGTCCTGAGCACACAGTTGTCTAACAAGCACCCAAGCCAAGGCTTACATACCTTTGGGTTGTCGCAGCCAGGTCCATTTTCCACCTGGAAACCTAGTCTTATTAGATACTAAGGATTTTCAGTATTTGTCCAGGATACTGGAACAACGTGGTGGTTTCAGTGGAGCCACGGCATTAAAGATATTTGAAATTGATGGCATAGAGGGGATGCAGCTGTACCACACATGGGCAACTAGTTGCCATGTACCTTGTAACAGATTTAGTTGTTCTGCGATGTGCTGGAGAGCAGGATTACAGCGCTTGCCCTGGAAGTCCCATGCGTCCCACAACCCCGTGACCTGCCGCACTGCAACTCCAAGCATAAATGCTAATATTCCTAGAGAGCAGACAGAAGCATAAAAGCTCTCGGTTGAGTTCCCCCAGAAACCTGGAAGGTGTTGATAGCACCTATGAGGCCTGATCCAGGATACTCACAGTAGGTCTAACACTCAGCAAAGCCCTGCAAAGGCAGGCAAGGGAACAAGGCATGGGGATGTGGCTTACCTTTTGTAAAAAGGCATCCTGACTCCTTGGTGTTCAAAGTTACATCTTTAATCACACAGCTGGGATGCAAGGCACCCTCCACTCATTTTGCAGTTGTGGCACTGTTCAGAAAGAAACCCAAGTTTCGTTGTGTCAAAAGGAGTGAGAGCAAGAGAAAGCTGATGGCTACAGCTTACTGGTTAAATCATTTGCCTAGGGAAGGGGTAGCCTGCAGGTTCTGATCCCTTAAATATTTATGCATTACATATGAAACAATAAAAATTACCGGACTCAAAAGGCAAAGTTCCCACTTTATACCACTCTCCACGGAAACTAGGTTTAAAACCTCCATAACCAGTCTGAGAAAGACATCAACTGTGAGGTTAGGTGTTGAAAGCTTTTCTAGACACCCACAAAGGAGTGTGGAGAGACAATGGCATAGGTGTACCCTGGCTCCTCCCACACCCATCACAAGATCCATCAGGCCATCGAAGGCCCATCTCCACAAGTCCAGAGGAGCACAGGGACACAATGGCAGAGAGGAACCTAAATTAAGGACTCAGAGGAAGGGAAAGCCCCTCCCAAGGCTGTTCCAGGAAAGCCTCAGGCCTAGGGTGCAGACATGAAGCCCAACAAGATAGGTCAACAGCACAGCAACTTCACGACTGAGGGGGGTTGCAGCCTATGGATATAGGACACGTTATAGGATGCAGGGGAAGAGCATTTGGGATTGCACAGGACTTCTTATGGATGCTCAGGAAGAATCAAAGGCAAAGAACAGGATGGATCTAGGTGATTGGGGAAGGAAAAAGTGTGGGAAAATACAGGGATAAGGGTTTGCTCGTTGATATGCCTGTCTGACATGCCCTGCACCTCCTCAGCACAGCCCATTCCTATCTTCTTAATAAATTCCTTTAAAACTTTTTCTCAGTGACGGAGTCTCTGTTTTGGGTGTACGCTTGTGTATGGGGGTCTGAGTGACAGCCTGTAGTCAAGCCATGGGTTGGAGAGCTTCTGTGCCTGAGTGATAGTGACTGGAGAGACAGGAGTGAGTCAATTTAAGTGTCAGCAACTGGAATGGGTCCTCAGGTCATAGGGGCCCTCCAGCAACTGGAGTGAGCCAGTGTCTGGGTGCCAGAAGCTGGGCTGGGACCACAGGCACCATGTGCATTGGTGCCAGCAGCTGGAGAGACCCAAGTGAGTGACAGTGCCGTCTACTCGAGTGGACCAGGTGTCAGAAGGCCTTAAGTCAGTGGTGCCAGGGGGAGTGTGGCTACCAGTAACCATCAAGCTGGACTAGCTGGCAAGGGGCTGATGTACCCTGGGAGCCAGGGGTGGGAGGCAGGGAGACCAGATGGTGCATTTCTCGTGGCAAGACCCCAGGAGGAGTTGGCGTGTTGGGCTGGGAATACATGCTCAACCTCGCTTCAGTTGGACCTGGGAACACCGAGCTGTGTCAGTCTCACCTCTCTTGGGGTGATGGATCTGGCCCTATTACCCTAAAGGAAACAGAAAATATTTCACTTTGCGGGACAGTGCTGTAGCCCTAGGCCAGCACATAAGTGGGCAGCAGCAGCTGTGGTCACTGCCATGTTTTTTAGAACAACTTTTCTCATTCCTTCTGAGGAACAACTGTAAAACATACTTTGAAAAGAAAATTATAGCCATCAATCCTGAATGAATGAAAACGCATTAGTGGCAGAAAAGTGCATAGACCCTGTTTTGAGATATCTGACGAAGTCCATGCATTGATGGGGAAGCACAGTCTCCTGATTCTGGAGCTGAGTTTCCAAGGCCAGGTACCTAAGACTTAGGTGTTGGCATATCAAGTTATTTAACTGAATAAATCGCTTTGAAAAAAAAAGGTAGTACATAAATACTGGCACAACACTTGCTTTTATCTGCTGGAATGGCCCCAGTGCTACAAAAGTTATTTACAAATCAGTATAAATGGTCCAGAGAACTCCATTGCCAGCTAGGTTAAACAATAGACAAATGAAGAGTTAAAACATGAGTTTCTTCAGAGACACTGGGCTCTCTCCAGTGCCCCGGAGAAGAATACTGATGACATGGTGCTCTGAAGATTATCTGTTCCCTGTTTATTCTCTGGCCCCCACCCCATGTAGGAAAATCCTTTCTCCACTGCTTATGAATTTTATTTTCCAACCACACCTCTAGCCCTAGGAGAGCTATTGCTGGAGCCTTGTGTTTTTCAAACAGTTGATGCACGCATTATCTGAATTTTTTTAAAAAGGACTGCTGAAGGGTGGGTCCCAAAGCAGCATACTAGAGAAAAGAACATGGTGTGAAAGCAAAACAAATGTCCACAGATCCTAGCAACAACTCTTAGTGTAATGTAACAGTAAATACTTGCCTTTCTGCCTGAAAAACTAGACTGTGCAGAAGTTGGTATTTATGAGTTATTTCTTGCAGTCTCTCCCCAGAGATTTAGTGTTAATGTATCAGGAAGTAGACCAGAATATAAATTATTTTCCACAATAGTGGAAGTGACTTTAAAAACACTTACCCATTCTCATTGAGTTTACGTCACCATTTTATATGTTTTTATGAATGTGATTGACTCCTGTATGTTTAACAGCAAATTCAGTAAGTGGTTCACAAACATAAAGTAAACTGTTTCACCAGATTTGAGCACGACAGAGTAACCTCCAGAAGACTAAACTGTGCCAGCATCATTTAACCTTCAGAGAAACCAGCCACTAGTGAGATGCAAGAGCAATCTGATCTGACCTTACCTGCCAGCAGTTACAGCAGTGATAAACATAATCAGCTAAGCCAAGGATTTAAACAACAGCTACGTCCTTTGGAGCTAAACAGACTCAAGATACCCAAACAGAAGATGAAAAAA
The DNA here is from genome assembly GCA_013399365.1 of Pampusana beccarii. Classification (NCBI taxonomy): domain Eukaryota; kingdom Metazoa; phylum Chordata; class Aves; order Columbiformes; family Columbidae; genus Pampusana; species Pampusana beccarii. Next base: position 1,022,632 of record VWYH01010666.1, read on the forward strand.
GCAGCTAAAATCAAGGGAGAAGGTAGAGTTTCCCAGTTATTTGGAAATGCATCAAAGTGTTTTATCACCATTTTATCCTCATGTCTATGTTTACAGTAAATTCAAGAGGGCTCTGGAACAGAGTATTGGAAAGAATCTTCCAGGCTGGGGCTACACCATTCATTTTTATAAAGACTGAGTAACTCCACTGAAGATGGCTGTGTGAGAAGCAGTGTGCTAGCTCCTGTTCTGCTGCACTATGCAGGCTTTGCAGGAACTGCAACCACGTGCTGAAGGAGATCCCTCAAAAGACAAGGGGAACAGTGAGGAATGTGGGACTCATTACATGCCTGGGACAGCAAAACTCAGAATTTATTCAAGGCCTATAACAATATTAGCACTTCAGTAACCCTGTCTCAGGTCAAACACAGGGTCCTCTGTTGCAGGTAACTAGATTTCACAATTCCTCCTGTAAACTGATTAAACTTTGTTTTAAAGCCACTTGTAGTTTTTGCCCTGCTAATTTATTTTTTTACTATGGCCAGTGAAGATCATTTGTTCTTTGCGAGAGATCAATAGAAAGCTTAAGGGGGGAAGCAACTGGTGCTTCAAGATGATGCAGATCGGATTATATCCAGCCTTTATCTTATTAGAACTGTGACTCACTATGCAAACTTTCAGTGAAGGAAGTGTCAATTATGTCAACGAGATAGATGAAAGGAAACAAAACAAAACAACACACACCTCCCCCCCTAACTACACACACACACACACACACACACACACAGAACTACTATAAAACAAAACTAACCAACCAAAACCACAAAAAGAGAGTCTGGACAGCAGAGCTCCCCAATTATTTTTAATAAGCAAGTTTGCCTTTCCAATAACATTGTTTGTGTGTACAGATGGACGTATCTATTGGCATAAATAACCGTAGTGACTCTTTGTAAGGATTTTACTAGATTCAGTATATAACATTAATTCAGTTTGAGAGGTTATAGAGGAGTATGACTCTTTTTATTTTGAAAACTTGGTATACTGACGTTTTGTGAGGGTGGGGAGCCTGCGTTTTGAACGTCTGTGAGAACTTGGTGCAAGCGACTGCTCCCATTTGGCGTCTCCCATCCTTCAGCACTCAAAAAACACCACAACAAAAAACCCCAAACAACCCTGCCACACTCCCCTCAGAGCCCATCTTGAGGTGACGCTTTAAAACCCGGGGCGGCGACGGGGCAAGGGCCACTGAGCCCGCAGCTAACACCGGCACGCAGGAGGCCGGGCAGCCGTTACGCGTAACGGTCGTTCCCCNGGGTGCCGCCGCGGCCGGGCGGAGCCATGGCGCAGCGCAAGGGCTGCCGCAGCCCCTACTGCCTCTTCGTGCGCGACCAGCTGCCCGAGCTGCAGCGGCGCGGGCTGCCCGTGACCGGCGTGGTCGACGCCGTGCCCTACTGCTCCGAGGCGTGGGCGGTGAGGAGAAGGGCCCTCTCCTGCCCTCCCCAAAGACCGTACCCGTCCGGCTTCCTGGGAGGGGAACGGTCTTGGGTTAACGCAGCTTAATGGCGGGGAGGGCAAGGGGGAGGCCTGCTGTGTGTTTTGCCCCAGCCACTGTGTGCCAGGGCCGTGGGTGTCATAGCTGCTCACCTGCCTGTTGAGGGTGAGGATGGATCTGTGTGACACCCTTGTGCGGGTTGCATGGGGGCCAAAATGTCAGGGTGGCCTTTCTTGGAGAGCAATTTAGTTGGTAGCTCAGCTGCTGTGTGTTTAATGTTTCGAATGGGCCTTTTGAGTGGCCTCAGCTGGCTTGAGCTAAGGAGCAGAAGCTGCTCTGTCATCCCCTCAGCAGCAAGGGTGTCAGCTCTGGCTGGCGTGTGATGGGTAATGGCATCCTTGGCTGGCACGTGTAGTTTCAGAAGACTTCTTGTTTGTGGCGGGGCAGTGCTAGCTTGCCCTTGTCTGAAGATACTTCAAAAGCGCATGCTTGTTAGGTGTTTTGGATCAAAGCTTATGGCTTCGTTAAGGAGAAAGCTACTGGAAATGTTTGAGTCAGTTTTAGCAGCTGTCAGTTCTTGCTAAGCATTGATAATGTCCTTTAGAAATGCACAATTAATTTCTTACCCAGAGTTTGTTGGTTTGTGGGACTACTAGAAAGAGGCAGTAAAAAGTTTTTTTTAACAATTTGCTTTCCTTCAAGTTGCTGACTAAAGAAGAAAAGATGGCATATGCCGAGAAGGCTCATAAGTGGAATGTAAAGAAACGCTCTCAGCAGACAGCAGAACAGGTAAATGCTGAGAAAGGAAGACCATTCAATGTAGCTAAATAAGAGGAGGTGTAAGTGGTGTTGGGGTTTGGTCAGTTATGATGCTATGCAAGATCACCAGCTCTGCGTAGTCTTCAACCTCTGGAGGCTATAGCTGCTGTAGTAGTCCATACCATTACGAAGGTGATGCATAAAATTGTTCTGGTTTGAGTTGAAGGTGAGAATGCTCTATGCCGTTTTAAACCAGCACCGCTTGTTCCTCTGGGCTCTCTTACCAAGTAAGATGTAGTTCTCTAACAGCTTCGTTTTATGTTTAACAATATTTTGCAGTGACTGACTTACAATGTAGGGGTTTTTTTATACTGTAAATTGATATGACTTCTGGTCATACGTTCATGTTGCATTTGCTACGTGGGTGTCCTTATCTAGGTGGTTCTTGTCTGACAGCCTGAAACCACGTATTATACACAGCTGATTTGGCATTCTCGAGTGGCTGTGTGGTGGACCACATCAATGAAGTGTTGCAACCTACACACAAATAGAATAATTATACCTTGCCATTATTTTTAGATTGGTTTGGTTATGGAGACAATTGTAATGCTATGGTGGACAAAATCCCACAGTGTAGAATTAAGCAGTTAATGTTAAGCTGAATGTAGTTGGGATCAGAAATAGTGCTAAACAGATCCCTGCTACTGTTTACTGGCTTGAAAAGGGTTATATGTGTGTCCTTTGTTTCTTCTGTCTGTCTCTCTCTTTCTCCCNGAGAGTCTGGACAGCAGAGCTCCCCAATTATTTTTAATAAGCAAGTTTGCCTTTCCAATAACATTGTTTGTGTGTACAGATGGACGTATCTATTGGCATAAATAACCGTAGTGACTCTTTGTAAGGATTTTACTAGATTCAGTATATAACATTAATTCAGTTTGAGAGGTTATAGAGGAGTATGACTCTTTTTATTTTGAAAACTTGGTATACTGACGTTTTGTGAGGGTGGGGAGCCTGCGTTTTGAACGTCTGTGAGAACTTGGTGCAAGCGACTGCTCCCATTTGGCGTCTCCCATCCTTCAGCACCCAAAAAACACCACAACAAAAAACCCCAAACAACCCTGCCACACTCCCCTCAGAGCCCATCTTGAGGTGACGCTTTAAAACCCGGGGCGGCGACGGGGCAAGGGCCACTGAGCCCGCAGCTAACACCGGCACGCAGGAGGCCGGGCAGCCGTTACGCGTAACGGTCGTTCCCCCCTTGCCGCCAAAAGCCGAGGGCGGGCGCGTTCCCCGGCCCGCCCCGCCCCGCGGGCTGGGAGCCTGGGGTCGGCACCTCGCGGGTGCCGCCGCGGCCGGGCGGGGTCGGGCGCAGCCATGGCGCAGCGCAAGGGCTGCCGCAGCCCCTACTGCCTCTTCGTGCGCGACCAGCTGCCCGAGCTGCAGCGGCGCGGGCTGCCCGTGACCGGCGTGGTCGACGCCGTGCCCTACTGCTCCGAGGCGTGGGCGGTGAGGAGAAGGGCCCTCTCCTGCCCTCCCCAAAGACCGTACCCGTCCGGCTTCCTGGGAGGGGAACGGTCTTGGGTTAACGCAGCTTAATGGCGGGGAGGGCAAGGGGGAGGCCTGCTGTGTGTTTTGCCCCAGCCACTGTGTGCCAGGGCCGTGGGTGTCATAGCTGCTCACCTGCCTGTTGAGGGTGAGGATGGATCTGTGTGACACCCTTGTGCGGGTTGCATGGGGGCCAAAATGTCAGGGTGGCCTTTCTTGGAGAGCAATTTAGTTGGTAGCTCAGCTGCTGTGTGTTTAATGTTTCGAATGGGCCTTTTGAGTGGCCTCAGCTGGCTTGAGCTAAGGAGCAGAAGCTGCTCTGTCATCCCCTCAGCAGCAAGGGTGTCAGCTCTGGCTGGCGTGTGATGGGTAATGGCATCCTTGGCTGGCACGTGTAGTTTCAGAAGACTTCTTGTTTGTGGCGGGGCAGTGCTAGCTTGCCCTTGTCTGAAGATACTTCAAAAGCGCATGCTTGTTAGGTGTTTTGGATCAAAGCTTATGGCTTCGTTAAGGAGAAAGCTACTGGAAATGTTTGAGTCAGTTTTAGCAGCTGTCAGTTCTTGCTAAGCATTGATAATGTCCTTTAGAAATGCACAATTAATTTCTTACCCAGAGTTTGTTGGTTTGTGGGACTACTAGAAAGAGGCAGTAAAAAGTTTTTTTTAACAATTTGCTTTCCTTCAAGTTGCTGACTAAAGAAGAAAAGATGGCATATGCCGAGAAGGCTCATAAGTGGAATGTAAAGAAACGCTCTCAGCAGACAGCAGAACAGGTAAATGCTGAGAAAGGAAGACCATTCAATGTAGCTAAATAAGAGGAGGTGTAAGTGGCGTTGGGGTTTGGTCAGTTATGATGCTATGCAAGATCACCAGCTCTGCGTAGTCTTCAACCTCTGGAGGCTATAGCTGCTGTAGTAGTCCATACCATTACGAAGGTGATGCATAAAATTGTTCTGGTTTGAGTTGAAGGTGAGAATGCTCTATGCCGTTTTAAACCAGCACCGCTTGTTCCTCTGGGCTCTCTTACCAAGTAAGATGTAGTTCTCTAACAGCTTCGTTTTATGTTTAACAATATTTTGCAGTGACTGACTTACAATGTAGGGGTTTTTTTATACTGTAAATTGATATGACTTCTGGTCATACGTTCATGTTGCATTTGCTACGTGGGTGTCCTTATCTAGGTGGTTCTTGTCTGACAGCCTGAAACCACGTATTATACACAGCTGATTTGGCATTCTCGAGTGGCTGTGTGGTGGACCACATCAATGAAGTGTTGCAACCTACACACAAATAGAATAATTATACCTTGCCATTATTTTTAGATTGGTTTGGTTATGGAGACAATTGTAATGCTATGGTGGACAAAATCCCACAGTGTAGAATTAAGCAGTTAATGTTAAGCTGAATGTAGTTGGGATCAGAAATAGTGCTAAACAGATCCCTGCTACTGTTTACTGGCTTGAAAAGGGTTATATGTGTGTCCTTTGTTTCTTCTGTCTGTCTCTCTCTTTCTCCCAGCAGTTCCCCAAAGCATAATTTGCTTTAGAGTTTGAATTATGTGAGGTTTCAGAAAGCTTTTTTTCTTCCAGTCTTTGTTGGCAGTGTAAAAATCTGTGTATCAAAGCAAAGAGCCTGAGTAAGTAGGTAATAACTGCATTTACTTCTGTGTTACTATGAACGACAAATTACTGGTGAGGGTAAGTGTAAGGACTTTAAAACACTTATGTTAGAGAGAATGGCAGGATCACCATAGCTTGTAGTAACTAGTAAATCTAGATAAGTTTATTTAGTCAATGTAGACTAGTAGGGAGACGTTAGGCAATGTTTACTGGTTTTTGGGGCTTGCCTTTATGGGAAAGATGTGTTTAAAATGCGATCATTCAGTCGTTGTTGTGTTATGTAGCAGACTGGGGGTATGTAATTAATGAAGCTCCATTTTTGTGTATGGTGGAGAGATACATGAAATGACAACTAAGTCATAAACTGAGGCTTCTGTGTTTCCGTCCGCAAGCAGTAGCATTTTAGAAAGCTGTGATCAGGGAAGGGCATAGTTACCGAAATAAAGAACATCATCCTTATTGCCTGTCAGTGGAAACAGGGAAGGGTGCGTGTGTATGTATGGGATTGTATGTGATTTCAATTTATTAGTCACACCCCTGTACACAGACAACCACAGTTATTTTGTGTAGTGTAAGGTCTTAGTCATCTTTGGGAGATGATCCTAAGCTTACTTGGATGCAAGTAATTCCTGCTTTTATTTTACATAGTTCAAACTGATAGTGATCTTTGGCTAAGATAGTAATCTGGAATTAGTGTACCTGGATGTGGATGTTATTCCAAATTTGGGTCTTGAATGATTGAATTCTGAAAGCTTGCCAGGTTTTTCTTCCTGTCCTCTTAAAAGCTTACTGTTCGTGCATGGATTTGCAGTGCTTAAGGGGTGTATGTGCCCCTCTTACGTGCTTATACCAGAGCAATCTCATTACTTCCTTGAGGCTTTATCAGCTTGTAATGAATTCCATTCCTAGTCAAAGGCAACTAATGCATGTGCCAAACTTTTCCAGTTTATGGAAGTTTATGGAAAAAGTTTTGAAATTCCAATTTGAAAAGTTCCTCACTTGTGACAAGTGTTTGAACCTAACAAAATATCCTTTATTTTGTAAAAATTCAATTTTGTAAATTTAGCTGTAGTTCTTTCCAGTTGTAGTGAGTTGACCAAGATACTCAGATAGCTATCTCTCAGTTTGTTAGAAGAGAAATCTTGCCTTCCCCGTCTGCAAGTACACAGGCACTTTTATAAAACTGCAGACTTGCTCCATGTAACCATAGCTGTTGGTGGATGTCATGTGTTCCTATTACAGAAATAGGTGGAGGACCTTATTGGGGGTTAGTAGACTCTTGATTTTGTGTAACTTTCTCATCTTTTCCAGATGCGTAATCCGGCTCATCCAGTTCCTGCTCATCTGACCATGAAGATACCCAGTGCTACTTCTCTTCCAGATGCCTCTGCTATGTCTTGGAAGAATGATCAGGGTATAGTAATATTAAAGCAGTTGATCCTAGTAGATGAAAGCTTGCCTTTTATAGATATTCTGAATTGTGCCTATACAAAGGATGTTTACATTTTGCTAATAGCGGTCTGTGTCAACTGTTTCTTTGTTTTAAACTAATAGTCTACTGCTGTAAAAAAAAAAAAAGTCTTTTGTAGTATAGAGGGAAGTCAGTGCAGTTGTCTGTCCCCCTGCTTCCCTGCCCCAAAATAATTCTGTCTTCTGTTTTTTAGCTTGATGGGAGTAGAGCCACTAATAGTTTTTTTTACAATGATTTCAAGGTTTTTAAGAAAAAGGTAATTCTTCAACTCCTACATGTATGATTTAGAAGACCTAATCCAAGTTCAGCATGAAAGAATACTTATACAAATTTTGAAGGGTGAAGAGTTGTTAGGTATCAAAGTTCAAAATTTGTATGGTAGAGGCATTAAAATAAAATGATGACGTGGTGGCCTCTTAGGGAGAGTAAAAGAGAGAATCTTTAATTTGTCAGTGCTTTTATAACATCCTGGCTTGCTTCCTTGTTGAAAGAACTCTTGAAAACTAAACCTTTCTAATCTGTATCCCCTCTTCAAATGGATGTTTTGATTAGAATTGAGTAATGAACACATCTATAATCTTTTCCCCATGAATATTACATTATCCTGAAAAATGATAGATGGTAGTGCTTACAAGATAAGTCAAACAGCCATTTAATATAAGCTGTGTCTACTGTGTGGTTAAGTTTCAGCTCAAGCCTTTTACTTAACAGGTCTTTTGAACTATTTTCATGTTGTCATGGTTATAGGGGAGCAGGAAAGAGTAGCTCCATAAGAAGTGTAACACCTGTTAGCATCCTCCCTGCCAGAGGTCGCATTTCTCTGTCATTTTGATACAAGTTTGATCAGGCTGATCTTGGTGGCTTGAGCTGACACAATTAATCTTTAAATTGAACAAGAGGGATAATAATAAGGGATCACTGAGGCACGTGTCATGATGGTATTTCTAAGGAAAAGTCATGTATAGTTCCCTGAAGCTATATCCATTTCTTTATAAGGAAAGCAGTTCAAACTCAAGTAGGAGAGGTATCTGTCTTATGACCCCACAGCTTGTAGAGTTTAAGCTTCATGTAAGAGAGCACCAGCATTTGAGCTTAGGACAACTGGTGTTAAATGCTGTAAAGTCTGGCATACAGCATTATTTCTGTATAAAACCAGTTATACGTCTCTATTATTTAGTAGAACAAGTAGGATTTTTTGACGAGGGGCAGAGCTTAAGGTTAAGGATTAAATAGCTACCTTAAACTTCAATGAGAATGTTATGTGACATTTGTGAAGAGAAGGATTAAAGTGTATTGTGAAATATTTTTTATAGTTGGATACTTTTAAAATTAGTAAGCAATAAATTTATTTCTTAACATTGGCCTTGGGTATTCTAACCACCTTCTTTGGGAGCTCATTTAGTGGAAGAGAAGTAATCCTTTTAATGAGCAGACTTCTCATCTCCTCTTACCCTGGAAGATTATTACCAGCTCATTTAACTTGTGCAAGTTACTGGATTAAGCTTGTGAGGCTGCTTCGCAGTTACTATTTGTGGTTGTTTTTTTGTGGTTTGTTGTTGTTGTTGTTGTTGTGTTTTTTTGTGTGTGGTTTGGTTGGTTGGTTTTTTGTTGTGTGTTGTTTGTGTTTTTTTTTTTTTCCCTAGCAAATATGACCTATCGTAAAAAAAGAGATAGTAGTTCCTGTTGGATTCCAGGCCTCTTAGTGTTCTTGCGGGTTGATTTTTTTTTTTTTTTAAATAGCCTTTTTTTTTTTTTTCCCCTCTGATCTCTACACACAGTAGCATCTATGGAAGGTATAGCAGGACTACCAATATGCTTGACTCTTGCATAAGTATTAGTTACCTTGTCATCTCAGATACAGAGAAACATCTGTGTGTTTTACTTGGTCGATGCCCTACCTTACTCATATGATAAAGTACATCAAAGCTTTTACTGGAGGAAGTGAGGCTGGGATGACTTGCTGTAACCTCTGGTGGCTCTTCCAAATTATTTTTTTTTTTCCTTTCAGCTGTGGTCACAGACATCTTCTACTTCCTGAACATTTACAGCCATGGCAAGCTGCCATCCCACTGTGAACAGCGCTTCCTTCCTTGCGAGATTGGGTGTGTCAAGTACTCCCTACAGGATGGCATAATGGCTGATTTCCATCACTTCATAGACCCAGGTGAATCCCAAGGGAGGGAGACAAGAAGTAGTTCGTCTTGCTTTGGGGTGAGAGGGAGGCTTTCTAGTGTCACTTATTGCTGCCCAGATTAGATTTCTGGTATTAAAATGGGTTTATTTCTTTGACTGTAAGTGGTTGGACTTCTTAAAATATCAGAGCAATACTGGTTGTTTCTGAAGAGATGGACTTAAGCGTCAGAACTGCATGAAGCTTCAAAGAGGGTAGAATAAATTTGGGATGGCATTCAGGTGTTTGTGCTTTATATTTCATGCCATTGAATATTTGTCCCGATTGGACATAAACACACACACTAAAATATACTTTGTTTTTTAAAATACTTATAATTGAAAATAACTTTCAAAAATAGTTGTGGCACTTGTATGAGCCACAAGGCAAGATGGAGCTGTTTGTTTCTGTACATGAAACTATGGTGTATAGCTGAGAGTAAAGGATCTGTCATTGTGGATATTGGATGATGATTGTTCTTTTTGTCGTGTCTTCCCTGCTCTTCTGCAGAAGTACCACCGCGTGGTTTTCGGTACCACTGCCAGGCTGCTAGTGAGTATCAGTGGAGAACAAGAATGGTATGCAAAGTTGTACAGTTTTACACTGAGCTTACCTGATCTGGATCCAAATGTTTTGTAAGTCTACAATTTCTCCTTCTGGGAGCTTGTCAAGTTTTGAAGACAAAGGAATGACAGAGCAGCTTGTTGCAGTCACCTTTTTTATGTTTCTTGTACCCACAAATGGCAGAGCACTTCACCCAAAATGGATTTGTCAATGGCAGAGTTATTTTTATTTTGTCTTCCTATTTTAATTGAAAAATAACTGCAGAATGTTCTTCTTAAATGGGACAACTCTGTATGACTTCAAATGCTTTCAAGCCCATGTGAGCACAATGTCCTTCCCTTGATAGCACTTGTATATATCTCCAGCATGAAGTGCTAATTCATAAGAGCATAACTAAAAGGTACTAATTTGTATTTAAAAGTTTTAAGTGTTTTGCAGCTTTACGTATATCAACAAAGTTGAAGTATTTATACTGTTGTTTTGTCTGGCTTGGCCTGCTTTGTTTCCCCTGTGACTCGTAAGTAGTGTTTATAGACTTCAGTTTGTTTCTGTTAGGACACTTCCCCCCTTCGGTACAGAGGGAACAAACTTGGCCCCTGTTTTCCTATGTCAAATATTTAGATAATGGCATTTTGAAAGCGATGTGTGTGTGTTTGCTCACAGTCCAGACCTGCCAGTTTTCTGCTGATGGAAGCAATGTTTTAATAGCTTATTCACAGACACTGCCTCTAGAGAAGAGGTGGTGTGTGTGTTTGTGTGTGTACATATATAAAAAGATACAAAGGTGGGGGGAACTGTATCATTTAAAGAAACAGGACTTCTCATAACTTTTTTTTTTTTCCTGCTTCCCCCCCACTTCTTTAGGTGATGCCACTCACAAGATCCCTATATCTGGATTTCATCTTTTACGTACTTGTTATGCAGTTGTCTTACGGGAACTTCTTGAGTTTGTCCAGCCAGCCAGAGGTGTTCGGCCATACTTTTACTGCAGGGTATGGTCAAGGTTGAAGTAAGATGCTCTAAATCAAAACCTCTAATTGCACTTCTGTTGGATGATTAAGGAGATACTTGACTCTAAAACCTAATCAGTGTGCAAGTGGGAAAAGATCCTCTTTTTTTCCCAAAGCTTCCCAGTTCCGTGCAGGAAGAAATGACCCCTAGAAGCTAACCTTTTTATAAAGCATAGACCTAATTTTCTGCCTTCTTATTTTCAGCCTGCACTTCTGGCTCTAGTCTACCAGTGAACATTTCACTTGATCTCTGACATTGTTTTGACTTAGGTTAAGGACTTTTAAGATTTACTTAAATTGATTGTACTGAATAATAGTTGCACAATCCTGCTTGTCTGAGGGGTGTTTTTACATCTTTATGACTCTTTCCCCATGGGAATACTGTACATCTTAATTTTTGCTCAAGTTTCATTTGCCAATGAGCAAAGCAAAACATTAGGATTCAGTGGTGTTTAAACTTCACGACAGCTATATTACATTTTGATTCCGTTCAAGCCTAATGTTAATCCTTAAAAAAGCAGAGAGCATCAGGATCTCGGGCTCCATTCATAAATATAGGGCTCTGAAGAAATATGCTTGAAAAAGATCTCAGAGCACTTAGCTATCTGTGGTGTAGGTTAACCTTTAACCTGTCCCCAAACATTAGTCCAGAATTTTTTCCGGGGTTTGGTTGGAAAGCCTCTGTGGTATTTGGTTCCTCTTAAAGATAATTTTCAAGAAGAGTGTACGTTCATTCCCACAAACACTGAATTTTGTTTTGGAATTGACTTCTTGAGACATAGTCAGAAATATTGCAGGTGTCAGAACTGTATACGGCTTCAACGTAACCAGAATTTTCTTTCCTTTAGTCTAACGACAGATTCCGAGTTAACTGGTGTCTCCGTCGAATGGCTAGCCTAACAGGTGAGAAATTTATCAGTTTTGACATTTTTTTTTTCCCAATGAAGGTTATGTAATCATGGACAGCTGTACTTGTCTGAAAATCTTTGGGTCTCAAAAGTTTCATAAAAGCTGGTAGTCATAGCTAGAACTACTTTGCTTGTTTCTCCCTCTTCTTTTGCTCCCCATCAGTGACAGTAAAACAGCAGCATGATCAGCTAATTGGGTAATGAGGGCATCCATAGAATAACATACACTGTTTCTTGCTCAGCCAGTTAAAGGAGCACTAGAGGCAGTGAGATTACTGTGAAGGTGAGTGTGTGGTAACACACAGGAAAACTAACAGCTTCTGAGGAGAGGTGGCCTGCAAATAGAATACATAATTACTGAGATAGAACTAGCAAAGTGGGTTGTCCCATATTCCCATAATTTTATCTATTAAAACCATTGGTGGAATAACTTAAGGTTTACAAGAGCTTTGATGCTCCGGTGAGAGGATGGGCGATGAACAGGGACTGACTGAGAAGTAAGCTGAGTAGAATATTCACGACTCTTTGTTTGCCTGACCTGGATTTTCTCTGAGCTGTAGGCATTGAGAGCCATCTGGAGCTTCTTGCTGTAGAAGATCTGGTAATAGAACTGTACCGGAAGAAATACCAGAAGGAGCCATCCAAGAATTGGGTGTGTAGAGAACTGGATGCTTTCCTGTGGGATTTCTCCAATAATACCAGGTATGTTGGGTTCTTCTTTGTGGAAGCGTGTATTACTCTCACCTGTCTTGGTGCCCGACACACAGCTTGTGTGCTGCTAGGCTAGGATGTTCTGCAACCCTTGTAATGAGAAATGCTTCTTGTCACATCATGAGTACAACTGGAAATGAAAAATACTTTTCCAAGACAAGTGTGGAGATAGATGGCTTGTTAATTTTGAGTCTGAGGCCTAATTTAAAAGAAGGGGTAAAAAGTGGGAATAAAATATACTGTGATATTTAACTGGAAATCATAGAAATGAGAAGACTCAGACTCCTTAGAAGTGTAATTTGGATGGGACCTGGCTGATGCTGTACATTAAATGCCTTATGCTGCTACTGTGATGAGGGACAAGGTATGTTTGCCAGTGGTATATATGTCAAGTTCTTGAGCATAACTGCTAAACTAGATCCTGTATTTCTTCTTCTGGAATGCATGTTCTTTATTACACATCTGGAATCCTATTTATAGGGTGTGTGTGGTTTTTTGTTTTTGTGTGTTGTTGGGTTTTTTAATTATTATTTGTTTGCTTTTTGTTTTGTTTTTGTTTTTTCCCCTATGTGTCTTGAACAGTAAAGCTTTTCCTGCTTTCGGATTCTTCCATCTTTGTACAAAGAGGTGTTATGTAGCTTGTGATGTTGCAGGGGAATATTTAGTGATGACATAGTTAACTTGGAAAAATACTTTTGATTTTTACTCTGCTGTTGTTTTAAGTAATTTAACCGATGACTTGATCTAAAATTCTAGTAGACTTTTTTTTTTTGAGATTATTTCTGGAAGTCTGCTTACAGTATGGATTTTAAGGTCCATTGGGATAATCAGTGTCACTTTGTCTTTTAGCTTTTAATTTCCATAAGTATCTTCACACTAGAGAGACACCTTAACAAGAATGGGAAAATGTACTTTGAAACACATATTTGGAGAGGAAAGTATGGATGTTTATACTAAGAGGAACTGTTTCACATTAATGGGAAACATCAAATTGTTACCTTTAAATTCCATTTGTCTCTTCAGATTCTATTTTCTCCCTTCCCTCCACCTCCCCGTGAAGCAGATTGTGTGTTAAGCATGCCTCTTAACTCTGCATAACCACTTAGAGCTTAGCTATTGAATGCCGGTCCTCTGTGATATTTTAAAGGTACTATGTGGTCACTGGGACAAAAAGATGTCATATTTAGTATTTGTTCATGTTCCTTCTGATCAGACCAACTTATTCATGTTGATTAATGAGGTAGATGCTTCTGAAATAAGCCTGAACGTTTTTTCATGTAGGTGCAAGTGGCACGAAGAGAATGATATACTCTGCTGTGCTTTGGCATCCTGTAAGAAAATTGCGTGAGTATTGCGAAGAAATTATCTCCAGTATGGTGACTTTTTATTGTGTTATAGACTCATGTTTTTGGCTCTGGCTTCTCTGGCTGCCTGGAGCACTGTGGTTCTAGATATTGAGTTTTATTTATTCCATCTACCCTCAAGATTTTGTTCTGTTTCTAATTTTCATCACTGTTTGTATGGCTTAGGAGTGTGTTCCAAGTCTTAGCACTTAGATGTGATAGAGTTTTGTGATATTGTCCATCACTCTGTAGTGTTCTTTTCACTACCTCTATTTACTATTGGAGAGTTGAGAGAAGTGTTAATTAAATTAGAATTCACTGTTTTTCTTCAGATGTTTAGTATACCTGTATTTGGTGAGAAATTCTAGTACGTCTCTAGTTTGGAAACTTTTATACTGCCTTACATGTAATGTAGATACGTAAGGTTCTGTAGTCTTTTTGTTGTGCAGAAAAGGAAAGTAAATAGTTGGAAAACAAGGAAATGCCATATAAGATGTCAGTAGTAGTAGCACTTTAAGAGAGATAATAATGAATAGTTTTTAATTTAAAAAACTCATGTACTACTTTGCCTTGCAAAAAAAAAAAGTTGCTTTTCACACTTGTGACTGCATTTGATAGTCTTGGGGAGCAGTTTTAATTTGATGTGAGTAGGCTGGTGGTCTTGGAAGCATGCTGGGTAGGTAACTATTTAGCTGCTGCAATAATATCCTGCTCTGTGCAGCTGAGTCTGTGTTTGCTTTTGTTTGCCAGTTGAAGGACTGAAAATGCTGTGCTTCCATGCATAAGCATTACAGCCCTCTTAGCCAAAGTTTTCTTGTTTTCTTTTCTTCCTGGTCAAGTTATTGCATCAGTAAATCTTTAGCTAATGTGTACGGAGTCTCACTTACAGCTGCTCACCTGCCTCTTCAAGACTCTGATTGTGGTAAATGCACAAATACCAAAATGGTGGTACTGGATGCTGGACGTTTTCAGGTCAGATTCTTTAAACTGATATCATGTTGTATTTCTAGTTAACTCAAGTGTTCGAACTTGCCAGTTTCAGGTTAACTGTTTTTGCTTTGGATGCTGTCTTTTGCAAGATATGTTGGGCAGACTGATGAAACAAAAATAATCACTAGCTGAGTAATTTATTGTGATTTTTGACCACAGTTGGTAGGTTTCCTGGATAGGTGTGTATACTGCGTTTTAGACGACACATGTTATTTTGAATGTTTATTTCTTCATACAGAAAATGAAGGCTGAGGGTTCTGGATGTGAGAGTCATTTCACTTCTCCAAGTCAGGATCAAGAGTTTGTGCCTTCTAATTGTGAGTTTGAAATTTTCACATTTGTAAGGGGAAGGAGTTATTTAAACTTAATCCAACTGATGCTTTTTCAGAGTGCTGTGTTTAGATGTTGCCTCTCAGGGGCATAAAGCTTAAATAACTCTGCATGAGCTGCACTTATTCCTGCATGTGAATTTCACTGAATTTCTGAAGATGTAGACATGAAGAGCTGCCTTTTTTTGATGGACACAATCTTAGGGTCAAAAAGGTGTCTCAAAATTTTGTTTTTCTTATAAATGTTGCTCTCTGATCTATACCCCCCTTATTTTTCTGCTACATGAAGTCCATTCCCATATGCTTAGGTGCTTTGAAGCAGGACCATCTTTAAAATACTGTCCTTGCTCTTATGTCATTGTATGGGCACACTCATCTGGTATTTGTTGCAAGTAATCTGTTATAACTCAGTTTATAAAGACTGCTCATTTAAAGTCTTTTTTGGGGGATGAAATTTTTTTAATAGAAGGCACATGAGCTCAGTTTGTCTGGGCAGTTCATGGCTAATCTTCAGAGGAAAAGAATCAAGTTTGCAAGATAAATAACTCCTAAGAATTCTTTGCAGCTTATTTTCTTGCATATAAAATAACACGCTGAATTAAACTCTGAAACTGTTTCAGTTTTAAATCATGAGATCTTATGGTCTTGATGTTTATAGAGGACACAACCTCTGTCTCTGACTTTTTGTGTTAGAGCTATTGAATAAGTTCAGCTCCACAGCATGTGAAGAACAGTTCCATTAATTTATGTGAGATTTAAAGGCTGATTTGATTTGCAAACTGTATTTAATTTAATTTAATAGGTGATTCTCCATGTGGTGTGAAGACTTCCCTTTATGGAATAAGTACCATGCGAGGAAGAGGAATTACTCGTTTGCTGAAAAGTGCATCTGATCTATCCAAGTCTTTTAGTAACTGAAAATCTTTTTTACATCCAGGACATCTGTAAATTCTGATTTTTTCCTTGTTTCCCTAAGGTAACCAGCAGTTTCTCCAGACTGCAGTTTTTCATCTTATGTGCAACCTTTGGCAGTTCAGGCTCTTGTTAGAATGATAAAACTGTTGACTGGATTTAAAGAAGATTAAAATCTTGTTTATTATATACAGGAAGACTTATTTTGAAGGGACACGACAATTGCATCCTCTCTTTAAAGCTAGTTCTATTTCTTAATGGATGGAGTGCAAATTCAAGATTGATGAGTCAATATCATTGGATTAGAATAGTTCTTTAGTGGCTAATGTGACTTTAAACCAGTGCTTGAATTCTTCTTTAATAACCTCCTTCCACCCTTCTGTGTGTGCAAGATAGAATTTCAGTACCTAACAGTCTCTTCCCATAAAATGATTAAGGGCAGGGAGTATTGGAGGTATGAAAGGCTGCACTAGGGGAATTGAAGGTATAACGGTCTCGAGGGTTTGCTCATAATCTGTCAATTCCAGCCATGCAGAATTTGAGTGGCCGTTCAATGCAAAAAAGCAGACTGTCTTGGAAGAAATGTGGTGGCAAATTTATCTATCAATTTTCTTTTAGAGGCACAGACTATATACATCAGGAACAAGTACATAGATATTGTTTTTTATCCTTTGCATCCGTTTTTGGTTTAAAACATGCATGTGCCTCAAACTTACAGACCAAAGAGGAGTGTAGGTGATATGAAGGTTTTTTTGAAAGGAACATGAAATTCTGAGATATTAATTTTCAGATATAATTTCACAAGTTTAGTCAGGATGGGTAGATACCAGTCATAATTATTTGAGGGCACATAAAACCACGGAGACTGTTTGGTGTATCACTAGGAAGTTAGATGTTCCATTTTATGGAGGTACAAGTCTGGGTTTAGTCCCCAAAATGTTGTCTGAGCCTCATCCTTAGTCCATGTTTCTTTAAGTGACTGATTCTCAGGAATGAGAGGTTTTTTGTTTTTGGTTGTTTTTTTTTTAAGTTGTTTCTACATTTTGTTCCGACAGAGGTCCAGTTGTGAAATACTATTTCCATAGCAACTAACTATGAGAAGATACTTATTTAATCCCCTGTTGGAACTGAAACTCAAAATTAGGTAGTTCTTTTGGATAATGAGTTGGGGGTGGAACCCCCCCCCCTACACACACAGAGGAAAAAGAAAAAAAAAAACCATTGGTGCTCATACTCATCAGTATGTCCAAAAGGCCAATTGCTGGTGTAGTTGGGAACCTCATACAGTTGCTGTTGCTTTACAGCCAGTTGAGGCCCTTTTGCCAGTATTGCAGGATCACTAAACAATTTTGATGGCTCTTACCTAACTAGTTGTATCACTGAATTTTCTTGGATTATTCTATATTCCCTTCCTTTGAGGCTCTTCTTCTACCTGCTAAATTTCACTAGACAAGGGACAATAAACTTCTAAGATTGATATTTACTAAGGAAGCACCTGGGAATGTTGTAACAGAGTTAAGAGTGTATATTTAGTAGTGATAAAGGCTTCTCTTCACTGAAATAGGGTTGTTCAAGTTTTAAGTTTCTTAACTGAGAACCATTGCTGCATTGACATTTCAAAACACGCAGAAGTTTTATCTTTGAATTATTTTCAGAGGTCAGTGCTGCAATAAATGTTTCATGTTTCAGTTCTTATGAAGAAGATAATTCATTATCATTAAAATATTCAGTATCAGTGTAAGTACACAAACCTAAGAGCATTTGTTACTGTGCTTCAAGTCTGAGATAAGAATCTGAGCCAAAATGGAGAAATGCAGAGTTGGGGTTCCATGGCATGCCTATACCTTATCACCTGTAATTTAAAATAGTATGTAAGCTGTAGAAGACCCAGCTACATGCTGTAGGCAGTGAGCTGTTAACTGGGGCAGTAACTGTCTTACTGTAATAACCAACCACCTGTGGTGGTTTTTGTAGTGAAAAATTTTAAGATCGATGTATTAAGAATGAATATGCTAACTTGATGTAGCCCATTTAATACTCTTATTCTGCATATATTCAGGAGGATCCCTAACAGCTACTGGAGGATGATAGAAAAATTTTTCGTTTTAGAGCTCTGCTTCCCTGGCTGTTTTGCCATTTGAAACTCTGTTTGATTTATTGAAAAATAAATTCTGCTTAATAAACACAACACAGTAATGCCTCTCTCCTTTAATGGAAAAGTAAAGACGAGGAAAAGATGATGACTTACAAACTTAGCACACTTCTTAAGTGCAATAGTAGTGGTAAGGTGCAAATTGTGGGTGAAAATCAGAACAAAATTTGCATGACAAGATTCTCAAAGGGAACTAAAACCAGGATTTTGAGTGATGCAGCCTGGCAGCTTTAAACATGTACTTTCCACATGGTAAAAGGTAGCTAACTTAGTACTCCCTGTGTATGGTTGTATAGGTACAATAGAAATTGAACTGTCCGAAGAGTTGTTTTTGTAAAGGAGATGTCTAGTAGATTCTATCAGACGTGACTTTTTCTCCTCCTATTAGTGTAGCTTGCTCATTGCTGTGACAATACTGGGTAAAAGTCATCCTGGCTTTGCATATGCATTAGAAAGTTAGTAAGTATTTGTATTCATGTTATACAAGTAAGTAGATAAACTGTGTGTTACTCCCTACTGTAAAGGTTTTGGCTAGGAGAACGATTGTCTGAGGGACATGAAAACACAGTGGACTGTGGTGACAACTTTGCTGATCTAGTCTATGACATCAGTATATTAGCCTGTAATCACATATTTCTTTTATTTCGTTCTATTCAAAGAGTATGCAACTGGTAACTGATACTGGGAAAAAAAGGGCGTGTTTATGTGGAGTAAGCTGAAGTTACTGCTTCTGTGTGGTATGAGCTATGAATTTTACTGTTACTTGTACACTTTTTGCTTGCCTACCTTCTTTCAATACGCTGTAGAAACTGGGTATGCAAGAAGTTCCTATTGACCACCATCTCTGCCTCAGCTAAGAATATTCTTATCAGTACCTTGTATTCTGATTTAGCAGGAATGTTCTCTTAAATAAATATGTACTGTAGATACAGTAATACCTGGTTTTGATGTCTTTAATTTAATTTGAAATTCATTTTGGAAGGCTGATCTTACCAGTAAAGATGAAGGTGTAAAAGGCATTCAGCCCCTCAACCTTCCTCCTGTCCTTTATGACCAGGTCCCCATTCCCATTCAGATGCACCCATGGAAGTGATTCTTCTTGCCCTTCATGTGCTTCACCAGATTTAGCTTTGGGTGGGCTTTGGCTTTCCTAACCCCACACCTGCACACTCACACAGCATCTCTGTATTTCTCCCATATTGCTCATCGCTGCTTCTGACTCCACTATATTTAGTTTTTATGTCTGAGTTTTGTCAGGAGCTCTTTGTTCAGCCTCCACTTTTTTTCATGGTTATCTTGGAGGAGGTTATACCTGAAAAATCTATAAGCTTGCCTGGACCTCTCTTCAGGACCATATGCCACGAGATTCTTCCAAACGTATCTCTGAACAGGCCAAAGACTGCTCTCCTGAGGTCCAGGGTCATGATCTTGCTTTTTTTCCTTCCTCTTAGGATCCCAAGTTCCACTATCTTGTGGTTACTGAAACAAAGTTTGCCTCCCCTGCCCCCAGCCTTCACATCCCTGACCAGTTCTTTCTGGTTTGTAAGTTTGAGGTCCAGCAGAGAGAGCCCTCCCTCCTTGCCTTCTCAGTCACTTGTGTCAGGCTTCTTCCAGTTGTCTGAAGGAGGTTTCATGTATGTCTTTCTAATAAGGTTGTCTACAGCAGACACCCACTGGAATGTCACCCGTGTTGATTTGCCCTCTGGTCCTGACCTGTGGGCTCCTGACTGACTCATTGTTCGTCCCCAGGTGGAGCTCTGTGTATTCCAGCTGCTTTCTCACATAAAGAGCAACTCTCCTTACCTCCCAGGTGTGAGAAAACAAGCTGGACAGTAAGTGATGTGTGGGAAGGGAAGCTTAGTGATCTCTTTACTCTTGAGGCCTGTAGGCTGAACACTTGTGCCAGTTTTAGGATCTGTGTTATAACTAGTTATGAGAGAGTCTTTGCTGTGTCTAAAGTAATATTAGTCTTTATTACATCTTTAGCAATATGTTAGTTGTCAACAATCTTAGAAAATGAGAGACAGTAATTTGGTGGGGATTTTCTGCGTGGAGTGTCTGACAAATATTAGGTATTAGATTTTGCTGTTTGAGTGCATGTCAAACTGCAGGAAGCAGCGCTGTGATCCTTGATCAAACAGCACAGTTGATACTCATTCCACTGGGTGTATTCTTTGCCGGCTACCTTGGGTGAGGTCTGTGCTGAGTTGTTCCCAAAGGGAAAACTTGCTTCTATTTCGGGGACCCTGGGTCTTGAGCCGTCATAGTCGGATGCCGTTTTGCTGAAGGTCAGATTCTTCCAACTAAAAATTTGTGTTTTGTGAATGAAAACCTGTATTCAAGGAAGCTCTGTCTGGATTTCCTTGCAAAATAACTGTACTTTTCTGTTCCTGATATCTTAAAAAAACCCTGCGTAATTAATAGAGAGGGACTGTGCTTTTTGACCTGTTAGTTGAATTAAAAAATGCTAATCCTTTCCCCTGGCAAGAATTTCAAACTTTCCTCAAAAGTTGAGTGACTCAAGTACATGTGTCAGACTGTGTTTTTAATTTTTGGTTGATCAGTAGGTGTATATGCAGCTGACTGCAAAGGCTTTAACACCATCTTTCCATTTGGAAGAGTAAATATACTGTAGTGGGGTAGGGGAATAACAAGTTTGTTATTCAGTTTCTGCTGTCTTCATGTCTTCTGCAGGGTTATCAACATTCACTTTCACCCTAGAATGAGCTGCCAATTAATTTTCTATTGCAGTGATTCAGAAAAATGAAAAAAATCGGCAAACACTTTTATTAGTCTAACCCTGTATTATCTCTGTTCCCTCACTTTTCCTTGGTTTTGTCTTAGAAGCTCCCACAAGCTTCTCTAATTACCATTTTGAAATAATTTCCCTCGTTCCCTAGTGAACAGGTGAAAGGCAGGAGAGAGAAGTTCCAAATTCCCCTATGTTGGGCTGCAGTAAATTTAGTACTAGTTCCACTGCATCCAGAAATGATCTTGACGGTTTGTTCATTGTACTGTGAACTTCTTCAGATAGAAGATTGCCTTGGTGTCTTTCCTGGAACAGATGATACAAATAAATAGAAAAGTAGTGCTGTTACTCTAGCAACAAGAATTGTGAGATAATTAACTCTTGTCTGTCTCGTCAGTTCTGAATTATGCACTGTACTGAAACTTGTAATAAGCAGTGGCAGAGCTGGCTTTTGTGTCTGTGTAATTCTGGAAGTACTTCTCAAAATCATGACAAGAGTGAGGAAGGCAGTGAGAGCAGACCTGGGGGTTATGCAGGAAATGGGTAGGGGTGGAATCCCTGGGGGGCAGATCTGAAGAATAAAGAAGTTCATTAAGGTTGGTAGTTCATTAAGAGCAGCATCTTCCAAATGCAAAAACAGCCCAGGAATGCAGGTAGATCTATCAGGGGACTGTGTTGTCTTTACAGGGAACTCATGGCTGCAGCTTAGTTCTAGTGCAGTGTTTAGCAGGTGGGAGCAGGTGTGGTGTACAGAGGAAGAATTCACAAACACTAGCCAGGCATGCAGGGATGGTTTTTGGAAAGCCAAAGCTCACCTGGGTTGGTACTTGCAAGTGATCAAGGTCAACAAGAAGAACTTTTATGGCTTTGTTAGCAGTGAAACACTGAACAAGGAAAATGTGGTCCTGTTGCTCAATAGTGTGAGTGATTTAGTAATATGGCTGGAGTAACACAGATAAGGCTGGGGTGCTCAGTACCTTCTTTGTTTCAGCCTTTAGTAACAAGGTCTCTCAGATCTGTGTATTCAAGAAGGGTTCAGGGAGTGGATGGAGTCAGGAATCAGTTGGCTGTGTAAAGTAGGAATTTATCAATACTTTTCCACCCAGTCATTCATTTTCTGTCAACTTCCTGCCTTTTGAGGGAAGTGAGTATTGGAGTTGGGTACATGTACATTCATTCTTTCGAATTAAGTAAGTGTTGCTAGCTTTCCCCATCTTTCCCCCAAATATGGTAGTGCTGCTTTAATTTTGTTTAAAGTTGTGGGTATAATACAGGCTCTTGGATCTATTCCTGCTTCAAAAGACACACAAGATGGACAAGTGATTAATTCAGTCACAGGAAAACCTTGAAATAAGATAGGAATTTGAATATCTGTATTTCTGGCTGACTGAGTTTAATAAATTGTTTGAGGAAAAACACATGTAGCATTCTGATAAATACACAACTCCCAAAATGTTGGTCTTACTAAAAAAAAAAAAAAAAAAGGGAAAAATTATAAACATTACTAAAATATCTCAGCCATCTCTCCATGTGCTATCGCTTAGTTTATTTCCCAGTGTAGGACTGAGCTTAGCATTGCAGAACACAAGTAGTTCTGCTTTAATAGTTGTCAAGTTTGACTCTCACATTTTTCTGCTATTTGTTATGGAACCTGCTTACAGAGAATTTAATTAAAGGGTTTGGAGGTCATTATGTAATCTCTTCTGTATTTTGCGCCTGATTTCTTCAGATAACTTAATGTAGATTTATTAATCAGCATTTTTCTTTACAGTGAAAATGACCAATGTGCAAATGTTACCTTGATACTTCAGCTGACAAGCAACAATTAAGCTTCATGTATCCTAAGAGTGAAGAGTGCGATAGGTAACACAGTGTTAAAATGGTTTAGAGGCCAGAGCCAGTTTCTGGCTATAAATATTTCTGGTAATTGTCAAGTCCTTTTGCTGGTCTTCCCAGTTATGATCTATGGTGAGAATCCACACTGTTATCCCTCAGCAGAAGCCTTCTTCAGCCCCAGGGTACAGGTGTTCATGATGGAACAGAGTGCTGACTACTGTCTGCATAATTTATAAAAGCAATACCTTTTGTTTCACAGTAAAAACTTGTTACGATGCTAATTAGATAATTCATACTATACTTGCTTTTTACAAAAGAGAATAAATTACATATCGACTCTGTTTCTGAGCTATGCACTGTGGTGTTTTTTTTTCCCAGCTTCTGTGTACAAAATTCTTTTTTAGTCATCCATTTTTGCAATGTTTTGTCATGCATCTAAACTAAGCACAGGAATAGGTCCTCAGAATGTCTTGGCTGAGTTGCATTTCAGGTTGTTCATTGCCAGAGAGATTTGAGTTTGTATGTACTTTGTAAAGAACTCTGGTTGTTGGTCTTTGCAGTTGTTATTAGTACAAATGAATAATTATATTTGAAGTACCATGTAAAATAAAGGCAACCAGAAAGCAAGTCAGATTAACAGTTCTGGTAGTCTGATTTGCATAGTTGAAAATCTAGAAAATGCTGCCCATGTGTAGGAGGATTGCTGATTCTTCTTTAAAGTTACATTTTAGATTTTTGTTACAGATTTAAAAGTGACTACTTGGGGGTAAAGGGTGTGTGTGAGGCACTGCAGTATGTATCTGGAAGTCCTGAAGTCAAAGATGAAATAGAGATCTTTGAAATTATAAATATTTTAGTCTAAATTATATATTTATATATTGAACTTTTTTTTTTTTAACCATGACCAAACCAGCTCTTAGTTAGCTTTAATACCATAGTAACAATCTTTTGAACAAAGGCAGTCCATTCTCTTCCAAGATAAGATACTAGTGATGGGAGTTCTCCCCACATTTGCACACATTTTGCACATACAGCACTTCTGATTAAATTGTTACAATTTTGAATAAAAAGATACTTTTTCTTCTTTTCACCCTCCCCCCCCTTTTTTTTTGGTTTTTATTAAAGATGTACTTGCCATGTACATGTTCTCACACTGTCATTTTTTTCGGAAGCAGCAGCAATGGACTATTTCTGACTTGCCCATGCAACAGCTAGGAGGAAAGGATAATGTAATGAAAATTAGTATTTAGAAACTCCTGAGCTGGAACTCAGAAGTTCAGTATATAGGCTACTAGACTGTTTCTGGATCTTATTAGCTGCCAGTTACAAATCCATCTAACTTCTTACCTTATCCATTCCATTAGTATGCGTTGTTTTGCCAAAGAGGAGACTTTCAGTGGTCATCTGTGATTTTTTTTTCCCATATTTTTATTTATATGTGCATGTATAATATATACAAAGAACACATTTAATAAAATGTCCTTCAAATGCTTCAGTCTGCATAAAATCATTTATATGCTGGACAATGCTGTAAGCTCTGACATTGGCATAACACCATAAAGAAGACCGCCCTTCATTGGTGACTTGCAGTTGGTGACCTTGAAAGCTTCTGTAGATCTGGGCATACAGCAGCAACTCTGTTCTGCAAATAGACCTGACTGGCTTATTTTTTCAGAGAGTGGGAAGACTAGAAGACTGCTTATTTTTAGATGACTGGGTAAAACAGTGCTTCACATGCATTTTTGTGCTGTGAGGTTATATATTAGTACTCATTATATGTTAGGCACTTCTTTCCAGGGAGATGAGGATATTCTCTCCCAGAACTTGAAAGCACAGCCATTACCTTTCATTTTATTATTAAAAAAAAAAACAAAAAAAAAAAACAAACAAAAACCTTCTTGCAGTAAGAAAGAGGGATTGATTTATTTTCTCCAGTGGTGTCTGTGTCTTCAGAAATCCTGAAGATGACACTGGTGTGCTGCTTCTTCATTCATCTTCAACTTCATCCTCTGCTTTCTGATTCCTTGTAGGCTGCTCCGTGGAGGGTTCGTTTCTGTCTTCTCTCTCCCTAGAACATTGTTCAGGAGTAGAGATGCTAATTAAAACCAACTAGAAATTTTACTGGAGAGATTTTGTGTTAGAATGGTTTTAGACTGCTTTAAGCTGAGCTGGAAGTGTACCAAACTGAAATCCATAAATTAAGTGTTGTTGGTGATCAAAGAGGTGCGTGAGCTACTTTCTTTTTCCCATAGCATCTATGTAGAGGAAGGGTGACTGGTCTATTTTTTTTTTCTTATCCTTCTTTTATTTGAATGATCTCTTTCCATTGTGAGAATAAACAAAATGTTTCTGTTGTGGAGTGATAATTCTGAATACGGAGCCTCGTGGTAATTCAGGATGTCAAGGACAGAAATAGCTATAGGGATGCAGAGAAATATCAAGTAGCTCTGTGTGCTCTACTGACTTGGGCTTGCTAATTCAGTCCCAAGGTTTGAATGTTTGGGTTCTACCCCAGAAACCATGATGTCTGGTGATACGGGGTGTATTCTGTAAGAAGAAATGGGAGCCACTAGGGTAGAAACTGCAAGGAGAAAGCAGTGGGCACTTCCCTTGATTTATCTTTTTCTCCTGTTCTTTCCACTCCATATGTTGATGCTGGAGGGAGAACGTGAGCCCTTCGTATGTTCCATTCAGTTTTCTAGAGAAAGGTACTTACGTCATCTCATAGTCCTTGTTCTTTTCCTCCCGGCAGCAGCAGAAATAGACTACAATACCAATAACTATAATTGCAGCAACAACCCCAGCGATGATGCCAGCATAAAGAGCTATGTTCATGGAAGCTATACAGGAAGAGAAGAATTAGTCCTTTGCAGTGAGAATGATCTCAAATGTAGTCAGCGCAATCACTGGACTTCAAATCCCGCCACCAGATGTCAAATCTCATTAGCAGATCCAGGCCGAGTGGAAGCCACATTTATTTGACTACAGCAACTGGAATTTACTCTGCACTGGGTAGCTGATAAGTCTGCAGGAGCAGTCAGTTAGATGGTGGTAGGGAGGAGCCTCTGGATCTGAACACCTGCTGCACTTTGTCAACAAAGTTTAGATTAAGAGATTAAGACTTTGGGAGCTCAGGCTTCTCTCACTCTACACTTTTTTTTTTTTTTTTGGTCGTCTGTGAACTAACCTTATGAATTAGTGAGTGCTCTATGAGCATGTAAACCAATGCAGAGAACCTATCTTAAAGGTAAAAAAGTGCTATTTTTTTGAGAAAAAGCAGAACTTTATACTTCTGTCTGCATGTGCTCAGTTAATACTTTTCCACTTGGCTACAGTACTTTCTCTGGTACTACTCTTCTAGTAAGCAACCCCCTCACTTACGTGGCAGAACACTGACTGTCATGTTGCAAAATTCCGTTCCCACGATGTTTTTTGAAGTGCAGATATAAAAGCCAGAGGTATCTGCCGAGATGTTCTTCAGAGTTATTTGTTCCCCTGTTGCAAAACACAAACCCAGTCCAAAAAAGAAAATAATGAAAGCAGAGAAGGAAGTGAGGACAGCAGCCCTTCAATTCCAGCCCTGGGTAGTGGGAGTGATGAGAGGCTATTAAAGCTGATGGATTGCTCTGTCTTGCTCAGGAGCTGCCATCCTAGTCCCTAGGTCTTAGTATGATTTGTGGGAGGACAAACGGAAGTGTGCTCCTTTGATTGTAGGGAACATGTGGGATTTGAGCATTCGTTTTAGAAAGAAAATTGTAGGTGGAGAGTAAAGAAGTATGTGTGTTTAGTGAAGGCTCTTTTCCAGTGGATTTTGCTGAGAAACGTAAAAGGGACCAAACCAGCACCTGGCTTTGAGAACTGGCTGTCTGATGAATGAACTTGTAAAACAACAAAAAGCTTTTTAATCCTCCAGCTCTTAGGATTTCAGATCTGAATTGTTTAGCAGTGGTGGAAATAGTTTTCTAGTCTGGAGATGTCAGCAGGTTGTGAAAGTAAATGAAGTAGTGATGTGGGATTGCTATGATACCGATGTTTACTGTCCAGTCTAACAGAGCTCAGAACCATATACTAAAGCTTAGCTCTGTCTACTCAAGCAGTCATTTTTTGTTTGTTTTTTTGTTACGTCTCCGTCTGACATCTGTATACATAGTCCATGCTTTTTGCCTGTTATCTGCTGATAAAGGTCCAGATTCCCGCTCTAAAAGCAAAAGGGTCTGAATACTTTTCAGTGACTTTCCTGTTTTATTTTCACTGTGATCTCCTTTCTTTGCAGCCTGCTTGTGGGACAGGGATTCTTTTAAATCTCTGCTGGCTCCTAGCGGCAAATAGTAAAAGAGCATGCAAGCCAAGAAATAACAGGCTGCGTGCTTTTTTTTTTTTTTTTTAGTTCCAACTTAGTGACCTTGCTTGCTCCTTTTTTTTTTTTTTTTTTTTTACATACTTATATATTTTTAGAAAGTATCCAAGAAAAAAAAAAAAAAATGTTTGTAGCTCTCAGAGTTGCAGTCTATTACCGGACTGTAAATCCTCCTAAATGAAATGAAAAATACTTGACCGATGAGTTAAAGTGGGAATGATGCAGGTCAGATATTTTCAATTTTGGAGCGGCTCCTAAGGGGATTCTGCATGCTCTACAGCATTGGGACTTGCTTGGCACAGAAAGAAATTGCTTGTCGCGACAGTAGGACATGCAGCCAACTCGGGGCAGAAGAGGACAGCTGGCACACTACTTGGACATCGGTGCTCTGACGCAAACAGAGAAGAGGTGAAAATGCATGAGAAGAGGCTCTTGTCCCAGGGAAGAACAGGATGACGCTGCTGTGAGATGACAAATCCCAATATATTCAGGGCTGTGTGTGATGCCTTGGCACCACTTAGTGGCCAGTCAAGTGAATAAGGTTTGTGTGCCTGGTGACATTTTGTCTTTTGCGTAATTTGTTCAAGAATTGTCGAGTGAGTGTTGAATCGAGTCTGAACATGTTTTGTTTACCTCCTTAGCTATGCTACAGTAACTTAAATCAAAAAGCGTAGGTTTGGATACTCCATGTTTCTGGAGCTGAACATACCAGGAAAAAAAAAAATCTGTTGAAAGGAATAAGACAGCCCTCTGCCACTACTACACTTCAAAGACTATTAAACCCACATTTCTGTGTGAATAGTTGTACAAAAGGTCCTGTCATAGAAATTCGGTTGTGTTTTTTTTCCAACCCCCAGATTCTGACTTAAAGCAAATAAAATATTGAGGCCTATGTGACAGTCCTAAAGAACCAGAAGCCTCTTTTATGCTCAAAGCAGGAATGGTGTAACTCTTTCTGATAGCACCTTCCTCTATGTAAGGAGTCACCTCTGAAAGGAAAGTAGCTTATAGAGCCAACTTTTGTTTGCCTGCACCACAGAAAGTGACCTGGTCGTTGTTGAGCGAGCTGGGATAGAAAGGCACGCCGGTTAGAAACCCTGATGTTGTTCCTCATGTTATGCCCCACTTACACCCAACAATTGAGAAGTAATTATTTCTGACTGCTTCCAGAGTGAGTCAGTTTTCTCACCAAGTGAGAGCTGAAGTGAAAATCCTACTGACCGTCATTACTTCATGTAACAGTCCTTTTCCCTCTGCTAAGTTACTCATGAGCATGTCTTGTATCAAAAGGACAGCTTTTCAAAATCCTGGTCAGAAAACTTCCTAGAAAAATCCTTAAGTGTGTTTTTGTATTTGCTTTTCAAAATATTTCCAACCATAATCTACAGAGAGCTCAAAGACGTGATGACTTCCAGTTTCCCATACCTTGTGTTGTTTGTAGTACACGGGGCTCATTTTGTACATTGAAGCTTTGCCAGGTATATTTGGGCTTTGGGGAGCCCTCATGAGAAGTGCAGGTCAGATTGATTGTCTGTCCATATTCTGCTGTCCCCAAAATCTTGCACTCTGGCTTGGATGGTGCAACTGAAGGAAGAAAAAAAGGAATTTTATTAATCAGAAGTAGTTTTTTCTTTCATCTTGTCTGCTGCACCTGTCGTTTTTATTCTTGCTAAACAAACGCTGGTTTGCACATACCACCTTCTTCTCAAACGAACTGGAGTGAACTTGACTTTAATTTTTTTTTCCCTTGTTGGCACTGCTCAGCCAAGAAGGAATTGTAAGATGCTTTTTGAGATCTGTCTAATAGTGTTGGGTAACTCCTCCTTTAATAACGAGTATGACAAGCCACAGGGAGAATGGGGAATGCCCTGTAATGAGGCAGGGGTTATCAGGGAAGTGAACTATATGACTCTGAAGACTATTTTCTACAGCCAGGTATCTAAGGGATTTGGGTGCTCTAAACCTTCGAACCTATTTCCATAGCAGTAGGAAAAGACCGAAAATGGAATTGTGGGTGATGACTTCCTGGAAATTTTTTTTCTGTTAGAAAATCTGTTGTATAAACCAATGTGGAGATTAGAGGAAGGACAATGTTTTATCTAGTGGATCTGGTGCTGTTTCCATCATGCTTACCAAGGACGAAGAGAGCCACGGTTGCAGCCTGCCTGGGGGGGTCATTCCGTAGACGAACACTGCATACGTATGTCCCATTGTCTTCCATGGTCACTGCATTGACAGTGATGCTGATGTCCCCTTTGTTTAAATCACCACTAAACTTTATACGGTCTTCATAGCCGTTGCCATACTGTACAAGTCCATCAAAATACCTAGTGACAACATCAACCTGATAGGGAGGGAAAATGATCAATCTTAGTTTCTTCTGTGTGAGTCTACAACCTAACTCAGTGGATTAGCCCACCTTTAGAAAAGAGCAGCTTGGAAAAGAGACTGTTAAGCTGTCCTAGTTTGCCAAAAAGCCAAGAAAAACATACAAAATTCAAACCAATCTGGGTTTCTGTGTGGAATCCCCTTCTCCCACCTTATCAGAAATCAGAGAAAACTGACTCCTTTTGCTGGGGCTTATTCACCTTTCCTCTCCATGACAGGACACTGTGAGACTTGTCTACAGAGATCCATCTATCAATCAAATCTCTCTATGATTACGCAAACTCCCTTGCTTTCTGCCAGCAAGAATCTTCAGACAAGAAACCCTTGGCAGTTACTGCAAGGAGATCTCCAAAGGCTGCTTCCTCTCTCACTAATTCCCAATAAGTCAATGAGAACTTCAGAGATTGCTTTACCTTCAAATATTCCATGTGAATGTAGGAGACCTCAAGATTCTCTGCATGTACTATTATCATCAACTTATAACTTTTTATATAGCATCAGTGGTATGTATATATATGTATAATAGGCATACTTAAAATGTTAATATATTTTTAGAAAGTATCCAAGTATTTCACATATGTTAATAGATGTAAACCCACAGTACATACAGTGATGCATCCTCATTACACAGATGGAAGACCAATAGAGAGGAAATAGAAGGATGTGGGCTTGCCTGGGATCACGCAATAGATTGGAATAAATTTCATCTAGAATCAAAGCTTTGATTTGTATAGTTCTGAGACTAAAGAATGCCCTGAAGGAATCTTTTTCTTCCAGCGCACATTCCCACCCACAGTCGTGCTTGCATCCCTCCTCCCAACCCCTCTTGCGTGCCCTATCATGTTTCTTTATGCAAGTCGATTTACCGCAGTTTTGATTTTACTCCAGACAACAATGTCTGCTGAGTCAATAGTAGCATCAGTTTTAAAATTACAGCCAAGAGTAACGTTCTTCCCTCGTGCCACTTGTATTTCCTTGGCAGGTGCTTCCACAGTGAGGGCATGAGCAGTCACCAGAACTAGAAAGAGAATAAATTCTGCAGTCAGAAAAATTAACAACATCTGGATTCCATGGTTTGTCTCTTTGGCTTTCTTACATGCCAAAATAACCCCATACCCCTTCTGTCATCTATGAGATTCCCCACTGAGCAGAGGTGGTGTTGGCTGTGGCTCATTGACTATAGAAAGCTGCTGCACAGGATGGCTAAGAGCTAAACTCTGCTTTCCATTCCTTGCTTCCCTCTTCTTTACCTGGACATACATTGCTATGGAGTTTATAAAGATATTTTTTTTTAGCCCTCTTCAGTGTGACCGACACGCTTTGACAGTTCTAAATGTAAAGAGGAATGCACGCTGTGTGTGGTGGTGAAGATTTGCTTCTGAAAGAACCATGCTGGGTCAGTGTTCCTCAGAAAGGATTTGACTGAAAAGTTGCCATCTAGAAAGCTTTGGCTCCTCATTCTGCCCTATCTCTGCCCCGATTAGATCCACAAGAGAAGGTAATGTGTAAGGGAGAGAACAAAGGACATCTAGATTCCACCTTGAGTTGCAAACCGATTGTGAATACATACTTTTTCAGTCAGGAAAAGACCACAGCCACATGCATTTGGTCAGTAAGAGTAAGCCACTGGCAAGTTGAGGACTACCAGATCCTTGACTATAACAGCAGTGAATGATAGTGTCCCTTAGAGAACAACAACATAGGGACCCAAAAGATTTTGTTGTCACTGTGCTAAGAACCTGCTGGTAGCAATTCAGATGCTTGCACCAGGTAATGTGGGACAGTTGGCATGCGGATCTGCTCCCCCTCAGGAGAGGCAAGAAATTCTGTCACAGCTTCCTGGGTCCAGTCTGTTCTCCATAGCAAATGATCCCTCAATTCTCTTCCTAGAAATGGCCTGGACTTAGAGAACTGCTGCGCCTTCCCATTCCTGAGAGGAGTTTGATGGGAATATTCACAGCAGCCAAACCTTTCCCTCCCCTGCACCCCTCTTTCCTCACTGCTGGGCAGGCATGCCCTCCCTCCCTTCCACAGCTGTCTTCAGAAGAAGCTGCAGACGCTTTCAGCAGGAGTACAAAGACTGCCTTCTGTGCTTGTTAGTGTCCTGTTAAGGAGAGGCCGAGTGACCACAGCAGGATGCTTCTAGCTGAAGTTCCCACCTTTCTGCATTCCCCATCCCGTAACCAAATTGTTCTGCGGTCTTGCATAGTTAATTAGTTAAGAGTGCATTTTAGTCTTTTCCTCTGTGACATGGCGGTAGTGGTTTCTGTTCTCTCTGGGATTAATTCATTTACAGCTGCTGATGGCTATGAGAAGGAAACCAGTAGGGCAAAGTACTTCTAGCATGGTTTTATTGCAGCCACTCCCAAATCTCTTCCTGCTCTGGAGCACCCAGTGCAACGGCCATGTTTGTGTAGCTCCAGGGCTCTTTCTGACTGTTTTTCGTCATGCCTTCTATATGAGAGCCACCTATGGAAACTTTCTTGTTGCCTGTCGTGATTGGATAGAGATGCTTTCCTGAATTTAGTTGAAAAGCACCACCCTGTGTTCTAGGAAATGGAGCAAACCACATTTTCTGATCCTTTTGTCACTCGAAAACTCATTCCACCAGGCTGGGGTCATTAACTTAGTCCTGAGGCAGAGAAGAAACTGCCCAACCCTAAGGCATCCCCTTTACAAGTGCTTTTCCTTCTTCCAATTGGATGACTCAAATCAAACAATAAATAAGATCTTTGGGTTTTTTTCCAAGCATGTCTTCAGTGCAGAGTCAGGAAGCAGCTGAACCAAACACCGTGTAAAAGAGACACAGCCCATAACAAGCGAGACTGCTTATTCCTCTGTTGCTACCACCCTAATGTCTGACTTCTGAAGCTCTCCTGTTTTTCACCTATGACATTTCTTTCTGGCTCCCACTCCTCCCTTTTTTGGGCTCTTTCTGGCTCTCGGGAAGCTGCCAGATTTCATTCTGGGATGCCATTTACGCCGATTTTGTCCTTCCACCTTCTCAACACATTTTACTTTTTCAAAGTCACCAACAGCCAGCCAGTCACAGCATGTCTAAAAATTAGGGTTTAGTCTTCAGGAGTTGGGTTTTTTTCTGAGAGTAAACAGCTGAAGGGAGGAGAGAGCCAGTTCTGAAAGAACCCTGAAAAAGAGAGGGGGCGAATAGCCTATATAGTACTAGAAGGATGGTGTCACCTAGATTTAAGGCTTAGAATTACTTTTTTGTGTGTTATTAATTAGTATGTCTATAGCATTTTAAGAAATAGAGAAAGGTTTTATCTTTCTCTGTTCAACTTAAACATTTGTACTTGTACAAAGGAAGAAGAAAATCAAAGTCGTGTTAGTGTTAATCAAAACAGAACAAAGGGCAATTGATAGAGCTGAAAACACTTAGAGGAATATTTTGTTTGCTGAAAAAATCAAGTGAAATTATTATTGCTAGTTTGTCTTGGTAGATTTGGCTAGTGAGAAAAGTAGGAAAAGTGGAAATCTGTTACTTTACTTTTACAAGGAAATACTCTGATTCTAGTTCTTCAATACTTTGCCTTAGAATTTAGGTGAAATTTAATTCCAGAGTGGGAGAGGGGAAACCTCTTAAATGTGAAATTTGCATTAAAAGTTAAGTATTTTGTTTGATTCAGAATGACCATTAGGGGCTCTTCCTTCAGCAGGTATAGAGTACCAGTTATTCACACAGCTGCAGTGAAATTCAGCTCTGATGCAGCTCATTCAGGGCAGCTCCAGCATCCCGACACTGCACTGTCATGTGCTGTGCAGTTTCTCTACTCTGGTGCAGTGCAGGAATCTATTACACCTTGTTGACAAAACTTCTACAGGCCAGTATTTTAACACTGAATTATTGTTACCATTTGAGTCCCACTGAAACAAGCAAGAAGAGCTTCACCCAACATACTTATTTTTGCTCTGAAAAGCTTCCCATCTCTAATTCGGATACCATGAAAAGTGAGAATAATGAAAAAGAAGAATGAATACCAATTACAATTTACATAACGATCATCAAATCGTGACCCAAGTCACATTTGTTGCATATGGAGCACATCCGCTTTTTGTAATTATGTTAAACTTAATGAATTTCCTTCTTGTGGGTCTTATTGTTAAAGTGAGGTTTTCAGGATTTTTGGTAAAAAAAAAAAAAAAAAAAGCCAACCAAAAATCCCTAACAAGCGATTTCCAGGTGTGTAGCTTTGTTTGAAGCCTGCAAGAAGGCGTAAGAGCATTGATATAAGAAAATGGAACAGATGGACAGCAGTGGAACTGAGACTGCAGGCTCTGCGAGCAGGATGAGAAGGGGCAAGTCTGTGATGAGGGCCAGGGGCAAGCTGGCTGATTTATGTGTGTTAGTAGGGATCATTGTGCATCCCCTTGACATGAATAATATACGGAGATCAAAAGCTGTATTGGAGTACATATAAATAGTAGGATTTAAACTTAAGGAGATATTATGCTACATGCAGATTTACATATAAAAGAATAAAACCCAAGGAGTTGTCCACTTCCAATTGTGGAAGTTCCTTCTTCAGAGATAAACACTGTATTTAATAGAAGACATTAGAAAGATTTTTTAAAAAAATATTTTCCAGCCCAATGAAGAATAGCATTCTCTTCCTGTTCCCAACGCTGTCTTGCAGCTTTAGATGCCTGTGAGTCTGGACATTCAGCTCACAGACAGTAAACACACTTTCCTTATCATAAACTTGAAGGAACTTTTAGTAAACAAAAATGAAACTCACAACGTCCATTGGACTCAGACTTTGTAGTGCTGTTTCCTTCTACCCGACCCTTGAGGACATAATCAAATTAGTACTTACTTGCACTGAAAACGAACAGCCAAAGTCTCTTCATTGCTGTCCCCCTCATCTGTCCTTCGGTGAAATGAGGAATGTGCTCTTCCTTGTAGTCTTTAGGTGGCCGGGTAGGTAACTGGCTTTAGCTGAAGGGCTGCTTCACAATGGCATCACAGATTCACTACTTCCTCAGTCTCTTCTAAAGTGCTTCTTCTCCAGTCTGCCACTCCCCTCCTGGCTAGAATGACACGCCAGATCACCAGTAGGCTTTGGCATCGCTTGCTGCTCTCTGCCTAGAGGCAGAGAGGAGACTCGTGAACTCCTTCCCCAGTTGTGAACTTTCTTCCTCAATTAAACTGCCTTTCCCAGTTTCTCCTAACACACGGGTACGTAAAGCAAGAGAAGAGGCAAATGGAAGGGTGCGGTGACTGGGAGTGCGCAATACAACAATTGAAGTCGTGCATTTGATGACATGTAACCAGGAGAGGATAGGCCTCCTTCATCTGAAATGTTAAGGGAGCCCTAGGGCCAGAGATAAAAAGGTATTGAAGTGTTTCACAGTGCAGCCACCTGCACACATCCAAGCTTGAAGGAACTGCTTAACTCCACTTACTTGAAATACCTGTAAGAATATGTAATTTATGAGAATTTGATTACTAACAGGTTATCTAAATTAAGTGAGATGCGTCTCAGCCAGGCTCTTATGCTTGTGTTCAGCTGTCCCAGTGTGTGGTTTGCATGACTGCTGCATGTGCTAAAGGTACTTTCTACCTTTCTGCTGAAAAAGGCAGTTAGATAAACCAATCAATGGCTTGTAACATGCCAGATATGTATCTGTTGAGGCATGCGCAAAGCCCAGCCACTGCTCACCTATTCTGGATGGGCATTTGGAAAACACAAGTAACTGCTACTATAGTTGACTGAAAAATAAAGGGAGGACTGATGGCAGCTCAGGCGAATATCTGACATTACATTTAGTTGAGTGCAGCTGGCTAGCATGTATTTTAAACTCTTCACTGCCAACTGGCAGCAAGGGATGTCGCCATCTGGGATAGTCATTTCTGCTCTATTTCTAGCCATTTGATAGACAAAGTCACTTTTAGGGTGTGACTGATCATTTTAGGCATTTTAGATGGTGACTTCATGTCTTCAGACATCATTTTCAGATTAAATTAAACATACTCACAATGCAGTGATAATACTGATGAACTCTGTTTTGATTATTGAAGGAGGCTTCCTCAAAAGTTGATGTCTATACCAGAGATACTGGTGTTTAGTCCAGTAAAGTGGATCTAGATCTTGATCTTGTGCTGACCCCATGCTTGCATGGCAAGCCTGCCAAAAGCCACGCTAGAGACTGCCTTTTTGTCTGTGTGGCAGTTGTTCAAAACACCTCCAAGACAATGAAACTTACAAGTGACTGGAAATCCAATCCCTCTGATAGAAAGGATAATCTATACTTTTGTGCTTGATATGTAACCTCAGCTCTCTTCAAACAAACAGCACAGAGGAAATGAAAGCGTATCTCATACATTAAAGCATGTATCATACAGAAACTATTATTTGGCAATCTTCCAAATGAGGACAGACAGCAGAAAAATCCGTCCTCCTGTATGTGCCTCATCTTTGATAGGCTGCAGCCATTAGGAGGTGGCAAGGGCCCTGCAAAGAGAGGAGACTCTTTTTCCAAAACCAGCTTGCTAACCTCTAAGTGCTAACTACAAAGGACTGAAGGTGTGAACGAAAGTGGAGCAAGGTCAATAGTCTCCTTACTCCTCTTTGGAGCTCAAAATGATGAGGTTCCCCACAAGGACAAGGTTCTTAAATTTTTACCTCCTTTAAAGACTTTAAGATCTTTGTAACTTCATCCCACAGCCACCAAGGAGAGACATGTAGGATCTCTAGCTTTCATACTTCAGATTTTTGTCCTATTTAATATTTTAACTGAATCTGACAAACAGAGAGAGTGACAGAAATGGCATCACTGTACACCATCTGCCCATAGTTCTTGTGTTAATTCTTAGTTCTCTACATAACGGCATTGAGCATTCACAGAAAGAACTTGGTTACAGTCCCTGACAGACACTGTACCAAGTTGTTAAGCTTGCTGTTTTCCTCTTCACAGCAATAAGACTTTCACTATCATTTATACAACTTCTCTTTCCTCTCTTCTCCCCAGTAATTTCAAAACCCACTTGACTGATTTCAGCTAAATTTGGCAGACAGACAGTAATCTTAAAGATGGGATAATCTTGAAGATGGGATAATCTTAAAGATAGCATGTTCCTTTCTCATGACTATGGTGTTCCTTGTGCACTTCTCTATCACCCAGTGAAGACAGTCCAGGCAATCAGAGAAAATGGTCTATAGAAGATGTGATTTGTGGGCAGAAGTGATGTAAGACTTGTCTCCTCTAACAAGTGGCACTGGCAAAAAGTGGGGAAAAGATGAATGGACCCACTAATGGATCATTGAGCATTATGGGCCTGCCACTTGGAACCCCAATAAATTACTTAGTGGTACTTGAGAACCTATGTATAATTTAAATGGCATTTAAATCTGGTTACAAGCCATCTTAGAAATTATTACCAACGAAACCACCCGTGCTCTTGACCTGTTAGCAGATCAAGTCATGCCGATGCGGATGGCAATTTTTCAACACCACATGGTTCTCGATTACCTGTTAGCCAAAGAAGGGGAGGTCTGTGAAAAACTAAATTACTCTAATTGTTGTTTAAAAATCGATGATAATGGCCAGTCAGCCAGTTCTTTACCCAGCAAAGAATGTGTCTGTCCAGGCCATGAGCTGCTAGCTTCTCCAGGAGAATGCTGTGGGAAATGGTGTCAAAGGCTTTAGTGAAGTTTAAGTACACAACATCCACAGGCTTTCCCTCATACATTGAGTCACCTTGTCATTGAAGGTGATCAGGTTGGTCAAGCAGGACCTGCCTTTCATAAACACATGCTGCCTGGGCCTGATCGCTTGGTTGTCTTGTAGATGCCTTGTGGGAGCACTCCAGATGATCTGTTCCATGTTCTTTGCTGGCACTGAGGTCAGACCGACAGTCCTGTAATTTTCCGGATCATCTCTTTGACCCTTCTTGTAGATGGGCATCACATTTGCCAACTTCCAGTCAACTGGAACCTCCCCAATTAGCCAGGACTGCTGAGAAATAATGGAATGTGGCTTGTTTATCACCTCCGCCAGCTCCCTCAGTACCCTTGGATGGATCTCATTTCGCCCCATAGACTTACGTGTTTCTAAGTGGTGTAGCAGGTTGCCAACCATTTCCCTTTGGATTATTGGGGCTTCATTCTGCTCCCTATACCTGGCTTCTGGCTCAGGGGGTTGTGTCCCTGAAGCACAACTGGTCTTACTGTTAAAGACTGAGACAAAGAAGGCTTTTAATACCTCAGCCTTTCCCTCATCCTCTCTCACTATGTTTCCCCCCACATCCACCAGAGCGTGGAGATTCTCCTTATCCCTCCTTTCTTTGCAAATGTATTTCTAGGAGCATTTTTGGTTCCCTTTTACAGCAATAGCCAGGATCAGCTCTAGTTGAGCTTTAGCCCTTCTGATTTTCTCCCCATGGAAATTCATGGCATCCCTGTGGTCCTCCTGAGTAGCCTGTGCCTTCTTCCAAAGGTTATAAATTCTCCTTTTATTTCTGAGTTCCAGTAGAAGCTCTCTATTCAGCCAGGCCTGTCTTCTTCCCTGCTGGCTCATCTTTTGGCACATCAGTACAGCCTGCTCCTGCGCCTCTAAGATTTCCTTCTGGGAGAGCGACTAGCCTGCCCGGACTCCTTTACCCTTCAGGACTGTCTTCCAAGGGACTCTGCCAACCAGCCTCCTAAACGAATTGAAGTCTGCCCTTTGAAGTCCAAGGAGGTAGTTCTGCTGACCACCCTCCTTGCTTCTCCAAGAACAGAAAACTCGATCATTTCATGAGTGCTCTGCCCAAGGGAACCTCCATCTGACACATTACCCACGACTCCTTCTCTATTCACAAACAACAGGTCTAATAGGGTGCCTTCCCTAGTTGGCTCACCAACCAGCTGTGTGAGGAATTTGTCTTCCATATACTCCAGGAGCCTCCTAGACTGTTTCCTCTCTGCTGCATTTCCAGCAGATGTCTGGTAAGTTGAAGTCCCCCACTGTTGTCCCACAAACAGGGTTCTTTACCCGGTGTGCATACAAGTGAGCCCAATTTAGCACACAGAGACGAGATATTGTTTATTACAGAGTTGCGCAAGTCTGGGTGCTGGAATAAAGCCAGCATACCAGAAAGAAAAATAATAGGCATTATATAGAAAAATCTTATCACTACTCAGGGCAGTCCTAAAGAGCCAGTTGGTTACAGGTTTGCATATTGCATTACATCATCCTTTCAGTGTATAATAAGCAATGTTCAGCTAAAGGACACTTTATACATCAGTCTCGAGATGTGTGTTAAAGCAAGACTCAACTAATAGTGTGGGCTTCAAAAGGTCTAAAGCTGCAAGGTCAGTAGTGTCTGTAGTTTGTGACTAGGTGTTTTGCAAGCCACTCTTGTGAGACTGACCTAAAACTGAAAGGATTTGCATATCTTTGGGTTAGTAATTGCAGACAGGATTCATTCTTTTAATTGCTAATGACAACAATTCCCCCCTTGGGGACTTATTTGTATATGTCCATATATCAAATAAGTCTCACTTTTTCTAATCTCTTTTAGTGACTGCAACACAACACTTCGTCACACATTGCAGCAGAACATACAAATGTACAAATCTAACAATTGCTAATACCATAATTACAATTAATCCACATCCGTAAATTAGGAATCCGGGACATCAATTATGTCCAAGCTTCTCGAAATCCGTAAGAGGTGTTGTTTTGTACCTCACGTACAATGGTAGTATGTTTCTGGATCTCCTCTGACTCAGTCGTTATTCTTTTAGATTGATCAACATTCAATTGAATTGTTTTCCCGAAAGTGGTCCCAAGATATATTAATAGGAAGGGGTGTTCCTAACATAGACACGCCTTTTTTGAATTTTCTAGGAAATGGGTGCATACCCAGCAGCTAGTCTTGGCAGCTATCTCCATGGTCTTCTGGATCATCACAAAATGAACATTTTGAGTCCACGGATTCTCCTGATTTAACAGTCCGTGAACTTACTATACCATATAACAGGCAAAGACTTATGTAACTGTAAGACATGTTTAAACGGATATCTACGAGGAAAACAGGCTAATATTAATGCTACGGTCAATACTAATAAACAAACATGTGGTTGGTTATGTTTTGGCATCGTTCTGGGCTGTGTTGGCAGCTCTGCTCTCTAGCCATCCAGTTTAATGGACTGGCACTTCCCAGCATCCCAAAGTTCTTAGATCTTGAAGCTGGCTTCTTGCGCATGTGTTGTTTCTGTTTTAACAGTACTGTCTTGTAAAGAGCCATTACACTGGACTCATTTTTCTTTTGGGGCTGCAGTAGAGGCTTCTCGCCTCACCGCTGCCTCCCCATAGGTTCTTTAGCTTGATGGCATCTCTGGTCTGGGAGTCAGAAGAATTTATTTCTATCCCAATTTTGAAAAGATAAAAATAATGAAGGTAATTAAAAAAAGATTATGTCAAAACTGAGTAACTTCACTGAGCAACGTTAAGCCACACAAAATATCTGAATTAACACAACTTAATCTTCCAAATAACTACTGGATTTCTTCATTTTTCTTTCTGTTTGCTTGTTTTTCTGATGCACATGAGTAATTTCACAGTTGACTCTCATAGACCTTGGCAACATTATCTGAAAATCATTTCAGTCAGAGTGGTATGCTTGAAGATTGCTGCTTCTTACATCTTTTAAGTCCAGCCTGACATCTTGTATAATACAAACTTGGAAATAAGACTCTTATAGTTAAACAGATTATCCCACTAAGTGTTGTGAAAGACTATCTTGTGTAAATTTTCTTTACAATAACAACAGGAGTACTATGTTTGTAGTTTTCTTATTTGACATTGTGACTGTATCCAGGGGATGGTGGCAGGGGTGCAATTAGGCATTCTCTCCAGGCTGGCATAAAATTTCCTAAACCATGCATTTCACAATCTTGTATCTACCTCATGGCACCCTAGTTAAAAATGTTAATGTGAAATGCAGTGCCCCAAGAAGTGCAATAGCCAGAAACTTGCATGTTATAGCATCAAAAAATATTTCTATCTGTCTGATGGATGGTGAAATTTTAAATAGTTACAGTCTAAAACTGTTATCTACAAAGATTAATAGAGGATATGAGAGGGCACAAGTTGTTAAAGAAATTGATGCTATTCAGTGGATGGTCATAAATCAGAAAAATTGTTCTTGAAATCGGTTCATCAGAATGTTGTTACACTTGTGTATTGGAGAGATTAAAAAAAAAAAAAATCTTATTTTTTGAAGATATTTCCTTTCTGTTTCCTTGAATTTTAAGATGCTTCCCCTCTGTTTACTTCAGGTTCTGCAGAACTGTAGGCTATATGGATAGAAGTGTTGCTTCAAAACCAAAACAAACCCCGCAAGCGTATACAGGACATATCAACAGGTAAGTTGTGTCTCTGTCTTGGATCCTGACTTTGGAATTCTGAACATTTAGGACAGAGTTGCTAAGTACCCATGGTGTCAGATGGAATATAATGAGGATTAGAGTTTTCAGATTGAAGCATTTAATGGAAAAAACACTTAAAATATTCATCCTGCCTGTCATCCTGCCTGATTGTACTTCTGCTTCTTCTCGGGGTGGGGGGAAAGGGAGGAAAGAAGCAGGGAAGAGAGGGAAAAAGAGTTGTTGTTGTTGTCAAAACCCCACAGTGAAGACCTAACGAGCTCAGGTCTCCACAGCCACGTTAACTGCAGCTGTGTTAAAACAATCAGGGTTTCCCATCCATTTAGAGGCATGTTTTAGAGTGCTGAGAACTGAGAAAGCCACTTTACTGGAGGACAGGCAGGAGACTGAAAACAAAGGATAGCCCTAAGATGGATTTAATATAGTTCTTTTGACTTCTTAAGTTATTATATTAACAATAAATAAATAAAAATAAATCAGAAGCAAAATAATAAATAAAATAAATATAAATATAAATAAATAAAAAAAAATAATAATAAAAATAAATACCTCTCATTTTGGTCTGTGCCCTATGGAAAAATTTTTGCACAGTGCACATAACGCTTCCAAAAAGGCTTAGCACAATATTTATTCTATTTGGATTAAAAAAAAAAAAAAAGAGAGAGAGAGAGAAAACCCCACGTAATTTGTTTTGTCAAGATAAAATTCTCTTTTTCTTAAAACTGTTTGACAGGTTGGTGCAGCTTTTCCAAACCTCCTATGACCCTGAAATTTATAGATGGTGCAGAATTACCAGAAATCAAACATATTTTAAACTTATTTTTTCTTAGAAAAAAAAAAGACAAAACAAAAACAACAATTAAGGGACTGTATAGGAATGTGTTTCAGCTTACAGTGAAAGCAGATTTCAATAGAAAAGTCATTCCTACATCACAGAAATTGTCACATGATGTAGTCCTCCTTACAACATTGTACTGTACACAGGGATCCAAAGCCAAAAGAAACATTTCATTGATGGGGCTGAATGTCCTATTGCTGCTTATGAGATACATGTCAATTTCTTCTGTGCACTGCTTTCAGTTGTTCTGAAAAACAAAACAGAGGAGGAAGAAAGAATCCTAGATCCTTCTAAGTAGTCCCAGATACTTGACCCCTGAAATCAACAAGAATTCTCGTTGCACTTCACATCTATTACTTCCATCCCTAGTGGTTTAGCCACCTGGGTTTTTCTCTTATACCTCAGGTCAAATACCATTGATAGCTGTGAATCCAACACTTCATAAAAAGAGAGGGAAAATAAAAATTTAAGGTCTCTAAATACTGGAGGCAAATTCTGGGCTTTGAAACGTGGGATGTCTTAATAGACTGAGGTGAGATTGATGCTGAGACCAGTGGTGCAGCAAGGAAGATTCATGGAAAAGTAGTTTTAAATGCTTTAAGGGGGGGACAGGGGAAAGTATTTAGTGGATGAAAGTTGAGGGTATTTTCCCAGCAGAAAGGAATACTAGAAATGCCAAAATGGAGCCGGAATAAAGACAAGATGTGAGTAAAGAGCCTGGAAAAGGCATAGAAGGGAAAGCAGTGGGTATACACATTGCAGTGCAATGCAGTAATACTTGACCATGAGATCTGATCTAAGATCTCTAACGCTCCCCAGTCAAGTGATGTAGAGCTATTTGTGTTCCCATTTCCTGAAGGCCTTCAAACAAAGTGTTCACTGTGACCAGGATTCCTGACCAAGGCAATGAAGTTGCTCCAGCTCACAGTCTAGGAAGAAAGAGAATCAGGGGACTTAAGGCCTCCACTGGTGGTTCGGACACAGCTACACAGAATACTGAAAAGCACAGGTAGTGGACATTCATGCTGTTGAAAAGACGGTGAGCTAAGTGCTGGTTTTCTGAGACCATGAGAAATATAGGGAGGCCAAAGAGTATAATAATTAAGTGAAAGATGACATGAGACAAGTCCCTGAGCAAAGGACATTATGGACTTTGAAAATATGCTTAGAGTGCCAGAATGGATTTTCCACAGCTGACAGTTCCGATAAATACCTTCTGTGGATATGTAGCTGTTCTCCAAGGATTTCAAAACATCTGGTGTACATGTTGTATGATACCCCACGTAGTGGAGCGCTAAAGATGCATGGAGAAGTCAAAATATGAGTAGCCAACAAGTAAGCCTAATCTCAATGTTTTTTTCAACAAATACAAATAGTTGCACAGAACAGGAATTGGTTTAGTGACAAAGCTCAGGTGACGTGAAGGTCTCTTTTAAGATCAGGTTGCAATTAGGAGAGGAAGTAGGTAAGTTTAAGACTTTCTGCTCCCAGAAGGAGCATATGGTCAAGTCAGGGCAAGGCCTAATGGGAAATGGGATCCGAAAAGGCACGACCTTTGTGCAACAGGACATGTATGGGAACGGTTAGGTCTGAAGGAACTAGCTCACCAGGGAGAAGCTGGATCTGGAAAGTCAGGGGTTTATTTTATGTTTGCCCCCCCTAATTTGTTGAAGTAGTAGGGAAGGAACCTTCAGGGAAATTACCCATCAGCTGCAATTGGTAATAACTTTTTTAGTGCTTATGTAGCATTTGACGTTTTTATGACCAATGTACCAAAAAAGAAATGAAAAGTGAGAAAAGTTTGTTTTTAATGGTGAAGGATACTTTCCACCTTTTTTGTTGCAGCTCCCAGGTAATATTCCAAGGTTTTCCCGTTACTACCAACTGAAAAAAAATCCATATATATTTAGAGTTATTAGAGCTATTGTCTTGGGGACAAAAGTATTTTAGCTCAGTCTGCTAGAAATTGGCTTCCAAGACTCTGCTCTGGAGGAATAAGAACCTATTGATCTAACAGATTTTCAGAGATTTAGGGTGGCAGAGCAATGCAGAAGTAACATTCAGAATCTGTAAATGCTGAATTAGTGGAGTCCCACATCTGTTACAACAAATTCTACTTTTTTTCAAGAAGTAACAAAGAATAATCATGATAGATGACTCCTGCTAGAAGAATAGGCATTATTATTT
Organism: Pampusana beccarii; assembly: GCA_013399365.1. Lineage (NCBI taxonomy): Eukaryota > Metazoa > Chordata > Aves > Columbiformes > Columbidae > Pampusana > Pampusana beccarii. Next base: position 1,066,330 of record VWYH01010666.1, read on the forward strand.
TTTTTTCTTATTTTATAAATAAAATGTTTTCATACACTGTAGCAAACATCTGACTTTCTTCAATAAGCTTACAGTTTCATTTGGGGGCACTAACGTCCTGCTTGTACAGGCATACATTTTCCTTTCCTGTCCCCAGTGATATTTGTTCTTGCTGGTTATTTTTGAGACTTTATCTTTGAGACCAAGTTTATCTGAGAAAAAAAGGAGGTCATAAATTATAAAGTCAAATTGTGTAATCACATGCATTTTTACAGTGTTTTCAAAAAAAGACTATGTGGAGGCTGAAAAGAGAATAATCTCCCAGAACAATGATTTTCACTGCAGTCACATGTGATAACGTTAATAGTGAAATACAAAGAAAATGAGCAATTTTTCAGACTGAAGTAGTCTAGTAAAATGCCTATTAAATGGTGTAATAGTACAACTATAGAAGCAAGAATATTTACACAAACTGTAAAAATTTGAGAAGCAAAAAGATAATGGAATTATAAATAGCATTTATTGCTATTGTATGATTTCAGTTTTCCTTTGAGCAGGAATTATGTGAAAAAATAAAATAATTAGATTTTTTTTAAAAATTACTTCTAAACTGTTTCATTTTTTAAAAAGCATGAAAAACATGACACTTTTGAAACATTTAGCATGGGTTAGTTAATATTTACACTGCCCCTGGGAAAGTCAACAGGATGCACCTGTGTATTTAAAAACCACAGACATGGAGACAAACCATTAGTTAAATAAGGTACTAAAGGTGAATTTTCACCTCATTTCTAATAAATAACATCCTCAGAAAAGGTCAATCCTCAGTGAAAAATAAAAATACAGATGGGAGATAATCTGACAAGATGGGATTTAGATTTATTGAGATGAAAGTTAAAGAAGAAACATGTTGGAAGGACATGCCAGAAGCCTAGAAGAATAATAAAATGCATGTAAAAACCTGCAAACTAAGGTAAAAATATCCCAGAAATACAAGGGAAAAAAAAAAGGTTAAAAAAAAGCATAAACTAAGTTGCGACATAATGTGCAAAAAATATTTTCTGTCAACTATGAGTAATTCAGGCATTAATTACTACAATTTTTCTTTCTTAAAGAAACTAATTGATTTCTCAACAGTAATGTGAAAATTTGCATGCAATAGTGAAGAAATTATTCAGTAAACACAATTTTTAATAGAAGCCGTGTTGAAAGAAACTGTGACTGTAGTAATTTTGTTGTGGATAAACTCAAGGATACAAATACATGATTTTTTATTAAAAATTAACATATAAGAGAGAGAGTATGTAAACAATCACTTTTAATGTTTTTGTATGTCTATATTTTTGGATGGACAGAAGGATTGTGTCATTTTGAAGCAGTTGTACATGATATTTAAATCAGTATCTTGGAAATATATGATGTGAGGGTGTCAATACGCATTTAGATAAAGGGATATAGTGGAAATATATATCAGTTTTCAAAATAACATTAACAAGACTTCACATGAAGAAATATTAAAGAAACAAAGTTGCCACAGAACTGGTAGATAGGTCCCTTAATGGAGACCCATAAAGCTGGTTTAGATACAGAAAGCAAAGGAGACAGCTTAATTCTCACTTCTCAGGGTAGAGAAGAGCCTGTAATGGAGTCCCTCAAGAACTGGTGCTGGGATTTATTTATTTATTTTTTTTTAGCCAGCTTTTTCAGCAATGATCTAAAGAAAGGAGGAATCAGTCACATTTCGAAGTTTGCTGCTGATGTTAAGCTTTGGGTAGTTGGCAGATGCACTAATGACAAGGAACTCTAGAATAATCTCTCATAGCTGAGTTAATGGGTAAAAAAGGTAGAACACAACCTTCAGTGTAGATAAATGCAAGATCATACATCTAGGGGAAAAAAAATAGTCTAAAATATGACTACATGTTGCTAAAGCTGGGAGTAGTAGTTATAACTCAGGAGAAAGATCTTGGGAGAATTGTTAGCAGCTGTCTGAAATCTTGAATTCAGTGCATGGTGGCAGCCAGGAGAGCAAAGAAAATATTGAGGGCATCATTAAGAGGGTTAATGGCAACAATAAAGAGGACGTCATTAAAATTCACTTAAAATGCTACTTAAAACCCTTGGGGCACTCTCATCTTGACTGTAGCTCCTGCTGAACAGGCAGTTTCCATTCTCTGTATCTTAAGAATAACAGAGTTGACTTAGGGAAGGTACAGAGGAGGGCAACTAAAATTATTTGGTTTGGGAGTAACTAGGTTTCTGTATGCTTCCTAGGTGTCATCTCCCATTGAGAGACAGACCATCCTATTGAAATTACCTGGACAGATGGACCATTGGTCTGACAAAGTTATTTATGCCTTGTGCTTTTTAAAAGCCAACCTTATATACGCATATTGTGTTGCTTTATTTTTTGAACACAAGTCCAGTAAAGATCTGAAGTTTACATGTTTCCCGAGCCTTCAACAGAATGCGGGTTATCCTGACTTGTTGAAGAGTGAGAAATCTGCTCACCTCTAAATTTTTGTATGGGAAGTTTGATGTAATTATTAAATGTGTCAGAGCACTACATTTGCCTGCAATGCTTGAGTCTGGTTCCAGTGATCTGCCCCCTTCTCAGCTCAGGAGTGATCTGCTTATGAAAAGGTGCTCAACGTTTCTTTTCCTGAATGTGACTTTCTTGAAACAAATGCCACCTCTGCAGTACAGTTTGATATTAATGAACACATTTGCACCAAGTGACTCCTCTTGACATATGGAGGTGCCATCACTCTTTTGTTGAGACCTCTGCTTCCAGACAGTAGCAAAGAATTACAAAGGTTCAAGGCTATCTCCCCAGTAAGACTAGTTACAGGAGTATTTTTTGTTGCAAAGCATGGTGTTACATGGCATAGAATATGGCCAATTTGTATCAGCTGACATGGCTCTGTCCCTACCTAATTTCTTACCCACCCCCAACCTAGTCGCTGGGGGGTCAGAATGGGAAAAAGATAAAACCTTGGCATTGTGCAAGCACTGTTCATCAATAGCCAAAATCTTAGTGTGTTAGAAACACTGTTTTAACCACAAATACAAAACAGAACCATACAGGCTGCTATGAAGAAGACAGCTCCACCCCAGCCAGAGCCAGTACAATAGATTTTAAAAATGTTCCTTAATCTAATGATGTGATGTAATGTAATGAGTAAAATAATAACAATGAAGTAAATATGATAACCATTACATCTAATACAATTATATGAAACATACGTATTTGTGACAAGTTGTACCAAATTACAAGGAAAAAGAGGAAAAAAATAAAATATAAAAATTATTTTAACAGCTAACACTGCTTACGTAATAAGGAATTTCAACCTTCTAGGGAGGAAACTCTCAGCTAACAGCTCAGTTCTGAAAAGTTTCAAGAAGATGTGAACCCCTGTGTTAACAAACCTCACAGTTGGACCAATACTGTCATGGCAGATCTTTCTTTTGCCATCTAAAGCACTAATACAAAACTACCTGAATCGATATAGGGAATCACATAAGTTTATAGGCTGTAAATTATCAGGTATCTCTAGTATCTCTAGTATTTCGTGATCATCTTGCTTCAGTTAGCCTAACCTAATGCTGCATTGGCACAAGATACCTGTTGTGTAGTTAATGTTGTGGTGCTTATATGTGTCAGACTACTGCTAATCTACTTCCTTATTCTATTTTACTGTATTTTGTATGAGATAACAAAGAGTGTGATGATAATGATAATGTTTGAAGAATATAGTTATCCACTGTATAAAAATGATTGCATGATAGAATTTTCTACATTCTCCTGCACTAACATCTACTAGGCCTGCAAGTAAATGGTGGCCCAGACCCATATTATGCTTGGTTTAAGTCTGGATACTTTGTTATTTTCAGAGTAGTCTATCTGATTTGTTCTGAAAAACTAAACAAAACTTCTTTTGAAGTTAACTTTCCCATATGTCTTATTCTGAATAAGTTCTAAATCAGTTTGATGATGTGCAACAAAATGTAATAAAAAGAAAATAACCAAACATTGCCAAGAATCAGTGACTTCTGAAAAGCAGATGGTTGAAGTGCTTCAGATACTTTTTAACTGCAAGATGTATTAATTTTAATGAGTATGTCTCCTTAATTTGTAGACCCTGTCAGACTTGATAGAGATGTCTTGTGAAAATGTGTAACTATGCTACTTAAAATTATTTCACCTTCAAAAAGTTCTTAATTTTTTAAAGTGTATTTTTTAAGACCATCTACTGAAAAATACATGTTTCTGAAGTATGTTCCTTATGCCACTTTTCCTTTTTATTTGCCTCTAAGCTTTCTTCTTCTGTTCTTTTTTCCTTTACGTACTCTGCCACAGAGGACAGTGGGGAGCATGTGGCAAAGAGAAAAATCAAAGAAAGAAAGAAAGAAAAAGAAAGAAAGATAGATATATGACTCCCTGGATCAAATTTCCAGGAGATGTCTCATTGCTGTAGTCTCAGCTATGCATCTCCTGCATGAAACAGAACAGTAGAGACCCTTCAAATAGTTATTTAGACAAATCATTTTTGATTAAGACACGGGGGTTTAAATTAACACAATACAATTGACAACATTCTGAATAAAACAATTATTAGTCACACTTGCTTTGATCCTAAATTTCTTTAACCGGCAGAATACTAATTCGTCTTCAAAGAAGTTTTTGTAAGTCCATATGGTCTCCTTTTGTGAGAGGAAAAGATCTGAAATCTGTGAATCTTAATATTGTGGATGAAGGATTAATGTACTTATTTCCTGTTTTCCACAAGAATTCAGAAATTTGGCCTAAATAAAGCTTTCCATGACTCTGTGTAGAGATGTATATTTAGCAATTCTGAAAGGAATTCTATAGCTTACAACATGTATGAAGTTTCAGCTGCGTAAAGAAACCACCTCAGAGTGGTTTGAAGAGAAAAATACTCTGAAGTGGCACAAAGTCCACCTAATCCTCCTTCTAGTAAATCTATACAAGAACAGAAAAAAGGTTTTTATTTGCTTTATGGAATAAGGTACGTAACAGAATATAAGCTATTCCAACTTTTAATGTTAATAGAAATCTCCATTTTCAGAGACAAAAAAAGCTGAAACACATCAACTGTATTTCAGATGTTGAAAAACTCTTCACATATTTGATCGTAACACCCAACAAAAAGACTTAGCATTTTATATTATTTGGCACATCACTACCAAAGAGAAGATTAACACACTACATGTGAAACTTATGACACTATGTAATAGTCAAATACTGTATTTTCCCTGAGAGTAAAACCACATCTGCTGAACTTCAGCAAAGAAAGGCAGGTTTGTTAGGTCTTGCTCACAGTTCTGGGTAGTAACTGGCTTATTAACTGGTTGCATTTAACTTCACTTCCCATGCTATCATGGACTGTTGTGAGGCTTAGCAAGGGCTTACAGGCTGTTTCTTCTCATGTTATCAAAACACATGAGACAGTTTCAGCCTCTGAAGACAAATGAACTCAAACAGAAGGCCACATAATCCCAGTAGTATTCAGGAAAATGGAGTGCAGAAAACAGGTCTGAAAATATAATATTAACCCTAGTCTTTCAAATACATCATTGTAGTAGAGTGCAGACAAATATTTCTTCTTCTCATCTGGGTGTGTCAGAATAGGAATCTGAGGACATACATTTGGTCTTAACATTCCTAACACTTCATGTTCACTTTGATCCGTGTAAAATCTGCATGCCTCAGCCCTTGTAATCACCAAGCTCAAAATCTATTATCTGGGAAGTCATAGGCTGAAATATTGATTTCGCTGTCATGTCCATTTTAAAAACAAGCAATCACCCAGAGACTTAGAACAAAAAGCTCAAACAAAACCAGATGGGGTTATTTAGAAATCTTTCACTCAGGCTGGTATGTGCTATGGTGAGAGTGGGACAGGTGAAGATAACTTTAGGTAGTGGAGAGAAGTATTTGCAACTAGAAGCATTCTTACATTAGCAGGGCTGATGAAGAGCAAAAAGCATTTCAGCATTTTCTGTTAACATTGTGGTGGCAGCCGTGTGCATCAGAGCAGAGTGGAGGTAGAGGCTAATAGTTAATGGCATTATTATATTATAGCTGCAGTTCTTATGATTAGGAACTTCTGCTTGTTGTGCTATGTAGAAAGCCTTTTGGAAATAACCTTGATTTGGGATGGGGGTTGTAGGGAGTAGGAGACAAAGGAAAATAACTGCTACGAGCTACTCAGCCTGGGACAGAGTGGAGAATAACAAGCCAGGTGGAAGAAACATTCCTCTAGGAGGGCTGAGCCACAAGAGGGGGTGCCACATTGCTGCTGCCTTAAATGAGTGCTTCTTATTTAGAATTCCTTCACAAGTCTGTGGCTTTCAGCACTCTTTCTTTCATAAAGGGGCTGTGGGAGTTCTTGTTCTGTCTGAATACAAAAAGCAGGGCTACTACAAACTCTGAATTTAGGGTTGTAACCCCATTACTGCACCCAGGAAAGAATCATGTCCCCTCTCTTATTAAACCAAAACTAAAAGTTGCATGAAATTACTGTACTATTTGAAAGTTTCCGCTCATATGGCATATTCTTTCACTAGCGCCCCTTACTTGCATGGAAAGGAAATTTTTTATTCTACTCCGCATTCTTGCAGGAAAAAATGAGATCATTTCAGCTTACTTAGTAGAGAGAACAGACTAGAATTTTCTTCTTCTTTTTGTTGTTGTTGTGTTGTTTGCGCATTCCCATTTTTCTCTGTTCCCATTCATGTATCTCACATCAGGCAGGAATTTGATTGAGTCACTGTCTGTCATTATGAACAGAGTAAACGTGTAATGCTAAGACCATGGTTTTAGCAATCTTTTTCTTAGGATTTGTTTTTTTTAATGCATAGACTCTCTGTTTAGTTACCTGGATTTGTTTACCTCCTTCCGTAGGCAATAATCAGCTTCCATCAGCTGTGAGAGGAACATACATTTATTGAAGTTAATTTAAATAAATCTAATCTAAAGTAATTTTTTAGGTTATCTTCTTTATCCCCAGATCCTTTTGATATTAACTTGAAGTATTCATGACTTAAACTTAGAGGATGTAACATTTGAAGTTGCCTTTAGGTGACTAACCACAACTAGGAAAAAAGTAACAAACACAATTAAAAGACACCAGAACTTTCTGACTCTGATACATACTGGAGTCAGAGAGCAGAGAAGGCTACAGCTCCCTTACTTTTCCTGAAGAAGCCATATAACATCCGTTGTGGGATACGGCTCAGTTTTGGTATAAGTTCTTAGCTGTTCTTGTACTGTTGGGTAGTAAAACACTTCACTAAGGTTGTGTGGGAATATTTATATATCTCTATATAAAATATGTAATACATAGAAAAAATAAATAATAAAAATTGTATATATTAAAAGAATGAAAAAAGTATATAGTAAAAGTATTCCTTAAAAATCCCTTCAGTTTTTTTTTTTTTTTACTTTTTTTTAAATTACTTTGTGGTCCAGTATCTGCTCAAACATTACCCATTACTAATTTTTGAACATATACGTGCTGTTTCTAATGACTTAAGCACAATGGTTATCTGCCTGCAGATGTGCACATTCAGTATAACTTTTCAGCAAAGACTTCAGCATTTAATCACATATGCTGTGAACAGAGAACTGTGTGGCCATGGCAATGACACTATACACCTACATAGATCTAGTTGCTGAAGTAGAACCTAAGACCTTAATTTAGAAGACCATATAAGATCAGACCTATCTGTAAATATGTCCTTAAGCTTTGCTGACAGTGCAACAAAAAAGCTGAATAGAAGTAGTTTTGTGACCTTGGACACCACAACAGAGACAGCATGTTGCAAGATAGCACCGCGCTCATAAGATCTCTAGACATTATCGTAATAAAAGCAACCACCACTGATTTCGGACAATCAGTAGCAATTGCTTAGCTACAATCTAACTTTCATTTTCAGGATGTGATTTGCTATGCAAAAAATAAATATGAGAAAATGAAAGGAAGCCTTCTGCACCTTCAAGATAATGACTAATCTTCATACTGAACATTTGTTGTTTTGGGTATTCTTTTCAGGTTATACAACACATGGAGAGTAAGGCCACTTCTGAATACAAATGATAATAATTTTAGTGAGAAAGATGAGAATGAAAAAATAGATGTCTGAGAAAAACAGAACTACAAAATCTGCCAGTAAAACCAGCCAAAACAAGGAAAAGAAAAATCAAGGGAAAGTAGTTTAGGTCTTCATAGAAGAAATTGCACAGTTCAGAGCTTGCACTGGAAGAGATATTATCTATAGAAGGAAGAGAAAGGTTGACTGAATAGTTTGGCATGAAAAAACACATGATTTTGCATGAGTAAAACCTACTTAGTTACTTGGGATTGATTTTGATATCATCAGACAAAGGAAAGAAGACAACTGATTACAAGAAATAGATACAGATGTAATAAAAAGGCCATATAGTCTTCATGTTATACTTTTTCTCTTCTAAAGTGTTTCATAAAGGGAAATGAGTAATGCATAGGAAAATTTTAGTAAGTAAAGCACTTGCAAAGTTAGTCTTAACTTAGCCAATGACTAGAAGAACAATGAAGCGTGTTACTGTACAACTGTGGAGCAAATTTATTAAAAATATGCAAGCTACATGCCTTGTCTCTTGGAAGATGAGCTATTGTAGTTCTGTATGACATTGGAAGGCTGATTTAATGAGTTGTCAGCAGCATACAGACATGAGCGAGTTTTGCACTCTGTTGAAATTGTACTGATTTATTTTTTTAAGCTTATGTGAGGAAATAGGCATTTCTGTTTAGATGAGAATTCAAGACCAGAAACTTTATGCAGAATAGAAAAGAAAAGCTGAAGATACAGTACGTTCCAAAAATATGGACCCAGTTTGAAGGGAAAGAGCTTTGAAACTGGGTCCATCTTTTTGAAACACCCTGTAATATAAACAGTGCAATTTTACAGGAATCTGCTTATTATCCAAGACATATTCAATGAATTTGATGTCAAAAAGCAAAGCATGATCACTCCCACAGGTTCAAGGAAGTCACCTCGAAGATCCATATTTGATGCCCATGACTGGGACAAGCTACTTTTGTAGTTCAGTAATGATGTGCATTAATACTAACGATTGCACACCTATTCTTCCAGACAGTCTTCCCACTGTAAGCTTTCATTAAGGAAACTGGAACTGACTGAACATTGACTGGTGCATGAAATTTTCCTTCTAAGATGATGATTTTTTGACTTTGTGCAGATTTTATTTCCTCTAATATAAAATTATAGCCTTTATTTCTTCAAAACCCAATCGTATCCTGGGCTGCATAAAAAGCAGCATGGCCAGCAGACAGAGGGAAGTGATTCTCTCCCTCTACTTTACCCTCATGACACTCCACCTGGAGTAGAGCATCGAGTTTTGGGGTACCCAGCACAAGAAAGATATGGAGCTGTTAGAGCAGTTCCAGAGGAGGACCACAAAAATTATGGGAGGGCTGGAATACCTCTCCTGTGGGGACAGGCTGAGAGAGTTGGGGTTGTTCAGCATGGAGAAGCATCTCAACCGTGACAGAGAAGAGAAGGCTCCAGAAGACCTTATTGCGGCCTTTCAGTATGTAAAGGGGGCTTATAAGAAAGATGGGGACAGACTTTTCACCAGGGCCTGTAATGGTAGAACAATAGGTAACAGTTTTGAGCTAAAAGACAGTAGGTTTTGATTTGACATAAGGCAGAAATCTTTATGATGAGGGTGGTGAGGCATTGGAACAGGTTTCCCAGAGAAGTTGTGGATGCCCCATCAATGGAAGTTTTCAAAGCCAGGTTGGTCGGGGCTTTGAGCAACCTGGTCTAATGGAAGGTGTCTGGAATTCCAGCCCCAGCGGAAGGGGCTGGAATTAAATGATCTTTAAGGTTCCTTCCAATCCAAACCATTCTGTTATTCTGTGATTAGACGTGAGGTTCAATTGGATTGACACATGACCAGGGGTATTTCATTAATTGTTAGGTTCCTTAAAATTCCTCTGAAAGTAATGTGTCAATGAAAATTATATTTTACTTATTCAGCAGAACCAGTAAAGTAATGGTGCTTATTAAATTCAAATGTATAACTCTAAATTACACGAATATTCATCAAGATAAAATACTTTCTTCTCAGTCCTATTTCTTAGCAACTTATTATGAAAAGGTATACTTACATTTTTGCAACAACTGGCAAAGGATGTAAGAGCAGAGAATACCGGACTCGTCATAGCCTGTATACTTATTTGTTACCACTTTGCCTGTACTTAAGGTATTTTTTTTTTCGGTTGTCAATTTCTATCAGTTTCAGTTTATGTAATTCATTATAAAATGTATTGAAAATTGAACTAGTAATATCAAGATAAAGCAGAAAATTCCCAGACTTTAAAATACAAAAAGTAGTTTCTGACTGGGCTGAAAGGGGAAATACATTATATAACAGAAGATTTTATATGAACAGTTTTAGTGAAATGAATGACTTTAGAATGTAAATCCCATGACAGAATGAAACAGAGTTACAAGTGGATGGCACTTGATAAATTCTTTTTTATGTCATTTCCTTACCATTTAACCTGACTAACACAGATAATATGTGATGTGACAAGTTAATTCTTCTATGACACTACAGTACAGAAACATTATATAATCTTATTCAGCACTTTGGTTATTTCAATGCAGTTTTAATTTCATGCTTTATATGTTGAGCCTTTACTCATAATTTGAATTAGTACCTTATCTCTTATAGATTGACATTTCATAGTAGGAAACTACTGAAGGATATATATGAAATAACTTAATATATTGAATACGGCAGTATATGGAGGAATGGAATAGTTAGGCTTACAGCCAAAGCTACACAATTTTTCATCTATGTTCACCCACGCTTCTGTTCTCTGCCCCATAGGCAGAGTTAGGTATATGTACTCTCTGTGATACACTTTCCAGCTTTATGTATAGCCCTTAGCGTGACTTCATAAAAAAAACCCAGTCTAGTATGTGCTCTAAGGCATTAAAATCCAAAGTGTTAAGGCTAATATATGTCAAATTGTACTAATAATTTGTTAAGAAATAGAGTTAAATTTAATTCCTCAGGAAGCTGTACCAAAACTTTCGGTTCTGGCCCTTGTTCTGGAAAAGAGAACTACTTACTAGTCACTCTTGTGAATTTTGTTCTGCTCATTGGTGTAGCTCCGAAAGAGGACTCAAGATTTGTGGCAAAGAAAAACATTTTTATTTTTCAATTTCAATGTCTTTCCTATATTAAAAATCATGCTCTCTGCTCGATTTGCCACCCCTTGGGAAAAACATATTAGGTGTCAGGAGGCAGCAACTTTGTTTATTGTTGAATCTTACTCTTTTCACATTATTCCTATTTTTAATTCAGATGAATAAAACATAGTTTTCTTCTTCTTCTTCCATGATTAGAAAACAAGATTTTTGATTCTCAGTGATGAGGTTTTGTATTACCATGTGATTCACTAGGATTTCTGCATTGTGCTACAGCAGTAATAATAATCAACTCTTCTGTTTAACTTTCATAATGATGCTTCACTGTGCAGTGAAGTAGATCTTACAAATTTTAAACAGACACTTGACTGTAGCCTGTACACTGTGCTTACTGAACACCATTTTAGTAGTGACCATTTTGGAACCTTCCTAGTAGGAGTCTGTTTTCAGCCACTCTAAGATGTGTCATTCTAAAAGCACTCTTTCCTAAGCAGTGGTTAATATACACAGATTTTAGGCTCATGATATGTCAAAGGAATTTCTCCAAGAACTTACGAAAGTTTCTGAACATTTCTCTTCATTATCACGTATATTAAAGATTAAGAGAGTTTTCCCAGAAAAATACGCATCAGAAAGCTTCAAGTGTTTTCCTTAAATTTTCTGTAGGCAAATTTTACTTTCTAATTTTCTGTTATTTCTTATTCATAACCCAATTACTTCAATTCAGTTAATAATTAACTTCAGTGATATTACGCTTTTCTCTCTAATACAAATTCAAAATTAGAACTTTAATCAAATGTTAATTATTTCCAAACAATGTGTTTATTTATCATAGTACTTTATGTATACTGTGATGAATATGATTTAAGTAGACATGAACTTCTAAAAAATTTGTAATAAATATAAAATTATGAACATAAAATTACATGTTAATGAAAAAAAATCCCTGATTTCATTTTATAAATCTAATACTCTCGAACAAATTATTAATTGGTTTAATCTAACTTTTCCTGTCTCTTTTTAAACATTTCTTGGCATAATTTTTCGTTCTATAACATAAGGAGTGCCCAAAGATAATATGTAATAAAATATTTGTATTTCAACGTAGGTGGGAAACAGCTTATTTTCAGTTGTACTAAGACCATGCATGACATCCTTCTGTTACTCATAAGGGTTAAGTGAAGGTTTAGGTAAAGCCCATAAAAACTGTACCCCAGACATATTTCTCTTTGTCACACAACCTTTTATGGCTTCTATGTGGGTTCTTTGAAGGAGACTGATTTCCTCCCACCCCTCTGTGTTGTGTCAGATTGTAATTGTGCTCCTTGCACAGGCTCAGCGGTGCCAGACATGACTGGAGAGAGGTTGGAGAGCATTAATCCTTCACTCCATGCCACTGAGCTGCTCACAGAACACAGCACATGAACTCCTCATGCTGCCTACCAACATCCACGTGTGTCCAGGCAGATGGATCATGGGGATCCTGGTGCTGATAAAGGGATATATAGGTTAAGTAGCATGGACAGAGAAGATGAATTCAGGATCTGTATTCAGGATCAATCCAGTGGACTACACAGGGAACCAGAGTCTGGCAGCCCTGCAAGCACCAAGTCATTCATTGCTCCCTTGAACTTTGACATCACAGTGTGTGAAGTGACCAAACTAATTATGGAGTGCGTCCTTCATTCACAGTAAAGGAGGACTTCAGCTTTTGGTTGTTAAAGAAAGTGTTTTTAGAGAGAGTGAGTCTTTCCTACTTTGTAAAGTCAATATGAAATTCTAGCTAAATGAAATTTGAGCAAAAAACCACATTGTTGAATTTTTTGTCTCTGTGTTGATCTCATTCAGACTTGGCTTTTTGCCTGGTCATTTCTTGGTGCCCAATGGGAAACATCAAGGAGGCTGATGCATTAGCTTTCACTATCTGCAAACTAAGAAGGAAAAAAAAGGCCAATTTCTTGGCAAAAAATGTCTAAAGTGATAGTGAAGGCAAGAGGCTCAAAATGCCGCTACCTGCTGTCAGAAATGGATATTTAAAAAGCAGGTAAAAGCTGGTCATGTCCCTAAAGTAAAATAAACCAGGGGATGACAAAAAAAGATATTTATAGGGAATGAAAGGAAAGTGCTTTGCTTTGGAATCAGGCCATAAAAGAAAGTGCAGCTAAGGATAATTCATTCTACAATCTTCCCCAGGCTGTATTAGTCTTGCAATTTTGCAGAATAATAGAACTAAAATGTTATTTCCTGGAGCTCTGGGTTCAGCTTCATTAGGTCTTTTTTGTATACTGGCATTTATATAGCAAGGAGATAGGTCTCTTTTATCACCCAAAATGGAGAGATACAGATAATTAAGTTACCTGTCCTAATATCTAGGAGGATATCTAAGCTTAGGGGTGTAATGCATTTATTTCTTGAGGAATAGCCCACAGATTTTTTAGAATGATGTCCACTAACAGTTGGTCATAGTTGAAAATTATGCTAACAGGCCTGATTCAAAGCCCACTTGAATGTGGAGGCTCTCACTGACATCATAGTTGCTGCCATCACTGATGTCAACTGGTTGTGAAGCAAGCCGTAGGAGATCACAAATATGTGATTATGTTTAAAAAAAAATAATACTTGCACTTGAGTCTTGCTGCATTACATGTTTATAGCAGTTAATTAAAATCTAAATTCACTGTGAACATCACAGATTTCAGTGGTATTTTAAATCTATATCCAAATGCAACTTCTTAAGTACATATTTAATTAAGAAAACTTGTTTAAAATTAATTAAAACTGTAATGTTATTGTTCAGTTACTTTATTTATGAACATATCAGCTGATTTTTGAACTCCCGTCAATACTTAAAAATAAGCTAACCCACATTAAAATCTCTACATTTTTTTGACTAATAAGTCTACATAAAAATCAGTGATGTATAGTCCCATGTTTTAAAAAGTGATTAGGTGGGACAAGCTAGTGTTCGACTTGAGAATAGTTTTAAAATATCTTTCATGTTCATGAATATGAAACAAATCAGTTGTTGAGGGAAACATATTGCCACAATATTTAGAAAATCATCAAGAGAAAATTAAACTTAACTTCTAATTTTAGCTTTGATTCAGTGAAGTATGGAAACATATGCTTAAAGCTAAGCATGTTCTACGATACTTTGCTTAATCCTGTCTGTAATGTACAGCCAGCATGAAAGAATAAATTAAAATAGAGAACATGCCTAAAAAAGGGATGCCCCAGCACAAGATTTAAAGTATGAGTTTACATCTTTTGAGAAGATAGGCAGGGAGAAGTGGAAATCTGTCAAGAAAACTAAGATACTAGTAGACAGTGATATGATAATAGCAGACAAAGATCTGTCTGAAAATGGAGATCATGTAGAATGTGTTTGTTTTTTTCTTAATGTAAAACAGATGGCATCTGGATGAACACGAAACACAAGTGTATATCACGGTCAAGAATTCCATGCATCTTATACTGTCATAGACCTGGTAAAGTCAAATCAGAGAGTGAAGAACAAGGGCAGTAAAAAATTCTCCCTCTGAGAAATTTCTGTTGAGCCAGGGAAACTATACAAAGGTAAAAAATATGTTGAAGCTTGAAAAATACATTTGTAAGGAAAGATGAGCCATTTCAGCCATATTCATGTAGCTAAAGAAGTGAATATTGACAAGAGTGGGTCAAGGCCTCAGCCTGAAGTATGTGGGGAAAAAAGCAGGTTAAAGAGTAGTTTGGATTAGTTAGGTGTTTTTGGCTAACTGGATCTGAGGAACTTTTTCTTAAGGTACTTAAAAAACTCCGAAAAGCTCTCTAAAGGAATGTCAAAATACAAATGCTGAATGAGGTTGGAGGACTACCATGTAATACGTGTACAAAAAGGAAGAGCGAGCTAGGTGAAAACAAAAAAATCTCAGTGCAGGTTCAATTCCTGGGACAAATATAAAAAAAAAAAAAGGAAGAAGTACTCCAACTAGTTGTCAGCATCCTAAATGAAACAGAGAAGTTAGGAAAACAGAGAAGTTAGAACATGGACATTTGAAGAACAACTCAGAACAATCTAATTCATCTTTTTTTCCTGGAGTAGGCAAGGTGGTATATTGGGTCAGTCCAATGTTTTGGCTTAAGTAGGCTTCTGATTTTGGTTTTTATGAAAATTTATAATAATAAAATTTTGCAAGGTGGATGCAAAATTTTTGAAAATTAATTCTCAGAAGGCTGCCATTAGTAGTCCGGTAACTGGAAGAATGGCTGTGAAAGGGTTTCATAAGGATTACTTTTAAGCAGAAACAACTGCTCAATGAAATTATTTTTATGTAAACATAGTTATATATATACAAACTTAAAATACACACATTTTATTCTCCTGCTTCTTTCTGATTAGATTCAAATAGAACTATTTTTGCTATTTATCTGATCTAGTGCCTCCTGTGCTTTGTCCAATAACTAAAAGATTAAGATCTCCAAAAGCTGAATATTTTATTCTAAAAAGGTTCATATCAAATCCTCATTAAATGTTTCATCTCAGGGTTGAAAACTCGTGAGACAGTGAATAAAACTCATGAGACAGAGCATGAGACATGAAGCAAATGAACTCATCTTTACTGACACTGTAGTGTTTATAGGTCACCAAAGAAAATGTTACTCCACTTTTATTTTGCAGTGATTTCTAATCTTGGCTAAAAATATTTTATAGATTTCTGTAAAACCCCCAACAACTACAAAAAAGGAGTTTCATTATTCATATTCAAATCCTACCTTGAAAGTTTCAACCCCATGCACATATGTTGGGCTGGCAGTACAGTTTTAGGCACTGCTTTTCAAATAAACCTCTTCCAAGTCATGAAGGAAAAACTAAGCCTTACCTCTGTGAAGCATTAATCTGGCCACCGGAGGGCAGTGCTGCTCTTCACCAAGCTCTTTCTCTCTCTCTCTCTCTCTCTCTCTCTCTCTCTCTTTTCTTCTTTTTTTTTTTTTTTTTTTTTTTTTTTTTTTTTTTTTTTTTTATTTTTTTTNGGAATTTAAGAAGGACAACCATAACAAAGCTGGGTTTCAGAGTTCAGCTCTGAAAAGATCTGTTCCCGTTATTGCACTGACAGTTTAGAATAGGGAAAATGCACAGAAACATTCCCACAGTAAACTACATTCTGTATGTAGTTAATTAACCAGGGGATAGGCAGCTATACATTACACATGGATGCTTTTTAGGGATGCTTCAACAATTTATTTTCATCCTGGTTTTGACTATATTAAGTCTATGCAACTTTGATAGAAATAATAGATCTCAGTTTGACCTACACAAAAATTGAATAATTTAACAATAAATTATATTTCTGAAAGTGACAGCCTTGATTTCCTGCTTCAGAGCACAGTTGTTACTATTTTGTTGTTATTGTTACAGTTATGAAATTTTATAAAACTGCTGCAAACAATTTTTTTTTCTGAGAAAAGTTACAGTTAGCAGAAATCATTCCACTTATGCTTTAAGCATTACATTTTGGTCTCTGAGTAATTACAAAAATTATTTGCTTCTTTCATTCACTTGGAAACTGACTATCACATACGCTATGCAAGAACAATTCTGCTTCTTTATAAAATGTTTGCCTCCTCATAAAAAGATCAGGAAAAGCAATGAATTCCAGATGGCTGCATGAACTCGTTGGTATGAATCTTTCAGTAACATATGCACCTATGTATCTGCAAGATCCACTTTCTGTTAAAATCCTTGAAAACAATGGAACATACCAACAAAATGAATTCAGATTTTTTTTGTTGAAATCTTTCAGTTTAAGAAGCATTAAAAAAATGAATAAAAGCTAGTGCATTTTTTTATTCAGAGAGATAGAGATATTTTTTGCAGCATTAATTCTCACCTTCAGCACTGCACATTAAGATGAGACAAGCATTTCTTAGGTTCTGCTTTACCACTAACTGTGTAAATATTGCTGTTTTATTAACTTCAACTGTATGAAGAGGGGCACAATGCACTATAATCACTCAGGCTTTCTAACACGGAAAAATAAAGCTTCAAAATGTTTTCTTCATGGAAACGTTTTTTACAAAACCCAGAAATATCCCAAAAGGCTTTCTAAGATGGTAACATCTCCAGCATGGTGGTGATTTTATGCACAATTTTATTCTCTACAGGATTTTTAACAAAGTACAACCAAGCTCATCAATAGTGGTAGATGGGGGACAAGGTTGAATATGACAGAGGAGATTTCTATGTAGATTGTTATTCCTGGGCACAATAGAATGAGAGCGGTCCTGGGGAAAGGGTTATGGTCCTGAAACTCTGATCCAGTCACGTAGGTTTAAAAAAAGGGTATAATCATAAGAATAAGGACGACTTGATGGTGAACTGATAGCCCTAGTTTGTTTGCTTGTTTATTTTAATTGCCAAATTAACTTGATGCTTGAAAAATAATTTCTAGGAAGAATTTCTCATATAAAGATTAGTGAATCCAGTGATACTCTGCATGTTTGTTTCTCATTTTCTACTCACTCTTGCTCATGTTGCCATTTTAAAGGCTTTGGATACTGAAACTGTAGCTCTCTGTTGGCTCTGTCTGGGTTTGTTGACTCTCTGTTGATAGCACCTGGGCTTCTCATAGCTGCAGAGGCAAGACCTGATCTGATATTAAATTAGGACAAGTTTTGCATAATAATGACAGGGCTCTGCATCTCTGAGAATTTTTATATTGTCACCTTCCAGCTTGCTTCTCAACCCCCAGCTCAATTCTAATAAAATCACTGTGTCTTCTAAATTCACTGACTTCTTTAGCTCCATAACAAATTCCACCCTTATTTTTCCATAATTTTCCATTTGAATGTTTTCATAATGTTGAACTACGATAAGAAACCATGAGGAGATAGACCCTTCGTAAAGCATTATTCCATTCCTTTCTTTTTTTTTTTTTTTTTTTTTTTTTACTGCTGAGGGATTTTAAGCTGGCAGACTAGAATTAATTAGTAAATAAGAAAACTCACTCTTAACCTTTGAACAAGAAACATAGAGAGCTAAATAGCCACAAATCACCTGCAAAATGTCTTTTATATCTCAGATGCTATTGGCATCATCAGTAACAAGGACTTTGATTTGAAGAAAAATAAGAAGAAAAATAGCTGTCAGTTTATAAAAAGTGTCTCTGTGACTCATGTATCTACTTGTGTCTTTTTCTTACTTTTCTATTGTTTCAGCCTTATTTTAAATCAGAGTTCATTTTTTCTTGCAATGAAGGCAAGTGAAATCTGCTGATATAGCTATAGGTTGCACTACCACATATAAACTCCTCCAAAGTTTCATATACATGCATCCCTTATCTTCTACTCTTACTACATATGTCATGCTATGCCTTAATTTTGCCACAGAATTTGCTGTGACTTGGAAGTAGATGTGTTAATTATTTTTGCTTATTGCTCTGTACGCAGCTTCAGTATGAATGGCAGTGTACAGTTAAAAACCTCGTTATGGGTGGAAGGGAACACACCTTATACATAGAGGCAAGAAATTACTTTCAGGGTGATAAAATCTTGACACTCAAATGAAAATGAAGTAGTAGTTAAACCAGTTACAAAATACTGATGCTCATAGTTCAAACTAGTAAAGGAAAAAATCACTAACAATAATACTCTTCCAACAGTTGTACAGGGAGAGTCACTAGTTATCTGTGCTTATCTATGCCTTATTTATCCTATGTTCACCTTTCCTCTGGCTGGTAGGGTCAAAGGTGACAGTTTTCTTAAAGCAGAGAGATGCAGGGGGACTTTGGCATCCCAAATTCTTCTCAGGACGCTGATGCTGATGGTGGATTTTCTTTGCCCCACCTGATCCCACACCCCCACTTCTAGGGAAGGGGTAAAAGCTGTCCTGCAGCTCCCCAGTATCTCCAGGGGTCATTTGTCTGGCAGGCACAGCCTGGGCCTGTCAGCCCCTTCCCTGGTGGTGCTCAAAGAGCTGGAGGTCAGACAGGCTGGGCAGTGGAAACTTGGCCATGGGACTACTGGTAAACCCAGCCTGGCCCCACTCGGGCCTAGGGCAGCCCTGCCTAGCCCTGCCAAAGCAGGACAGTGCAAGTAACACCCATAAAGAAAAAGATATTACTGGCCTTTCTGAGTGGGTTATGTGAGGTTGTCCTAAGACTCACCTGGTGATGACTGTTACGGTTTTTTTTTGTGCATGCTATCTCTAAATATAATGTATACATTATGATAATACATTCAAGGGTCATAAAAAATAATTTTTCATTTGGTACAGTGAGAAAACATTCTGTTCCAAATAAAAATGACATCTGTTTTAATGACTGGAGTAATTGTTAGAACATCAGCTCACCCTAATCTTTTCTAGAAATCAGAAGAAAAAAATGAAGAAACACCAGAGATATGCAATTTTATATTGGAAAGTTGATTTTTGCTAAAGTTAATAGCTAAAAGAATGGGAAAAAAAAACTTTTAACATCTTTTAAAACCACAGTAATTAGTTACTTTTTGCATAGCAGTAGGAAGAGCTTTTCTTCCACAGTCAGACTACTCCCATCAGTGGATCCAGAAGATGTACATATGGAAAATGATAGGTTATATTATCTTTTTTAAGAATGTCTTTGGAAGACAAGATTTAGCATGTGCAGTCAGTAATTAATCTAGAAGAATAAATTAGCTCAGACTGGAAAAAAGGGTATTACTTTTTGTTTCTCTTACTTAAGTGACAGCTTTTCGCTTGGAAAAACTTTTTCTCCTTTTCCCCTTTCTTTCTTCCTCCCCTCCAAATTATCCAAGACTCCAAGTCTTCATGCTCTCTGATAGCAAGATCATTCAGTAGGCTATCTCCAGCTGTGTAAAAAATATTTACTCTGATCAGACAAGAGATGGCAAAAATAGACTTGTCTTAAAAAGGTAAGTAATTACTCTATAAAGAAAACATATCTTGGCATTGCCCATGGTAGCAGATGCCTGCAGCTCCTGTCACAGAAGTTCTGAACAGCCATCAACCAGCTTTCCTGGGTCAGTTATGATATCTCAGTTACAGAATACTGTATTTGAATACTACTTCTAAAATGACTTTGTTTTTGAAGAGGCTTAAATGGCTGTTGGCGGTCTTTTAGACACTTCCAAAGTGTTTGAGGCTAATACATTACATACAGCCCTTCCTATGTGATCTATAAAAAACCAAAATGTCCTTATGAATTCTCATTTGAATAAAGAAAACATTATAGCAGCCAACAATCTCTTTGACTATTTTTGGAAAATTTCATTTCAATCCATAGGTACAGAAAATGCAATTACATAAGACAGAATACTTTTCCCACTAGACTTTGGGAAGCTTGGTACTTTAACTGAGGAATCACCAGGAGATAAAACCTGTTTACCTGTCACTGCAGTAAAAACAGGAATGTTATCTCAGGCAATCAGCAGGAATGTGGTGATGATTGATCAAACCTTTGAAAAAGTACATTGTCTTATAATCTCCGCTCCAAAGATCATTAATAATGTAAAGTTCACATGAGATGATAAAATTCACTAATAACTACCTATATTTTTCATGCAAAATAATGGAGGATATGATATAGCTTCTGAGATACACACTTGCTAACTATCTGAAAAGTCAAAGGTTGCCAGATGGGCATTTTCACATTAACTACAAATTTAGCACAGTCTACCACTTACAGAATTTCTGATATTTTTCCCGAGCTGCCCCACGAATTCTTTCTGGAAATGTAATGGTGACATAAATAGAAGTGCCCTAATGCTGTAGAGTCTGCTGAGTCCCTTTGGCTGGTGATTATTCAGGGGCACCTTGGGTAGCAGAACACTGAACCTAGCACACGAGTATTTGATTAGACTGATGATCTTCAATGCTAGTGGCATCTACATTCATGGAAATTAGGTGTCATCAGACTAACTTCCTATCTTTCTTTACTAAGATGTCCAGGTATATGGATAATATTAGTAACATTGATGACTCACGGAAGACAAGATTTAGTGCTACTGAACAGAATGAGTGAAATTTAAGTTTATACAGCATTAGTAAGGTTGATGTCAGATGTGCACATATCTGAACGATGGATCTCAAAGACATTTGAAACTAGAATTCTTGGCAATGTTGTGGTCTTTAAGGACTTTTGCATCATTCCCCACTACTCTGCTAATGCCAGTTACAGATCAGACTATGAAAAAATACTCTTTATCAACTGTATAAAAGTGCACCAGAGATAACACTCTCATCTGTGATGTGAGAGGAAACTTTTTTATCTTTTCAAACTCTCTGAGTATTGTGATGACCACTAATCACTTTTAAAAAATGATTTCTGTTAATTTAGATTAAGGCCTCTGAACCATGACATGAGACTTGAGGAAAACAGACAAACAAGAACCTTACTTGGTATCATCAGACTTCAGCTAACATTGCAGTTTTCCTCCATAGTGCTACAGATAAACACAATGGTGCTGTATCAGGCATAAGAAATACTAAACATTATGGAAAAGAGCAATAGTGAACAGAAGATAAGACAGAATGTTCCTTCCCTCTAGTGCTGAAACTAAATACATGTAATGGGGATGAGCTGTGTGATTTGATATGACTTCTGAAAATGATCAATCACATCTTCACATTTCAGTCAGGTTTTCAGTGTGACAAGACCCTGGATCTTGTATGCAAGTTTTCCACATAAATGTTTTTAGTTTTCACCAAAGATTTTCACCACTTCTATTTCCATTAAAATTTGAGATGATTTTCCTATAGAAATATAGTCCTCTTTTTGACTAACACTTTTTTTTTGGTTAGTGTCTTTTCTTGACTGAATGTTCTAGCTCTCTACATTACTTAGATGTTACATTGCATTAGGTCGTGTTCAAAACAACTTGTGAATTTTGTAAGTTCTGTCTTCCTAGGATCTGGATTACTGAAACACTTTATGACTGCATAACACTGTTCACTCAACCCCTGCTTCAGTTTTGGCCTAACATATAGCTCATATCAAGGCCTGATGTATAGCAGGTGCAGTGCCATCAGGTCAAAGCCAGACCAACATGTTGGCTGGATGCAATAGACAGGGAGGAGAGAGGTCACTATGCAGCCGTGGTCACCAGCAGCTTGCTGTCTCCTGCAGATAATCACGTCCTGCATTCTTGCATAGTAGTTGCCTGGAAGTTCCCTCGTAATCCACCAACTAATGGATAGGGTATAGACCAAACTTCCAAGCTGGAAGGTATAAATACACCAACTTACCCAAAAAAGCTTTTGAAGCCGATCCAACAGCAGCTGGACTGCTGAGGCATCCATGCTTCCCAGAGCAATGCAGGGGAGGAGGAGGAAGAATGAGGTCTCTCACCGTCGGCTAGGCAACCACTTTCTTCATAGTCGTGCAAGTTAGGAATTAGGGAACTTGTAAGAGGATTCATGGATTAAAGAAATAAAGAATTACTGAATTCTTGTGTTAGACTAGTCTGTATGCAGGGAATTGAGACATTGTCTTGTTTGGTTTTCTTTTTGCTAATGAGTTCATAAAATAACAGTTAATTTACAGAGTACATTGTCCTGTAAATTTGAGATATTCAAACAGACCGTGACAATAATGTTCTGTAAAATAGGACCTCACATTCCTCTGGTGCATAGGTGATATTGTGTTTAGAATGAATAATAATACTATGAATGTTCAGATTAAATTTATTATTAGTTATCATTAGTAGCAAGAGCCATGGGGTCAGTAAAGTTGTTAATGATTGCTGTATTCATGGACCAGGTGGAAAGGCAAGATAAGGAGCTCTTAAAACAGCTGCATCCAGGCTGGTATTGCACAAATTTGAGCAGAGGTTGGCATATCATTTTATAAATGTCTGAGATGGTTCCCAAGCAACCTGTTAAATGTGCTTATAACGCACTGTGCTCTGTACTGCCTGTAAGGTAAATAAATCTGTCTTTGGCCTAGTGTGCAATTTCTTTTTTACTTTTCCTGTTCATTTACTCAGCCTTAAACTCTGCAAACAAAGATGACAATTCCTTGCAGCCTTAGACCTTCCCTCAGCAGTCCCTGCCCTTGCTTCAGAAGCTGGTTAATGTTCAATGGGCTCATCTCCCCTGCAGGTTTGGGAAGGTTAGTTTTGAGGATTAACTCTCAAACGAGACCTTCTAAAAGTCATCAGCATTTCTGTTCCATAATGCTGTGAGCTGTCCTGAAACAGAAGTCTGAGGAAATTGCATGTCCTCCACCATTTGAAATCTGTTTCTAGTCAAGACCAGCAGGTCAGAGTGAATTTGATGTTTTTAGGCTGGGCCTGAGATACATGTTATTTGTGGATATCTTAGCCAAGAATTTCTAAAGTGGCCAAGTTTAAAAATAACGCTGGAGCCACCCCCTCCTCAGTACACAGGTTGCTACTGGGATTTCTGAAAAGAGTATGACCTCCCATCATGTCAGTATTCGATCAGGCAATACATATGGCTTGACTGTAAACTCAAGGCTGGTAGAATTATCAGTGGTTATGTTCTGTATGTTAAAATGACAGCAAACTATTGTGGTGTTTACTGGTGACACAGTAGAAGCAATGCTGTTCTCTTGCTTGCTATACATTCTTCATATAGAACATAGTACCTGAGTATCTCAGAGCACCTTTGATTTAAGTCTTGTACATAGGTACATGAACAGTTATATTTCTCTCTTTCTAGTCTTTCTCTATGATCCTGGAAGGGGTACCTATTTCTGGGAATGGTTCTTTTATTAGTGTTAACCAGCACCTATATAATTGTAGTTTTTTTTCATTTTTAATTATGGGTCAAGATTCTATTGTAGTGAATACTATGCAAATACAGAAAAGAAAAAGAAAAAGAGAAAAAGAAAAAGGAAAAATGACCTCTCAAGATATGAAAGGCTCCAAGCTAAGTACGAGACTGTCAATAATGGCATAGGAAAATTAAGAGAAAATGAGACATTTTGGTCAGCTTAATACGTGTTGATGGCAACAGACTAAGATATCCATACTTACAAGCAGAGTTGCTTGCAGAGTTGGGTATCAAGGAGTGAGGCTGCAGAGAGTGTAGAAAGAAACAATCAGATACAGGATGCTCATTGCTAGTCTAGTGATGAAAAATTATAGATATTTCAAGGAAAAAAAACTCTGAAAAATATCTGAAGTCCAGAAAAATACTTAAAACTGTTGAGACATTTTTCTCTCTACAGTCCAGGATTATTCTCCATTTTCAGCAGTGAACTTAATAGAGATTAATAGCACAAACAAAGAACTCCCATGATACCAGAGCTTACTCTCCATCAGAAATGAGGCAGAGAGAATAACCCTTGAAGTGATGCATTATTTAAGCACTGACCTATACAATTGTAACCAGCAGTTTGACAAATAAAAAAATAGCACAGATTTCTGGGTCACACTTTGCAGGGAGGATATTCTGAATTACTGCTCTGTACAATAAGATTATGGGACCAATAATGATTGTTTCTGCATACTTTCCTTAGTTGTCTTTGCCCCATACTCTAACAAATCTGAAATTACCATTCTTGCAGTTTTAGCTAGGAATCAGACCATCTGGACAGTGTATTCTTGGGTCAGTCCTAATAACTGTATTTCTACATGTATGTACCATTGCACTTAAGCAGTTCCATCCCCATCCACCCTACTTACAGCTGAGAGTACCGAAGGTTAATTAGTTATGGAAAGTTAATTCTGCAAGGTATACTGGGCAGTCGAAATGCTTATTGGTCTTCAGCTTCCCTGGCTTAGCTTTTGCAAAAATATTCTAATCAAATCAATCCCACTCGCTTCTCAAACCAAAATGATGTCTGGATCGAAATCACTTCTGCTTTGGAATCTTTTGGAACATATTTTGTAGACTGGAAATAAAATGTGATGTGCTTGACCAAACAGCATAAAAAGCATACAGTATGGGAAAAATTTCAGACAGTAGGGAGATAATTACACTTATTGTGTTAGCAATTGTCCTAAGATAAAGTACATTCAAGGCCAAAGAAGTGAACAAACAGATTTAGAAAGTACTGACTTGAGGTCATTCATTTTTTCATACCTAATTCTTCAAAGCAGCACATAGCCTTGTACTGAGCAGAAACAGAAAAGGTAGTAAAACAGAAAAATACACAGAGGAGAGGAAAGAAAGCATATTTAGAGTGAGATGACAAAACATAATAGGCCCAGAAAACTAATGGAGGAAAGAGAGTAGGGGAAGGAAAAGACAAGGATAACTTATTCTGATAATAAGAAGACGTTGAACAGCTGTTCATCTCTTGTTTCATTTCGACTAATAGAAGGCTGAAAAAAATTTCAGGCCAGCAATTCCAGAACTATGGTACAAATATCTCTAATGGTATAAGACCCCTCAAGATAATCTATGACTCCCTACCAGAGCCTGACTTAGCCACTTTGGCTACTAACATTGGCCAAAAATATCATAAAGCTGCACTTCAATGATTCCTCATGTTGAAAAAATGTAATTTTAAGTAATTTCTGTATTTGAACTCACACTATAAAAATATTAAAGGAAAAATTAACTCAGGTACTTTGAAATTTACAACGGTTTCTGCACAGTTACCTTTTAATAAGCATAAATAAATAAGCATTCTACTTGCAGATTTCCCTCTACTTGAGGTAGTTTTTTTCCTCCTACATTTAACAAAATCCCCATTATTTTTTTTTCTCAGTTTATTAAGACAGTATTAGACTTAACAAAGGAACATACCTGAAAAAATTACTGTTTTCTTATTTAAGCAGTTATCTCAGAGAATATCACCTTGGTTTAGGAAATAGGCTTTTATACACTGTTATTTTAGCTAGATAACCCAGGCCTGCGGAAGTTCATGGTTTTAATATCCAATGAACTCTTTAAGCAAAGTGCTATTTCCTTGAGTGACTTCAACTAATACAGAAGCAGTATGTTCTGTACCAATGTCACAGGACAGTCTTTGAAATAAAATACATCATAGCTAAGTTATTTTGGTGGAAAACCAAACTCTATTATATTTGTACTATTAACTGTCCATAAACTGTTAAAAATCAATTATCAATTGTTCCAAGATCTGATTCATATTTTTGCCTGTCAGCCAATTCCAGCAAAAAGGGGCAAGTTGGCTGAGAGAAAGGTTTTTCTAGTGCAATGTAAATGATTAAGTGATATCAAAAGTAGATTGCTGAATTTATACTTTTTTCTTTAAACTGTTATTTTTTGAGAACAGGATTAAAGAAAATAAGTTGCACAAAAAAAATATGAATTTCATCCTGTTGATGGCACTCCTGGACCATCAGAAATCTAGTGACTTTCAAGAACTATGCCTTTGATGAAATTCTAAAAGAAAATGCAGATTTGTTTGTTCCATATCCACAAATATATTCAGAAGACAAGACTTGAATGGCCAAGATATTCTTAAAATGGCTACAAATGTTCTTTATTAAGTGCAGGTAAGCAGTTTTCATAACCTCAGCACTCGGTCAAACAGTCACATGTAAGTTCAACAACTACAGTATTTCATCAGATGAATGAGAAACTAAATCTGTTAGGGAAGCAGCAGAGAGATATTATTATAATTCCAGAATGGTTTATGTTGTATATGACTAACGCAAGAGTCCTGGAGTCAACTCCTGTCCCGGAAGACAAAGTGAGTACATTGTCCTATCAGAGGGTGGTGGTTTGACCACATTTCTTGCTTTTTCTCCCTGGATATCCTATGACAATTCTCTCACTCAGTCTCTGGGGTGAGGAGGAGGATGATGAAGTGAAGCTTAAAAAAGGGCTACTAACTCTGCAACTGCTAGTCTTTCCAGGCTTGGAGTTAATCTGCAGTGATGCATCTTTTACGGAGGGGAAAGGTGAGACAAGGAATACAAGAAAGAACACATGTGGGTGATCCTGTTGCCTAGCCTAGAACAAAATACCCTCTCCCCTGGGGGTGGCCAGGGTCCCTAGCCTTTCCTTGGATGTTGAAGAAAGAGCACTTAAGGCCAAGCAAAATGAAGAGACGTTTCCACAGACTACAATAAGCAATGACTTTGTGAAAGAGTAAACATGGAGGTTGTGGAGAGAAAACCTTTTGAACAGAACTGTTTGATATTGGCTGGCAGGCAAGAAGTAGTGACTTCATCCCTGCCTATATTGCTCAGGAGGATTCACTGAGTAAGGAGTGCAGAAAATACTGGCTACCAAGGAAAATTCAACGTATACTTCATGTGAACATAATTCTCAAGCCTCCGGTGCTAGTAAACTCCTGGGAAAACACAGATAGAGTTAAAATAAATCACATTTAATGACTGGATTTCATGTTTTTCTTCACACATGCTCACAATTAACCTTTCCCATTTTTCTAACACGAGCAACATCATATTAAACAGCTACTGGGTATTACTGCTGCTGCCACATCCGTTCAGGGCAGGCAAAAGTAGGTAGTTGTGTTCTGCCAGCAAGTTTTGCTACGGAAAGCATACAGCATTCAGAGGTTACATCCTCCCAGCTCAATCTAACTGCTGTGACAAATAGGATCGTTTACAGGACAGTAAATGACCACACACTTGTGGTTATTTGCTGCATCTAAATGATAGATGTTAATGCCCTAAATAGACACAGTCTATAATCTATATAAGCAACCTGTAAATCAAGATACTAAGCAGCCAAATAAAATTGCTAGTCCTTTGGTGAAAAATATCTTGAGAATGAGGAGTGAAGAGAAATTAATGAGTAAGTGTCATCTCTGCAAGGAATAATATAAAACAATTTAATAATTAAGACTCCAAGGTCATGCTGGCAGTAATTGATCAAAAGTTACATTTTTGTGAGAGCACTGTGAATGAGCATGCTAAACCTCCTTGCTGCGTAAGTCAAATGGAGCTATTGATCAAAGAGTTCAAGCTCAGAATGGTATGCATGCTAGATGCTACTCCAGGGAAATCCATGTTCATATTCATGGCAAGTACTAGACAGATGTACATACCAGTGGCTGTTTATTTGCATTAGATAAGTATCAGTAAGAATTAACAGGTTCATTGTAGATGCAACAATATTTCCTCTGAATGAGGATATGTGGTCAAGTTAAAATACCTGTGCCATACTGCATATTGATAGTCCAAATATAACTTAATTTTACAAGGTTATTAAGTCTCGCATCTTCAACAAAACACATTTCTTACTTTTAGAAACTCAATTAAGTCAAGTGTGCTGAAGAAGAGATCTCAACAGGCAAGAACTTTGTGAAAAATGAAAAGTAACATTTTCTTCAAGGAGACACTCTTTCTTCACAGCCAGCCTAGCAACCAATTTAAATATATATTGCTCAGCTGAAATTGCTTTACTTAAACACCCAACTCCATTTTACAAGCCATTAATGACATCATCTAAGGCAGTTTCTATCAATACTTCTGACAGAAATTTTCAACCTACTTCCATATTACTGCCTGCTTCAAACAGATTTTTACTGAAGTGTTTAAGGTACCCTCATGGGCGGACCAGAAGGATGATTTCCTTGCAGGAAACTTTTACTGAAGCCCTATTCACTTCAATGCCTCAGCCTACTGTCTGTCATCTCAAACCAGAAGACTCTTCGCTTGCCCTTTGAATGTATGATACCAAATATCTTCTGAATGCCAGACTCCCACTCTGAGCATAGCACTCACCAGTAGAAAGGTCAAAACCAAACTGGCTTAAATAATTTGTTCTAGGACAGATCTTCAGAGATTTACACTGAATATCTAGTTGTCACTCTGCAGAAGCTATGAGGCATCTCTAGCACAAATGGTAGCCACACGCATTTGGTAGTATCTGTTCAACAAATACTATCTATTCAGTTGCAAAAGTACACTGCTTGCAATATAGTAGATTCTGGGTGAGACTCAGCTACTTTAAATAATGAAGCAGCTAGAAAGATGGTACAAAGCACTGTAAACCTATTTCTTGATCAGGCAAGGGTCTGTTTGTTGTTAAACATCAGCACCCTTTGGGGGTACTGCAAACTCTCTTGTCACTAAGCATGAAAATAACGCACAGCAGTCCATAAAATATACTTGTTTTGTTTGAAGGCTCTTCCTCCACCCTGAGCTCGTGCTGTCAGGCATTCCTTCTGTCAGTGCTGAAGGGAGGACAGTTCAGCATTTTTGTGCTTTCTCAGGACAGACAGAAGCAGCTGCTTGTGCCAGGGTTGTTGTCCATAGCCCACAGATACTGTAGCCAACTCACACCAAGAAAAAGGTAGAGCCAGTCAATGCCTTTAGAAAGTACAGGTATTATGAAGGTATCAGTAAAAGAAGACTAAGGCACAAAACATCACTGTTATTACTGTGAATATGGAGCTTGCATTTGCCAGCTTTTTCTTAGAAAAACCTTCCTCTCGCTTTGAAGGTGACTTAACAGATACGTTCTTCACAGCATGTGCAGTCCAGTGCCAGCACAAAGAAAAAAGATTCAGAGAAAACAGAGAATATTTCTTGCTGAGAAAGAAGGAAAGAAAAATGGTACATCCAGCAAAGAGTGCAGGGGACATGGCATGTGGAAACAGCCAGCTGTATGATACTCTGCAGCAAGTTCTGAGTTTTGATAGAGATAGAGAATTTGCTTCTGTGTAATGAACTGTAAATATCTTAATCCATTAAAGGTTTGAGGCTGTTTGAGAGGGAGTACCGAATAGGTCTGTGATACATCACAGCAGTAATGGGAGTTACTCAGACTTTTATGGAATTGTATGAAAAGCAAGTGCTTACTCTTTTTCCAGGAAGGCAAATACGATTTTCCCAGAACAGCCCAGTCAACACAAATTTGGAGGAGAAAGCTAATGACCTTCAAAAACGAATGTGTTTCCTCAGCAAACAATTTTACTGCTTTTATTCAGACCAAGCTGTGCTGAGTGTCAGTGGGATGACAAACTGGTATTTTGTGACAGCCATATATATGGCTAGGGCACTTTTAGTGATGCTGTCTGAGAACACCAAGTTGTTGAAAGAGAAGAGTGGTGCTATGCTGTTGAACTCCATTTCTCTTAAACTGACTAATATTACTGGCTGTCCACAGCATGCTATGTTACGACCCATCAAACACAACACTGAATTGGCATGCCTAATCTTTCTAAAATCAAGATTTTTCCTCTTTGATTGTTTCATCCATTTGAAGTGGATTCCTTTCCTTACTCACTTTTCTATATTTTGATCAGCTATTTCTACTTCTATTACTAGTGTAGGCCTTCCCTCTATTGAATAAATTGAGATTAGTGAGAAATTCAGAGAGTTTGACCTAAATCTGATGGCTTTGTAATTTATTCTGATGCTGCTTTTCTAACTTCTACTGGATGGAAACCTACTTTTGTACCAGATATTTTCTGAATTTTGAATGGAATAAAACATTTGAAGTAAAAGGTAGATAAGGAAATTTCACATCCAGATGGCTCAAAATTAATTTTGGGATTAGAGAATGGTGTTCATCCTATTCCATACAGTACTATAGGCCTACAATTGCAGAGTGGAAATTCTGCATTCTCAATTAAACCTGATCCTGAAAGAAAGTCACAGGAGATTTTCAGAGAGCATAGAGAAGAATGCTCTGTGGATATATGCTAGAGAGAAAAGAAGATAGATGGAAGTGACTAACAAAGTGTGACGTTTTTAAATATGTTATTTTATTGTGCTTGGTAGTTGTTGAAAAGGAGGTCCATAGCTAACCAGAGGAAAGTTTGAAGCTGTAAGAAAACAAGAAAGAAAATTCAGGCCAACTCACAACTCTGAAGTAAATGCTCACCTTAAGCAGAAATTTTGTAGTGCTGTGGATGCAAAGTTATGGGCTATGAAAAAAGAAAAGTGGGATATTTTACTTAAGATTTTCCAGTAAACAGTCGAAGTGACATAAGTGATGTTGCACAGGCTGTGTCAACCCTCAGCGATGTTTGTATTGTACTAGCTGAATTAACAGAAATTATTGGTAAAACCACAGCAGTCAGAACAGCTTGCTGAGCAAGCAGCGATTAGGGAAGGGGCAGCAAGGAACAACTGGTGAAGTAGGGAATGGCCAACCAAACATGACAGAAGTGTGAGAAGTAAGGAATAGGTGACAGAAGAGAAATAGCTCAAGGCACTGGATCAGCTGCAGCTTAGATAAGGGCTTGCTACCAGGAAAAACCTTGAGAAGAGCAAACTATGAACGTGATGAGTACTCCATGATAGAAAGAAAGCCACCAGCTGATTTAGCAGTTGCCTCATAATCTCATTAGAGAAGTCGACTGTGAAATAGCTCTAGCTACAGCGATACAGATGGTTATCTAATAAGATATGTTCTACTTTGGGTTGGTTTTTCCCTTCCTCTATTTGGTAGAGAAAGTCAAATGACTGATACTAGTAAACAGAGAAAATCAGCTCAATGAACCCAAAAAATGTAATTAAATTTTCCTGAAGTTTCAAAATGATGCATGAGCTGCCATTTTTTAACTAGGACTTAAACAGAACCTTTGTCCATTTCCTGTGTATCAATCCTGACAGACTGGGCTTGCTTACAGTTGACAAGCGAGTGATTGGGATGAGAGTTAGAAACCTGGTATTTTTTAGGGAAAGTTTAAACTGCAGTAAAAGTTCTCTAGCATTGTAGGAGCAGAAACAGCATGAGACTTAGAACAAAACAGAGCAGTTGCATTCAGTCTTTCTAGCTTGACAGAGTACACAGCCTTTAGAAGCAGAAGTATAGATGTTATGGGCCTGGTAAACCTGTACAAATTATATTGTACAAACACAGCAAGACCACATTTTTCCAGAAACCAACTGGCCTAGTGCACATATGCTACTAATCCCCTGTGAAAAGAAGGCAGCTAGGAGTAGGCTGTGTCTAACAGAACAATTAGCTCAGCCCACTCTTGGTCACTGTTTTTTCCTTTAGGCATTTCAGGAAATGGTGAGAAGAGGAATGAAAGAAGGATGAACTGTTTTAATGACTACAGCTGGTGCTTAGTTGTCGTCCTCCCAAAGGGTCCAGTAGCCTCTCAGTTCTGTGACCAGGTGTTTGTTCTCAGCATGACAGAAGAGGGGCTGCCAAGCATCTAGAAAGGATAGCAGCGGTGAGCAACTATCATCTTGGGGAAAGAAAAATAAACTAGAAAAAAGAAAAAAAAAAAAAAAAAGAGCTGTTAGCAGAGCATAAGGTATCTTTGACTAGGCAGAAAATGAAATCAATTCTCCTGATAACATTTCAGTCAGTCTATGGAGACCACAGACAGGCAACCAAAAATGAAGTAGGTAGACTGAGAAGAAGTTTCTTCCACTGGACTGATCAATAATTTTACAGACATTCACAACCCTGGTTTGAAATATGTTACTGGAAAAAGAGGGAGAATCCAGCCCTTTAGTGGAAATTCTTCTTTATTGCACAGAAATTGTGTCACAAGTATATCCTGAAGATTGTATCCCTGCTTGGCTAATGACCGTTTGTGCTTTCCTAAGTAGCATAGTCAGGGTTTCAGGAGTCAGTACAATAATTGCTGGTACTCTGATAAACAAGCCCACAGCTATTAAACTCTTCCCTTACCCACCATGTGGTATTCCTCTTTTCAATGCTCTTCAGTCTTCCCCCTGGAGAAACACTTAGCACTGCATCACTTACTTTGTTCTTCTTCTTCTGCTTGAATTAGGACAGATTTAAATCACTTGCTTTGGAAGTGTGGTACTGTTCATTGCTGCTCTCATTAGGACATAACAATGTTTACTTTTCTATTTGAGACTCTTATAAGGAAATGCTGCAATCTGAGAACATGTCTATGCCTAAAATATGCAAACTTTTAAGCTCATCCATGAATGTATCTATAACAACTCCATTCTATGCTTGTGCCTATAATTCTCGTGATTTAGGACTTCAGTTCATATTACATCAAACATAGTGAAGGTAAGTTCTTTGCCTTTATTGAGGCCTGCAGGGCCAAATGCCGTATTTTATAGACAAATCTGTGGATCACTAAATTCAAGTAGAACCTCTAAAACTGCTCAGTAATCTGCCATTTCTTCCATGATGCACTCTGAAATGGCTTATCCAGAGAGGCTGCAAAAAATGATTTCTCTTTTCTTGGCTCTCTTAATCCTTGTAGTCCATGTGCTAACTTTTTCCAGAGTTAAAGGTCAGCCATGTGGAATCAGCGTGTGATGACATTTGTTTCTGAGTCTAGAAGGATGTCATGAGAAAACAGAAAGGAGATACCTCAGAGAGAAAAACATGATATGTACCTTCTCTGTGCATCTCTGTTACCACCATTGGTGTCGTTTCATGGGTCGTTGTCACATAGACAGACATGAGGGAGATATTCCCACAAATGTGTTGCTGGTTGATGGTGGAAGAGAAATGTAAACGGAAGCTCCCACTTTAAAACATAAAAGATCTACTGCTCTAACTCTTCTCACAATTACTAGAGGCCTGAAGGTCCCTCATGGCAAAAATGTCATGCAGTTATGTGTGCAAACACACACAAGAGCAAAACACAAACCCAGAACATTTGAAATAATTTCATTGCCACTGGTTCCAAGTGTGTGATAAATATGATTGATTCTGTGCTTACTATACTTTAATAAAAAATGTATTGAGATATTTTTAGATATTTATTTTTGTTTTAACCAAACATAATTTTGAAAATGCGTAGTACTCACTCTCACCCCCAAAATCTTGTATTTTTTTATAGTTTGAAAACTTCTCATTCATCAGACCCTGACTCAGAAGTGTCGTTTATTTCTACCAAGGAACATCACTAATGCAGTGCTTTGGAAGCACAGTGAGAAGTTGCTGTTCATGATTTCGTCTCCTGAATCTCTAGGAAGCACCTAGAAATATCCATTAGGCAGACAGCACTATGTCTGTTCAACTATTTGGCCAAGTAGGATAACACTTTCATGATGAAACCACTGAGAGATCAAAATTATTTTTACATTTAGTTTAATTGTTTGACTCTCCTCAGATCCCCATCAACAAATGAAATGAGTGTGGATAGCTAAAGTAATGCCGTTTCAGCCATGACTTTGCATGCCTGACCACACCCACCACTATGTTTAATACAAAGTGAAACAGAAAAGGAGTCCAGAGTCTTATCTGAAGCATTTAAATCTAGGACATCACTGCTAACAATCATTGTTAGTAGATAAAGTCAAGTATGGGCAGAAGAAAAGAGTTAAGTGGCAAGGTCGTAAAAATGGGCCATTCTATTGTCCATACTACCCATGTAAAGATGTACAATGTTTGGCACTGTTTGCCAACTACACTGCAGTTAGACAGGCCCTCCAGTACCTGACTCTTGTGCTTAGTTTACTATTGAATCCTTTTATACTCACCGAAGGAAGAGGAGTCAAAAGGGAACCTCCTTCTGAGAAAAAACAAACAAACAAACAAACACACACCTGTAAAAGGTTGCCTGCCTTTTGCAAGAAAAACTTGTCCCC
Organism: Pampusana beccarii; assembly: GCA_013399365.1. Lineage (NCBI taxonomy): Eukaryota > Metazoa > Chordata > Aves > Columbiformes > Columbidae > Pampusana > Pampusana beccarii. The sequence goes on from VWYH01010666.1 coordinate 1,100,935, forward strand.
AGTCACAAGTGCAGGCAATGTAGACATTCTTAATTATGTTTTAGCATCATATTTTCTACTACTATTCTTCATTACTTAACTTAAGCCTTGAAAGTTCTATAAGAAGAAATATATTTTGCAAATGCTTTGAAAGATGCTGTCAATGTAGCCTTAAAATGAGGAAAAGAAAGAAAATGATCAGTTACCAAACCAGGAGATTATCCAAAAATCTGGAAACATTGTTTGACATATATTTGTTATGAGAAATGAAAAGGGGGCAGGACAACAGTCATATCGAAATGGTCTCAACGAGCCCTGGAAGCTTTACATCCAGATGGGAGCCAGAAGAATAAACCAGCTGCTCATTTTTTCTTCCTTTGCTAATTTGAGGAAAATAATGGATTGTCTCTCAGGAGTACTCCATATGCAATTGGAAGCACAACAGTGACACAAAGTAGGCATAAAATTTGGGTCTGAACACAAGCTATCACTTCTTGCAGTGTTTGGGGGTTTTGTTTTTGTTGCTGGTTTGTTTGTTTGTTTTGTTTTTAGGAGAGAATGGAAATTTGCCCTGTTTTCTGATCAAACCCAACCTTATCCAGCTGAAATGGGAACAGCATTTTAATGAAAAATCAGATCAAGTGGTGAGAATCCAGTCAAATGAAAATTCCTATTTCATACCATTGTACTGAGCATGCAACTGTCCAAGGACTATACCTATTACTACAGTGGTCAAAGAATAGGGAAGAGAACTAAAGGGTTGAAAACAACTGAACAAAAGAATGAAAAGCTGCTATTCTTCAATTACAAGAGAGTTATCCTGACAGAATAATGTTCTGAAAACTCATAGACATCAGAACCAGGGATAATTTTTCCCATAATTTGCAAATACCTTGATAATTTCAGTCTAAAATTGTCTCTGGACTGAACTCTGCTATAAGTATCCTATGAAGACACTGTGCAGTGGAAGAGACATTCAAGTTTTGTGGGATTTTTTAGACACCTGAAAGTCAGTTTTCCCTCTACACAACCAAAAATGAAAACACAGAAATTGCAAACAAACAAATATTTTAAATTAAGACAGCTATTTTCACAGTATTACAAATAAATTCTCACTCCACGAATACCTTCATTTCATCTCTGTGTCTATAAAGTCAGGCTTGATTTACTTCCATGGATACTCAGCAGTACTTGGAAGTCATCATTTAATTACTGCTACAAATCTTCAGCAAAATAAACAGTGAGGTGGCAGTCACAAACAACTCATAATCCACCCTGGTTTCCTCTAAATTGAAAACTGCATCCTGCTGAATTTAAACTTGGGTTTCTCTTCTGTTTGAGCTGTTAAGATATTTGCTCTTCTAATTGCTACATGATTGCGGAGGATAGACATGCCTTCCCTCTATTAATCTATATTTAAACATTCTAAAATAATGTCAGGGACCTGACAAGGAAAGTAGATTAAGATTTAAGGCTAATAACCAGATATAGCTTTTATTTCAAGCTTTATGTTGACTAAAGGAAATGTCTGGAAAAAGTACATTACTTTTTTTTTGGTGCATGAATCTGGCAACAGTGTCAGTGGGACAGCATGGCTTTTATTAAATTTGAGAGGAGTAATTGTCAGTTTACTTCTTTTTGATATTTTAAAATTTTTACTACAGCATAGTCTCTTTTTTCATAAAAAAATAAAAGATAATATGAAAATTCTTCAAACTTTCTCAGTAGAAACTGCTTCCTCCAGAGCCATTACAGCCTGTGAGGGGAACAGATGTCAGGTTTTAACATCTATTTACCTGTAAGAACTTTGGGTCATATATTTAAAAAATGCCTGTGATGATTTTCATGTTGTAAAACATTTACGTTCAAACAAAAGCTGAGGGGGATTTTAAACCTCTTCTGCCTCTCCGAAATATCTCATAAAGTGTGAAGGACAGGGAAGATCCTCTCCATCTTCTAAGAGTTCCTCCAACAGGTAGGAGTCTCTTTATTTATCATCTTTTGGCTCTTTCTCCTGTTAACTTCATTCTCCCCTCTCTGGAGCAGTGCTCCTCTACAACCTCATAGAGTAGTATTTTTGTAGTTTGTAACATAGCTAGTGGCGGTATGATCATTTCCAACAAAAATCTGACAATCAAAAATTTTTCTGAAGTAGGAATAATCTATACTGCAAGAAATTGCCTATAAAAATACATTATTATAGAACTCTTAAAAAACCATAAATATTTATTACTTAATTAACCACAGTGGTTATCAAGGCCTGCTTATGATTTTAGCCTGTGAGTAGTTGACTTGGTACACTATCATGGTCTAAAGCCTGAAAGTCTTTCAGCCATCTGCAGTTGCTGCAGGATCAGGCTTTTTACATACAATGTGCAGTGTATACTGAGAGCCCTCATGGAGCTGCTCTTGCATACAGATCTCTGTGAAACGTATTCAGTTCTGGACATTTCAAGTCCATGCTTTGTGGCTTAGAAAAAAAAAAAAAAGAAAAAAAAGGAGCATTTTTGGTTCTGCTTAGGAATAATCCAGATTTCCCCTTTATATTCCTAATTTCCCTGACCATGGAAGGGCTTTTCTTTATGTTATACATTCAGACAGACATTCAGGCTACTTACAATCTTCTACAAAATTGAGTCTCAATTTTTAAAAGTTTCGTTTTGATGGCTGAAATAATTTAATCTGCCTGACATTCAAGCTTGCCGTCTATTCAAAATGAGTGGTAGATCACTGTGGTAATCAATACAGATTTCCTTGTGGGGGCAGATGCCCATGAGAATTAAATGAGAAGTATCTGAGACATAAATCTGTAGCTCTCTTTTTAACAAGTTGTGCATTTTTTGGGTGGGAGACTGGCAGAGACTCACATTAGTCATAAGGGAATTAAATGTGTTTCTGCCTTTAGTGCTGTATAAGGTACTATTAAGAAATTATTAGGAAGTTGCTTTATGGTCCCTTTAGGGCTTATGCCATACACCTAGAGATGAAAGAAAAATGTCTTCCCTTTTGTCAGAAGATTTCCTGATGGGGTGGGAGGAAGCAAAATCAAAAAGAAACAGTAAAGCATAAACTTGGCATTTAGCTAACAAAAAAAGACATCTAATGGGGCAGCACAGCTCATTCATTATTTTTATTTGCCTTGAAGTTGCTTTGATTTTTTTCCTTTATATATTTTCATAGAAATAGCTTCACTTGCCTTTCAGAGCATTAACTGCTAATGTGCTTCCATCCCCTTCAGCCTTGACATAAAATACCCAATAATACAACTAACATTTGTAGCAACAAGACAAAGGCTGCACAGTCTCCCAAATCTGCAGTATTGGACTCAGAGTGCAAGGCTGGAAGTGAGGAATTCACTAGCCCTAGGGGACAAACGTATATGTTTCTTAGGAGGACATATAACGTGCTTGCCTGTGGTATTTCTCTAGACTCTGTCTCTAAATAAGAGGTTTTCTGCTGATAGCATATTCCATTTTCTCTTCTTTTCCCAAAGAGATCCTATGACTGTTTTACTACATTCATTTACAACAGTAGTGCTGTCACTGTAGTGCTTTGTGAACCTCAGTATATTTGATCTTAGGAAGCACTTATGCTTAAGCTTTTATATCATATTGCTCTAGGCTCTCTTCTTTTAAGTTTGTTTTCTCAGTTCTTGAGCTTTTATGGAGTCTTGACTCCATTTAAATAAAATTATTGCACGTTTATGAATGAGAATCTTCAGTAACACAAACTATGCTAGGCAACATCATATCTCATAGTATCTCTATATCATATGATCCTCACCCATGGGTATGGAGATGAATTAAGTCATGTGAACACCGTAACTGGGATTAAAAAAAACCCCACTACCTCGAGAGTACAGGCAAAAATCTATTCAACTGACAAATGCTGTAAAGTTTTTCTCGTATTTCAGACAGAAAGATGCACGCACACTCTGTGGAGCTCATCTGTAATAAATCCAGTGTTTCTAGATGCGTTCCACATGTGCAGTACAGTAGGCCTGCATGTGCACTGCAGAGACAACCAAAAAACTCATAGGGATGTCAAGATGAACTGAGCAGGAACTATCATACAGCTGGAAATCCCTTATCACCAAAAAAAGTCCTCCAGTATGCATTTTTCTGTCGGAAAGTAATGTGGGGAATATAGATAAATTGGAGGCCCGTGACAAGTATAAATTACAAATAGAATTGTAATTAATATTACCTTGCACTGAATTCAAATATAAACATACTAAAACAGTGTAAGAGGTAATATGTAAGTTTTGTATAAACTTTTTACCTAAGCAAATAATGTGACCACTAAAGACACAAAAAAGACAGGTATAGTCACATGTCAGAGACATCTAAATTAAACAAAAAAAGTTGTCAGAAAGAGGGCAAGTTGAGCAAAAGGGACTATAGGCAGAATAGGCAGAATTTACTCCCAAATACACCAGAAGAATGACTAGCAAAGCCAAAACCAAGATAAGCAGTGCAGGGAGGAAAGGAGATACCACAGTTTTGGAAGAGGAATTGTAGAATAAAAACATGAGGCAAAAGTAAGGAAAATCAGAGAAGAAAGGAGAGAAACTCAGTTTGGTTTCAATGCCATTTAGACAAATTTTATAACAAAAGTAAATTTGAAAGGTTATAATAAAAATGTACTTAATATAAAGATTGTTAACACGCACCAAAGTATGTTTGCAGGTTCCACTTTAGTTAACTGTTCCGCTCAGTGATGGTGAGCTAACTTGAAAATTCTTTTAAATTTGATTAGCTACATTTTTCAAGAATTCCCCATCATTTTACTTGGGCTTTATATGCATTCTCTGACATAACAGGCAGCATCAGCCTGTACTATTCAAAATTTACTTATCTTTATAAATTAGAAACAGCTGTATGTCGAAACAGGAAATGTAGAGATTTTCTGAGTAGTTGATAATATCCAGAAGGAAATTCAAGATGTCCCTTTTAGAGAAGTTATCATCATTTCTGTTTGTTACATTCAGTGCATCAGTGAACAGGCAGCTCTAGTCACTGCTGAATCCCACAGATGCAATTCTATTTCATGACAGACTCACATTTAAACACTTTGCTTACTGATATGGCCTTACTTTAACATAAATTCAGTGTTTACTATACCAAACTAGACACAGGGTCTGCCTGTGGGGAAAATGTGAAATTGGCCTCTAAATCCATTGAACAGAAAACCAAGGAAATATAAACTCAGAGTGTGCCAAAATATTTTGTCCCTTGAAGGTAGTGAATGATTTATGCAAACCAATTTACGCTGTGTTGCAGGCACTAAGCAAAGCCAGGGCTCACTAATGAGTTATCAGGGGAATGGGAGAACAAGTGAAAAGGGAAATCCTTTTAGTGCTGTCAGTGGTAAATTAGGTCTATCAGGATCACAATAAGAGTACACAGAGTAGTTAGTATTAGGTTAATTACCTTTGTTGGCTTGAAAGGTTGGAGTTTAGTGGGAAACAAAATAAGGAAAGCTTTTGAGTCTCGGTCATTTTTGTATTTCCAGGCAGCTACCACTTATTTAAAGTACAGGATGCCTTTTAATTCCACTGGAAAAAGAGGAGCCAAAAGGAAGAGTAATATCACTGCTATATTATCAGGGCATTTGATAATTATTCTCATGGTGAATATAAGGAGCAGCATTTCAAGGGGAGGTTCTATCTTCAACCTTCCTTCAGTTTAAATTAGATTAGATTAGTAAAAGTAGGTTGTTCTTAATACCTGGAAATTCATCATTATCCTGTCCCTCAAACCAAAGACTTAAAAGCAGGGTGATTCAGAAGCCGCTTTTTGTTATGCTGGCTGATTGCAGCATTTTTGGAAAAGGTAAATCATTAGTAATCTTCTGACAAAAAAAAAAAATGCAATGACCAATTTTCCCATATTAGCCTTCCCATTAAAACCTTGATTTTGCGAGACCCAAAGGCCCAAGAAAAGATTTAGAAATATTCACTATAATCTTTTTCTGGCTTAGAAGTTCAGTCAGTGGTGGTGTCTTTATTTTATTTGAGCTTATTATGCATCTCTTACAGCACTAGCATAACCAAACAATCCTATGGTAGGAATTTCAGTAAACTGCTAATGTAAATAAACAGGAGCCAATCCTCGGCTTGAGAATTTTATAATACGGTTTTTGCTCACTCCTGAGACCTTTAATTACACTGCACAGCTGAGTCAGACCTGGCAGCCATCTTTTTGTCCAGCAGGGAATGTCTCAATCTGTTATGCCAAAGCCAGATGGCTACTTTTTGCAAGTGCTTGCCAGCTTGAAAAGGGAAAAGTCAGGACACTATGCCAATGATTCAGCACTTCAAATCCATGGCTTAGGGTCAGAGTTGTGTGAATGAACTAACAGGAGCCTGGGGAACAGGATGTGTTTCCCATAGCTCATTTGTTGCCTATAATTTAGGATACTCAGAGAGGATAATGGCTGGGGGATCATTAGGATAAAAAAACCGATAATAATCTAACAAGCAACAAATGACTGCCTGAAAATATATAAAGGCATGTTTGTGTACTGTGTGGGAAATAATCTTGTTTACAGTCACACCACCACAAATTTAGTATGTGTCAATGCTATGTTATATAAAATGATACTTTAAAATTTTATCTTGCTTTCAGTGGTTGCCACCATATCAACTGCTAAAAATTATGTGCGTGCTTCAAGGTTTTTTCTTCTTAAAACATCTGTGCATGTGCAATATCAACGTTGACTTTGCTGCTAGTTCCAATCACCTTTGCATAAACTCTTGTAAAGTATTTTCTCCACCCCCACAGAACCAAGGCTGAATTTTCCTGAAGCATTTAGTTGTTAGGAGTGAACAGAAAATATATTTGGCAAGCTACAGAAAAGGCTCAAACCTCTGCGGATCTTTCTGGGAATTTATATTATGTGATGCCCAAAATGGAATTAAAAAAAAAGCTGTTTAGTATGACCAGACCCTCATTTAATCTACATATGTTTGCACAATTGTTGCTGTAAGAAACCAATCAATCAAACAAAAACAACAAAAAAACCCCCACAAACCCAAAACAATGAAATACTATTGGTGGTCACTACTGACAGCTGGAGGTCAAAGAGTAAAAAGCTTTTAGAAGTTCTATTAAGAAGCAAAAAAAGATAAATATATAAATACTGGCAGGAATCACTGAGCCACCACACCGTGCTGACATCTTTGCAATGCAATTTCAGTCCAAGTCCCTTCGTATTCTACATGCTTTTTTTACTCTTTACTTTTCTAGAATTACAAGAGTTATCAGATGTTATTTCACGTGTAACTTTTCTGACACAGTGAAGAAAATATTATATTGAACTACTTTACCTGCAGCACCGCATCCTACACACAGTGACAAAATCATGGTTGCAGCTATTGTGTGCATCTGCCACGCAGGAGCGTTATCACCTCTCATGCTTTTGGCATAACCAGGGAGACTGGAGGAATGTGAGCTTTCAATTAAAACCAGCACTTTCTAATGTGAAATCAGCTGAGAAGGATTAAAGATATAGAAACCAGAGGTTTTGGAAAGAAACATCACCCTTGTCATTCCAAATAACAAGGTAAAAGGTAAAGATTTTTTTTTTATTTTTTTGATGACAAACTCATTTTTTGATCTGTTGAAGCACATCACAAGATATACCACACCAGGTTTAGTCCTGTACTCTGTGCTAGCAGAGAAGCCTCGTTAAAGGAAGTCACTTCAAGAGTTGTTTTTTGGGAGAAGACATCTTTCGGATAGCTCAAAAATGACCAAGCAGCAGAGTGCAGTTGTCCAGGTTATCAACAAAACCTTTTCCTTAGCTGCAGGATGCTGTAAAGATGCTATATCTTCAGTCATTCCTCATTTGCCCTCATTTACTGTTATAATACTGATCACAATCCAAACCAAAGGGAAATTGTAATGAGGCTGGAGCTGGATCCCCATTAATTAAATTCTACAAGAGAACTGAATCTGCAGAGAATAAATTGCACTTTCTCAAGTGAAAGCTTTATCCAAAACAGTTTGTCTTTAAAAAAACCCAGACATTTGTGCTCTCGGAGAAGTATACCAGTCTGTCTCACTAAGGGACTCAAGCTTGTTTTGATTTTCATCAACACTGCCATACAAAGCTGTGCGGTACAGAGAGGAGGAAAGTTTAAGATACTGACCTTGGGTCAAAGACTTGTGTTCACGGTACAAGGAAACAGTTTTGATTGTCAGATTTCTGGTGTCATGCACAGCTGCCATGATTTCTGAATCAAAAGTTTAGAGATTGGAATAGCTTTATCCTTCACTGGATATTCAGTTAATTTACAGCCCTCTGAAAGCAACACATTTACAACCATGTCAATGGATATTAAAGCAATGTAATGTAAAGAGGCATTGTTCCAAGCATGACAATAGAATTTCTGTAGTCTTTTATTAATCTGTATAAGAGGTGAAATATGCTACAGAGCCCATACAGCTACTAAAATGAGGACAGATATTCATCTGAACAGTCCTATGCAACTGAAGGTCATGGTAACGCTATAAACCAACTCACAAAACACTTAAGCAAATGAAGTTGCAAGCATGGTATAGATTTCCTATTTGGACATTTACTTTAGCACTCTTTGTTCTCCTTTATTCTATTAGAAGGGAACTGTGTTGCGAATACCCTTCAGCATCTTGAGAAATATTTTTTTTTCCTCAGATTATTCATTAAAATACATTAAACAACATTAACCAACAAAGAAAAGCTAAGGAAACCCCCATAAATTTTACCTCCCAGTGTACATCCTCCAGTACAGGTGAAAAAAAAAAAATTACAAGAGTCAGTTTATCAGATTCAGTATGCTCAGATTTCATCTTTTTCTTATCATTGCGGCTTTATATACACAGGCCACTAGACTAGATTCCATGGATCAGTTGAAAATTAACATCTTTTACATTGTTGCTTGTAGTTGTGACACTTTCCTAGAATACCTGCATAGATCCATTCAAATTTGCACCCATTTCAACTCAGTTGCCAGTTTAGAAAATGAAATAAATGGAACAATCTGAAGTATGAAAGACAGCAAAAGCACAAAGGGAAATATAACAAAAATTCTTCCAGATTTGAACCCAGGATCCTCAGTCTTTCTCCTATTTCAGATTAAACAGCCATACCTCAGATTAGCTACAATTTAATAAAAGGAGGCACAGAATTTATCTTCAGCTAAATCCATTCACCAGGTATGATATACCTACCATAAATCCTGAAAATATCCAGGTAAATTTAACCAATTATTTAAAATGTGTTTTGAATAGGACCAGTCTAGTTCACAGGATAATTTAAGTTCAGGAGAATAAGGTACGACCTTGGTATCACTCATTTTATTCTTTCATAAAACACAGTAGCCTTGTCAGCTACAGTATCAAGGTCAAATTCCAACAACATTTATTTAATTTTATTTTAGTCTATCAAAACTCATTGAAGTTTTTCATTTCCTGCATCATTGTTGTGTAAATTTATTCCCACAGAATGACTTTGCACTTGCCAGAGCAGGATCAAGTTTGTCCTGTGTATTATCAAGTTAGCTAGCTCACAACTCACAACAAAACAAAAGCAATTTCCTTTTCCCAGATAAAAGTATTGGCACGGCCCTTACCATCTTCTGTCTACTTTTAATATCTACTAGAACAGTTTAAGAAGGGGGCTTCTATCCTCATGTTCCTCTGATAAAAAGATGGCACCTAAATTAGTAAAGCTCAACCTTAAAATGTCAGACGTAGCCAAGACAGTCTAATGCTCATGGCACAGATGACTGGTTTGTGACCTGAATTATAGCTTTATGAGTGATATACTTCGTGAATTAAGACACCATCTCATTTTGCTACCTTTTTTAGTTGCCAGCTCTCACACACTGTTGTCACAAATCTGATTTTCAGATATAAAGGTCACATGATTGAAATTCCAGCTTTGGTGTTTTAGAGATTTTTATTAAGGTTGCAAAGAGAGTTTGAGAGTGTGATTTCTAAAATAATCAAAAGGAGACAATAAAAGATTTTCAAATGTTTTTAAAATGTTTCAAAATTTATCAGTGACTCTTTTATTTTGCTAGTATATTTTAAGTGTGTAAATTTACAAATACTGAAATTTTAAGGTCTTCAAACCATGCCACCTTTCTTGTTCCGTTTGAATAGTGCTTTTCACAGTAGTGTTCTGACTTTAGTCAAGTCTTACAGACATTCCATTTAGTAATCGAAAAAAGTAGTGCCTAAAATCAGGGCTACTCTTTCTCACAAAACCAACGTGTAAATGGCCTTTTCAATCTAGCACATCCTCAAACTGTGTTTATCTGTAACTAACTCAAAGCTAGATGTATTAAAAAAGATACAAAGCATATTTTATTGTTGTTGATCTACTTTGAAGTAAACAGATTTTATTTTTTCTGTACCCTTACAACGTTTATACAACCACTGAAATGTTCATAAGCAATCGCTCAGTTTATGTTCACCAATAATGTTTTCTATATTTTCCTTTTTTTTTTCCACCAATCGATGCTCTCTAAAATGATTCATTAATATCAAAAATGAAAAATAACCACAATTATGCCACGGGTGTGATTGGCTTCTATTCAAAGCTACTTAGCAATAATTAGGGCACCAAGACATACGCTAACATCGGAAAAGGATAGTTGCAGTTATTATTAGCTCAATAAAACTTGATTGATAGAAGTGAGCTCAGACTCAAATGTGTTTGGCAAAAAGAACCTCACGCTAACATGGAAGCTAATACTATGGTAACTATAAGTAACTGTGAGTGTGACTTAAGTATGATTTTTTTTTCCTCTGGTTCTTAATAGTTCAGGTGTTGCCACTGTTACACTGAAGTAGATAAGAAGTAATGCTTCTGACTGACAACAAAACCACAGCAAAACTGTAATAATTTAAAAACCAAGCTTTTGTTTACAAGGGTGCTATTGCACTCACAGATAATGATTTCTGTTGATTCTATAATGAATATTACTTGAAAATTACAAGCTAAAGGAGCTAAGAAGTACTTAAGGCTTTTGTGCTTATCAGCACAATGGTATGTCAGATAAGTGCCCCCAATTTTCTGGCTTCCACTTGTCTCACTTTCCAGCCTGGTCTTCCTGGAAAATTACCAACCAAGGTCCTTAGTTATCCAGCTTCTACAGCTGGCTGCCTGGAGTTTCAGAGTTGCTAATGTGGGTCAAAAACTAATACTCTGAAAGTCACAAACTCAAGGAGAAATTTGTCTAGCCTGTACTCTACACCTTATTTAAACTTATAAACGTCTTTTCTTACAGCCCTAAAAAGCAAAAAAGTTCAAGAAAAGCCTACGGACAGACATGAGCCCAGATGTTGATTGACAAAAGTTGTCATCTAAACCTCTTTATATTAAAAACATAACATTAAGAAATCAGCATTAAGAAAACTTGCCGAAGCTTGTATGAAATCCATCTTCTGACCAAGAGTGAGGAAAAGAAACTCTTTAATCCTTTTTGAATCAACACTGTTGACTGTTAAATAGGCAAGTTATGTTTGGTCTATATTTTTCCCTTTATTTGTATTAAAGTTGCTATCTATCACTATTATAGAACGAATTAGATGTAGTGGTGCGAACTTGCCTCTCCTCCCTTCCAAAGCATTGCTCTTCTTTCTCCTCCATACCCTTGCCTCATTCACATGCCCTCGGTGACTCCTCAGGCACCACTGGCCCTTGTACAAACCATGGGATGAGCTTTCTCCCAGAACAAGAGCAGCTGATTCCAGTTTCTCTGGCTTGTCTCCCTGAACCGACCTGTTGCTAATGCCAGAAGCATCAGCAGTAGAGCACTTGTGCTCCTGAGACCTGCACTTCCTATGGTTATACAAAGAGTTACGTCATGCATGGATATTCATGCAAACAAAATAAAATGGCCTTGAACACACTGAAAGTTATCTTATGGCTACAATTTCAGCAATTATTCAGAAGAGGTGTTTTGTCATGATTATAGTCAATTTATAGGAACTGTCAAGAAAAGCAGTTGGTCAGAACAACATTAAAAAGACAAAGATTGATAGTGGTGAAGGTTATCGTTGTATTGATTATTGTATTTTGAGCAAGTATGTAACATCCAAAGAGCTTTGCAGCCTTGGAAACTTGATGAAATACAGGATATAAACATTGAGTGGTGCTTACATCAAAGCATCTGGTAATGGAAAGAGATTTTATATAGTTACTGATGAAATGTCTCACTTTCATACCATCAATGTTGAACTGTTGGCAGATAGGTAGTATCAGGGGAGTTTATTCTGGAGAGACAGGAGTCTTTCCTATCTCTTTTTATTCTAAGCAAGAGATTGCTAACCCATGTTTAAACAGCTTCATCCTTTTCTTTATTCCTTTTGAGGAGAATCAAATACACTACTTTCCACTGACATTGAAAAGTACTCAAGGAGAAGGACAGTAAAAGTCTATTTTGCCTTCATCGAAAAGAAGCACTTAAGTTACAACACTATTTAAAAACTTTTCAAAGTCCCTTTACAGTCTTGAGGGAGTCCCAGATTGAAATAATGTCACGAGGGGAGCAAAGATTGAACATAGCAGTAGTTTAATATCTGCTATGTCCTCTACTGGGCGAATGTATTCTGCCCTGGCAAGAGAATGGAATTTTATGATCTAGTAATGGACCTTTTCCATCTCTAATTACTACCTCACAGGGGTATTGTGAAGATTATTTAGTTAATGTTTGCACAGCTCTCTGACCATGTAAAGCACTGTTAAAGTGCTAAGCATTACTATTATCATCCAATTATATAATGAATCCAAATTTGAGTAGCACTAAAGTAAGTTCCCGTTCCAATTATGTTAATGAAACTGCAAAGGGACTGTACATCCAGAAGTTCCTACAATATCCAGTGCTGTTGCAGTACCTTTGAGAATCCTAATTACAGTGACTTTCCCCAGCATCCATTAAAAACATATTTATTTGGGGCCTGACTATGAACTTCAGGTATGTGTCTGTATGGGGATGATGCTGATCTGTACAGCCCTGAAAGACAAATGGTGAATTTTGAGATGCTAGACATACATTTACACTGAGGTCTGCAATACCATGGTATATATTCAGAATGAACACAAAGTCCAGGTTAATTAATCTCCTCTCTACACTGTAAAGTGCTCACCTGAGACTCAGGAGAGCCTTGGGACAGAGTTCAGGTGGTGGGAATGGCTTACCTCTATTTTGAAATTTAAACAGTATTTAGGTAACAGACAAGCTTTTCCATCTTCCTTTCACTGTTAGTTGTGGAAGTTCAGCAAGAAATAAAATCGAGGGAGGAGTTAAATCTCTTCTCTGTAGTAGCATCACCCTGAATGGCAAAAATCTGCAAGCAGATAAGTAAAGAGGAGTACCATTTCTAACACTTCTGACATTTCTGGGCTCCAGCTTTACTCTAGTATCACGTGGTACTGATAGCTCCTCTGTCAACTAGTAGAAAGGACTAAGATGATCCTGCAGATACTACTTGTGAAGGTGGATCCCACAGTCTGATTTTAACAGCAGCAGCTGATCTTGAGATCAGAACTTGGGCTCACATGAGCTGTCTAGGGTTGGATGAATGAAATCCAGAGCCCCTACCCTAAACAGCTAATCCCACTACAGATAAGGACTGGTGTATAAAAACAAACAAACAAAGCACCCAGAAATATCTGCAGAAGATTGTCTCTTTAACATGGGAGCAAAACCATAGGAGGAAGGAGCTTTCTTCTCTTCTAAAGTCATTCACACAACATGGAAACATGAGCTCTTCCAACCTGCCCCCTATCTTAGCTGGTGATTAAAGATCAGGACAGGATATGTCCCTGTGCTAGTTTGGAAAAGACTGTTTGGGTGTCATTGTTTTGTGCTTTTTCCCCTCCCTTTCTTTGTAACATAGCTGGCCACCCGCTTCCTAGGATTGTTATCACTACCCCATAGATTTCCTGACTCAGCAGGTATCTGGTACGTTGAATACTGGTCTTAATATCTCCCAGTGTTTTCCTTTGGTTTGTATAGTTGTAGATTATGTCCTTGACTAAGGAATTTACATGCATCAGAGGGTCCTGGGAAGATAAATGAAGTACATATTCCAGGAACTCTTCAGAGGTAAGAGCCCACAACATGATTGTGAGCAGTGTAGTAATTGAGGTGGGCTTTTCAGTCCCATGTTCGCAGTGTCACTGTTAATAAGCAAGCAAACGAGCTAGTGAGCTGTCTGTATCTTCCCTCTAGCTGCTATTTACTACATTCCTTCAACAATCTCTGCACTTACAGACACTCCTTTTCACATCTCTTTAAACCTGCTTTCATAACAGATTTAAAAAGAAAAGATGAGGGCAATGACATATTCAAACCTCTGTCTCACTGCTCAACTTTTATACGACACAGTTTTCTCCTTCACACACAAAGAGCATCTCAGTCTATGGAGATTTTAAGCCCAGCCTCAAAGTCAATAACAAACCCAAAAGCAACAGTTCCACCTGCACTCTCCTTTACAGACACCAGAGATGGAAGATGTGACTGGGGTTATGATCAGCTGTAACAGCTTCAAAGTGAACCAGCACTCAGTATTTCTGACACATATCTCCCAGCTATTCATCCAAAAATGTATGTATTACATTAAGGCTCCTAGTACATCTGCACCATAAAAGCAGGTATTTTTTATTTTATTCTTACCAAGATTTTTATCTGACTCTTTCAGAGCCATTAGAGCCTTATACTTACCTAAGGAATCTTAGACTACTTAGTTCTGCATTTATTTGTATTTTTAAGCCATTAAAATCTCAATTTGTTAAACTCATACAAGTCAAAACTGCTTCCCATATGCATAATCCTAGAAATCATTCGAAGGCAGTGGAAGTACAAAGGAAAAAATAAATAAAGGGAATATTTTTTCATCATAAAAACACAATTCTCCAAAACATAACTATACAAGGGTACAAAGAGCTACAGCCTATCATATAACAACTTCAAAAAGCAACACTGTATAATGCTGTGTCTAACAGAGAAAACTGAATCTGAACAGAATCTTTGGGAATCTGGGTGCAGATATGAAGCTATATATATATCCTGAAAATATAATAGTGTATGATCAGAGCATTATCTTTACAAATTGGGTCCCAGTCATGAATCTGTATAAACAAAAGGACAGTTTGTCAGTGGAATGAAATAGAGAGAAACCTCTTGGAACTGATCCAAGCTTTACATTTTGATAGATGTGAGAGGGATTTTGTTTTCTTTCTGGATGCTTACAGGGAAGGCTGCTAAATGACTTTCTTTATATACAAATGGCAGTAATCGTCACAACCCACCCCCCCCGCAAAAAAAACCCCAAACAAACACAGATGTTCTGTTTCTAGAATACGAAAATTCTTACACCTTTAAACCTGTGGCAGTTCCTTCCACTACCAGACAAAATATGACAAATAATATGACCACTATTTCATTAAACTACATGTGCTTGTTGAGAAAGTGATAATTCAGAACACTATGGAAAATAAGTCTTTCAAGATCATAATTAAAAATCTTCCATAAATTTCTAGCAAATGCCCTGCAACATGGATTGTCAGAGGTTTTCTTGTACAGTATGGAAGTTTTTCAGCACACAGTAAAATATTGTGCAATCACAGAAAAAAATACTGTGCACATGGATTGGTCCTTATTATAATTTTGTTTATAATTATTTTACAACAGAGCTAGCTTCATTTATATTACCAACTCGACAACTTTAACCTCATAATTTAGTGCATAGGGCATGTGGGTTTGAAATTACTGGTTGGTATCACTGTTTGTAGTCATCTCCAAAAAGAGCAGGCTAGCACTCCATGCAATTGAAGAAACTAGTAGAAACTTGTCAATTAATAAGGAAAAGAACAAATCCTAAAATATTCACTGTGGTATAGTATAAATAGATCGTGTACACACGTATGAAATAAAAACTGAACTGGTAAAAACAAGTGGCAGTTCTATAGCCCCCAAATTCACTCTCTCTCAAAAGGCATGATGAAACCAGAAAAGGCCCAGAAAAGGATAGTGAGATTCAGGAGAAACTTCCATACATTGAAGATCAAAATACACTGAGATTCTTGAGCTTAGCAAAGAGATGAGAGAGGGTATTAGGAAAATAAACAATAAAAGGTGGAAAGGTAGCAATTATTTACTATAACATTGAAGCTAGAGGAGATTAATCTACCAGAAAGTTTAAAATGTCAAAAGTTACAGTGGTGCAAGTGTGATTAGACTGCTATTATTACTATTACTATTATTATTGTCTACTTATGTCAAATTATCCTAAAAATAATGTTTCAAGGTCCTGATGTGATTATCTATCAGTATTGTGAAACATGTTCAGGAGAATGTAATATTCAGCTGCTTTTTAAAATCAATCTTATTTTTGCATATTTTTGGGAATATTTAAATTCAAATGTTTTTGTTTTCATTTGTAAGGTAATCAAATTGTTTATTTTTTATTTCAATACACAAACTTCACAACAAATGGATTAAATTTGGTTTTAGATGTTATTTGAAACAACAAGTGAGCATTCTTAGGAAAAAAACCCAAAACCAACCAAAACCAACATATAACTTCTTAACATTTTCAAATACAATTCCAATGATGAAAGTAATTTAATTTCAGCTGAGATGAACTAACATTCTCCAGTAACACATATTTATCAGAAAATATCTGGTAAGATGCTTGCTGATAGTGTCACTGCCTGTGAGTATAGTATCTACATCCCTAACTAGAAAGTCTGCTAAAGGCATACCTTTTTCTTTAAAGAGAAAGAAAATTTTTTTTGCTCTTAAATTTAACATTTTGATAGCTTTAATATTCTGTAAACTTTAAAAACTTAATCTTTGAGATGAACTTAGAAAGTGCAACTGTACTTCAACTTTCAGTTATATTGAAAAAGTTATATGCATTAATTTAATCTAAACATGTAATAATATGATGACATTCAAACATATTTATTTTCATGATGGCACTGGGTTGTCCCAAGAGTGGGATTACCTTCATTACCTCCCAATTACCTTCATGCGATGTTCCTTGAAGAAAAACATGGGATATATTGAATCTGGATTTCATTACTTGTATTTCTGCAATATTTCCATGTTGTTTAAAGTATTTTCTTTTTATTTCAGTTTATATGTGCATGCACTTGTGTATGTGTATCTATTGTCATTGGGATTGGAGAAGAAATGAATGTTGTTCTCATTAGGGTTTTTTTTTTTTTTCCAATTTTAACCCAAAACCAAGTATCTATGCTGTTTTATTTTACAGTCTGTTGTACTGCGAATTTCTATATGAGAAAGTGAAAAAAGTATAATACGAATTTCTCAATAGTTTCTATTACAGAAGTGTGTAATAATAATAATAATAATAATAGCTATTGCAGAATCTGGAGCTGGGTCTTGACTGGAAAGGTTATACACCCCTCTGGGGAGCATAGTAACTACATTTATCCCAGATCAAGTAAAAATGATATGTTTTATCTTTTGGTGGGTTGACCTTGATTGGCTGCCAGAAGCCCACACAGCCACTCTCTCACTCCTCTTCCTCAACAAAATAGAGGGGCAAAATAAAATGAAAAGCTCCTGTGTGGGCTTCTCCCCAAGCACCTCTCCTCCCCACCTTATTATTGCTGTAGGTTACACTCAGTCCCTCTGCTGCAGGAAGGGGGTTCTGGTCAATACATAGCGGTTTTTCTCTGCTGCTCCTTTCTTCTTATTTGTTTCTTCTGTTCCAACATGGTCTCCTCCAGAGGCTGCAGGGGATCCCTGCTGGGGCATCTGGAGCACCTTCTGCCCCTTTTCCCCCTCCCTCCTCAGAGCTCGTGGGGCTGTTTCTCGCACTTTTCCTCTCCACCCTGGTTGCCGGGCAGCGTTTTGCCCTTCCTCACACAGACTCTCCCCAAGGTGCCACCACCGTGGCTGTGGGGCTCAGACATGCCCTGCGGTGGGTCCGTCTTGGTTTCCAGCACAAGAAAGACTGCAACATGGGTTTGCCCCTTATTACAAATCAGGCCCCCCCCCGCCTTTCAGGACATGTTGCAAGTGTCTCAGCTGTGGGGAAGGCTTGATCACATCTTGTACTTTATTAGGCATTGGGAAATTCTAAGTACATTTTAAAATTTTCTGTTCTGTCAGCTGATTTCTTAATCTCAAGATAACTCACTCCCTTCCTGTGTCACTGGAGGAGTTGTAACAGAGTTCCTGGGCAGAAAGTGCTAGGACTGCCCTCCTCTGCTGCAGACATCTTAGATACTCCAGGTATCTCCTTGACCTCTGACAGGACAAACCAGACAGTTCTCAAAAATAACTCTTATAAAGGATCATTGCATTTGCAATTTGCAGAGATAGTCTCTGGCCGCTGAGGATGAATTTGTAGAGGTGAAGTCTTCCTACTGCAACAGCTCAAAAGTGGTTAGTCAGTTGGGAGAACCACAGAGAAGATTAGGTGAGCTGGGGCTATGCTATTTCGTCTGTATGTTTGACTAGAGGGGAATCTTATGTTCCCTCACACATAACAAATCCAATCTCCAGCTGAGATGGCTGCAATTTCAATTCACTCGTGCTCTTGCAGACCCCAAACCTCAAGATAAACATTCAGAAAGGTGGAGAATTAAATGAAAAAAGCTCCTAAATCTCCTGTGCTCCTTATGCATAAGAGAATCTCTCCATATACAGATTTTGTGTATGAGGAGAAAAAGCACAGTTCAGGCCAAAGGTTCTGATCAAACTGCCCTTTCTTCTTCGAACTTCTTAATTTTCTTTTCCTATCTCCTGGCATATCCTCACATTAGAACCACAGCTCATGGCAAGAAGCATCAGTCAACAGTATTGGTGAGAAAAATGCTCTGAGGCAATGTAAATCGAAAGAAACACAACTTTGTCCCAGAGCACATGGTAGGAATAAACTGGAATGTCTGGAGATGAAAGAGAAAAGGACATTGTTTGGTCTAGAAAAATTTATCATCTCCAGTATGTTAGGTCCAGTGCCATGTTTTCTCCTGTCTGTCATTTATTGCTCCCAGCTCTGACAAAATCTGATGAAAAGTACCTATTTAAAGAGTTACATTTTCTCAGTTGTTTATTTTCTTTCAGTTTTTAACAATATTTTGTCTTCGAGGTTCGGGAACCTCTGTGGTGGTTTTTAAAAATCCACCAGAAAAAAGATCTTTAACAATTTCTTGTAGACTCTCTGGCTAAAAAATAGGATGGATTCTAGGTTTCACATTTTGAATTATTTCAAATGAATTTTAAAATAATGCTACTTCTCTCATCAACTAAAAAGATTTCTTCACACTCAAATCTCAATTAATTTGTACAATTTTGTCAAGATTTTCTTAGACAATTTGTCGTCTAGCAAATTAAAAGACAGCAGTCATCCCCATTTAGATACTGTCAGAACTAATTGATTATGGCAAAGTCACAAACAATGGATTAATTGATCAATAAAAAAATTCTGTAAACAAAAGGACATATTTCCTACTTTTGCGCATCTTATGTTTAACTAAGCAATTATAGTCAGTGAAAGAAATCTAAAGGTATTATTCTAACAACATATTATTTAAAGAAAGTTTTTCAAGCACTTTGCAAATTTATCAAATATTATTTTTCTTTTGTTTTTCAGAGATCCTTCATGTATGTTTGTATAATATGGTTACTACAAGTGTTTAAGCTGACCGGTCTAGTGAATTAAACACGTGCAAAATAGACCTCAAGCCCTATATGTATACTCAGGTTTGGGAGATAATTTGAGGCAGGACAGTGAGACTTCAAAAAATGGATAAATTAATCTTTGCATATATGTATTAGAGAAATTCTAGTTAAATTAATTTGTCAAGTATTGTTTTTAAACCATCTAAGACTACCTCTATATGGATAATACATATATGTATATATATAACGCTATATATAAAAAATTTCAGTGTGAACTAAAGACATTCATGACTAAGCCAACTCTATGTACAGCAACAGCTACGTGTGCAAATACATGACATCACGAAGTACTAATAAGTCCTCTCTCCCTCAAAATCAATCAAGCTATGCTTTGCAGAAACAGGTCAAAATCATATTGTGTTTTCTCTGTTTCAAAGTCTACCCTGCACTAGCAATGTATTTACATTATTTTTTGCCTCTCTGGCAAAATTGCTTTGAACCTTTTGCTTGTATCTCTCAATTTTCAGGCTACTATCAACTGAAGATAAAACCGCTTTAAAGTGTGATTTTATTTCCAGACGTACTTGAGTAAAACACACAGTCAGCAGCATTTATTAGACTTTGTATTAAGTCAATAGATAGAACAAAATAGTGTCACCCACATACTATGAGAAGGCAAAGCAATGCTCCTTGGAGGTTGTGAGATCTTTTGATCCTCTAAAATATTGCAGCTGTCACTTATATTACTTTTCCTGAAATTTCAGAGATCTTTTGCTAAAGAAACATAACAACATCAACAACGTCCCAAAATCAAAAGGAATCTCTTTCCCAAATGACCACCAGTTTGTGTTAAGAGGAATGGTGACAAACTCTGACTTTTCCCTTTTGACATAGTTCTAGATTGTCTATTTATTTCAGGGAAGTGTGGAAGGAGAAAAACTACTGGGGGTGGGGAGGGGGGAAGGGGGCGAGGGGGGAGATATGCATGGAAGGGAAAAAAGAAAGAATAAAATACTGAAAATACTGTCCAAAATGAAATTTTTCTGCTTTCCAAGCAGTTCAGATTCAGGACGGGAAGTTCTTCTAGACACTAAGACAATTCAAGTGGATTTTATACAGTCAAGGGGCCACAATCATACCCTGTACTGCAGAAGCCTACAATATTTCAGGAAATGCTCATGAGGTGGCTTGGTAACATTACCAGTCCAAATGCAAACAAAATCTGTGAGTGAGAGATAGAAATTTTGAAAATAATGCAAAGTTTACCACATTCAGGACTCCAAAATCTGCAGCAGAGGGAGAGAAGGAGTGGTAATATGGTGAAAGAGGACAACTCTTCAGCTGACGTTCAAAACTTGCTCTTTTTCTGGCAACTTCAGCCTAACGAAAAAGCATGTTTAAGAAGCCACAAACAAATTTTATAGCTTCTCATTTATGGAAACAGCTACAAAGATAAAGTAACATAAAGAACTTCACAATTTAGCAGAAAAAAATATTAACCCTAAGGAATTATATTGAAGTTAATAAATCCTGCATATTCATAGAAATAAAAACAACGAAAGAAAACTAAAATATAGTAATAAGCTCTGCTAGATTTAGAAAAGTGGTGGTTGCCATTCTTTCTAGAGGAATCTTCTAAGGCTTCTTTCTTCAGCTAGGCTGAAGCAAAAAATATATTAATGCATGGGGGTTCATTAAACTCACAACAACATCTATACATCATCATCTTTAGATGAATGAGTTTAAATTAAGTACTAATGATGGATTAAATTGAATATGTATTTATTTAAAGACAGTGGTTTTAAAAGGAATCAAAAACTACTAGTGAATTATCACCACCTTGTGACAATTTCCCTCACAAAACACCCAACATTTATTTAGGGGATTTCAGTTCTGAATTCTGCGTATTCTTTTGCTAGTTCCATAGTCCCAATTTTGAGGCGCAGATGGTGAAATTGACTATAACAGTGGTTTACTACTCATGTTCTCTCTAGGGTTTTAAGTTCAAATTGCACCTATAAAATGGGGTAATTAGTTCTTTCTAGTTTATTGCTGTTAGGGGAAAGGGAGCAGTTTCAGTTAACTACCAACTAGACACCACTCCAGATTAAATATCCTAGGTTCAATACCTTATACTGGCTTTCAAATGCCAAACTGAGAGTTCAAAGAAAGTAGGAAATGTCACCTTCCCAAACATTATGGACTATTAATTATGTCTTTGTAGTGAACTTTCTCAGTGCAATTAGTCTACAGACATGAAGATCATTCTTTTAAGACTATGGGCTAGAAAAAGGTTAATTCCTATTTAAATCGTGTTAATAACGAGAGTGACTGCATTCAGATAGCTTAACAATTATCCAATAAGCAAAATATGTGTAATGAAGCAGATAAAATTGACTAATTTTAAAACAAACACGGGTATGCAACAATGTATGTTTTTCTTTCCTAACATACACTTTTTTTTTTCTATGCTACCCTTTAACAATCCAATTATCTCTGTAGAAGGGATTCATAAACAGTCAATCACACTTAGATACAAGTAAATATAAGTAAACGTGTAGCTGCATTTCACACAAATTTGACAGCAGCTTTGGAATGTGTGTCCTTTGGGGTCACTCAATAAAAAACAGTGGAGAAGATTCCTGTCCCTTCACTTTGACACCACTGACTACTCATCAATAAAGCTGAGCAGCAATGTGCCCTCATGGTGGACAGTAACTGAGGGTGAGCAGGAGGTCCCAGGGTAGAATTTCATGTCACAGTTTCTCTGGTGGAAAATCTCATTTAAAAGATTTCTGACCATTTTTTTTTTTTTTTCCCCAGACCTCGCCTTTCCCCAGTGAGTTTATCACGCATTAGATAATACTCCTTAAAATGAATAAGTGACGTGTTCATGTGCAGGGGTTTGCCACAGAGAAAGCTGCACTAATTTAGCTGAAGTGGACATATATTTCAGTAGGAAGGGAAAAGCTAGACTGGTCTTGCTAGTGATGAAAACATACCTTAGAAAAGTATCTTCAAGAACAATCAACAACTAGACAGACCCAGCCCATTATTTAAAGTATCTAAAAAATGTAGGATTTGGCTTTTAACTTCCAGCGTTGTTTTTAGAGAAATAAACTAACATAAACTAACAGACAAAATGTTTCACTTTGCGAGAAACTGTAGATAGTGCTACTTTTTGTGGAGTGAAGATTTCTTTCATTTTCATTTTTATTTATTTCATTTTTTATTTAAGAATAACCTAATTCACTGTGTTTGAATTGCTCTCCCAGGAAGGAAAAAAAGAGACTCCCTACTGTTCTGGGTTTTAAATCCTTTTTCTGACACAAATTCGTGTAACCACCCTAAATTGATAGTCAATTATTCTGGATCACCAGAGATAAAAATAAATAATTCAGTATTACCGTGCAGAATAACACTTTAAAGCCTCTGTGGTGGGTTGACCTTGGCTGGCCACCAGATGCCCACCAAGATGTTCTATCACTCCCCCTCCTCAACAGGACAGGGGGACAAAATGCAGTGAAAATCTCTTGGGTTGTGATAAATTCAGCGGATTACTTATGAATTACTGTCATCAGCTAAACAGATGTGACTTGGGGAAATTAATGTATTGCCAATTAATTGTAACATAGGAGAATAGTAAGAAATCGGAACAAAACTAATAACACCTTCCCCCTCCCTTCTTGCCAGGTTCTACTTCACTCCTAAACCCTGAGTGGTGCAGGGGGATGGGGAATTGGGTGCCACGGTTGGTCTACAATGCTTAATCTCTGCTACTCTTTCCTCCTCATGCTCTTCCCTTGTTCCAGAATGAGGTGCCTCCCACAGGAGGCAGACCTTCACGAGCTTCTCCAACATGAGTCCTTCCCACGGGCTGCAGTTCTTCAAGAACTGCTCCAGTCTGGTACCTTTCCGCAGAGTACAGTCCTTCAGGAACAGACTGCTCCAGCGTGGGTCCCCCACATGCCACAGTGATTCTTCACGGGCTCCTTTCCATGGGCCACAGCTCCTGCCAGAAGCCTGTTCCAGTGTGGTCTTTCTACAGGTTGCAGCTGCCTTCAGAGCATACCCAAGTGCTCAGGTCCTCAATAGGAGGCAGCGTGGATATCTGCTACACTGCGGTCCTCCACGAACTCCAGGGGAATCTGGAGCACCTCATCCCCCTCATTCTCTCACCTTGTTGTCTGCGGGGTTGTTTCTCTTCCCATTTTCTCACTCCTCTCTCTCAACTGCTGTTAATGCAGCATTGATTGCCCTTTCTTAAATGCATTATCACAGAGGCACTACCAATGTCATTGATGGGCTCAGCTTTGGCCAGTGGCAGATCTGTCTTCGGGCTGATTGAAACTGGCTCTTTCTGGCATGTGGGCAACTCCTGGTGCCTTCTCACAGAAGTCACTCCAGCAGCCATCTGGCTACCAAAACCCAACACAGCTTCTACTAAGAATTTCTGTGGAGAGAAAAAAAACATCTGAAAAGCAAAGATGCACATTCTATTGTAAATAAGGATAGTTCATCTCACATGCAGACAGTTGCATTTGTGCTACTTACAGACATATAACTGAACTTGAAAAAAATACATACTACGAAATTACAAAATATGATCCAGGCAAATACTCTGTATCTTCAAGTGCTTCATGCATATATATATATACATATACATACAATGCATAATTTTAATTAATGGTGTCAGACTCACTGTAGAGTTAGGTCATGGAGTGTTCCCAAATTTTATAATTCCACATTTGGGATAAAAAGAAATATGAAAAAAACTGCTTAGTTTTGCAGCACTGTATTTACTGTCCTAACAGTAGGCATTTGATTCTGCATAGAATTTTTATGTTGATGGAAGTATGATGGACAGTGACCATTTGGCATGATTTAAGACTCAGGGCATAATGCTGATGGTTGTGTCTCTACTAACAGTCCTTTGCATGAACACAGCTGAGAGGCAAGGTTCACTAAATTATAATCTTCAAAGAAAACATGATTTAAGACTTACCATTCCCTCTATCCCTTTTGCTGCCTTTTCATCAAATTTTAAAACTTTCTCCTGGGATTTTAAAACTTGCCTGCCTTCCCTTTGAATGCTTCTCCTACATTCTAGCCTTTTCTTTGTAAACTTCAGCTTCTTATCAAGTTCCCTGTTCTTCATGGTAAGTCAGAATGCTCCTTATCTGATCATCACTATTGTGTTTGCATACAAATGGCTTCCTTGACCAAAGACAGTCAGAGGCCATAGTTACCTCTCAGTTTAAATATGCTTTTGAGGTTCACTACTTTCAAGAAACTAGGCAGCTGATATACTGCTAGTTAATAATAACAATAATAATAACAACAACAACAACAACAATAATAATATTTATATAGCCAGCTTAAATACATTTTAAAAATACTGTTCACATTGACCTCTTCTAAATATTTGCCTTAAAGTGAACTACATTGAAGGTGCCTGCAGAGGGAGTCAATACAGGTAGCTCAAGATGAGTATTTGGTCTAGTGAATTCCATTCTAAATTTAATCTCGTGAAACAAACTACTCCAGGTTTGATTTCTTTGGGATTTTATTTAAATACTCTGTTTGTTCTTCTGTTTTCAGCCATTTCATTTCTATAGACAGCATTACAATTAAGGGCATGTTTCTAGTAAATCTGTGAATAACTACTGTGCGATGTAATCATGATTATATTGTATCATGCAAATGAATTGAATCATAGAATCATTTTGGTTGAAAGAGACCCTCAGGATCATCGAGTCCAACCATAACCTGACTCTGACACTAAACCATTTCCCTAAGAACCTCATCTAAATGACTTTTAAACACCTCCAGGGATGGTGACTCCACCACTTCCCTGGGCAGCCTGTTCCAATGCCTGACAACCCTTTCTGTGAATAATTTTTTCCTAATATCCATTCTAAACCTCCCCTGGTGCAACTTGAGGCCATTTCTCTTCGTCCTACTGCTTGTTACTTGAGAGAAGAGACCAACCCCCTCCATGCTACAACCTCCTCTCAGGCAGTTGTAGACAGCGATCAGGTCTCCCCTCAGCCTCCTTTTCTCCAGGCTGAACAGCCCCAGCTCCCTCAACTGCTCCTCATCAGACTTGTGCTCCAGACCCCTCACCAGATTCATCACCCTCCTCTGCACTCTTTCTAGTACCTCAATGTCCTTCTTATGATGGGTGGCCCAAAACTGAACACAGGATTCAAGGTGGGGCCTCACCAGCCCTGAGTACAGGGGGACAATCACTTCTCTAGTCCTGCTGGCCACACTATTTCTGATACAAGCCAGGATGTTGTTGGCCTTTTTGGCCACCTGGGCACACTGCTGACTCACATTCAGCTGTCTGTCAATCAACACCCCCAGATCTCCCTCTGCAAGGCAGCTTTCCAGTCACTCTTCCCTGAGCTTGTAGTGCTGCCTGGTGTTGCTGTGACCCAAGAGCAGGACCCGGCACTTGGCCTTGTTGAACCTCATACAAATGGCCTCAGCACAACAATCCAGCCGGCCCAGGTCCCTCTGTACGGCCTTTGAGCAGTTCAACATTCCCACCCAATTTGGTGTCATCTGCGAACTTACTAAGGGTGCACTCAATCCCCTCATCCAGATCACTGACAAAGAGATTAAATAGAACTGGCCCCAATACTGAGCCCTGGGGAACACCATCCGTGACCAGCTGTCAACTGGATTTGGCTCCATTCACCACAACTCTTTGGGCCTGTCCATCCAGACAGTTCTTTATCCGTCGAAGAGTATACCTGCTTTCACGGTGATTCTCTTGGCAGGACCACGGGTCCAGGGTCTCCTCCTCATCTCCTCAACCCATTCTCAGCCTCAGCTCTTACTGTAGGTGCTGCTGTGCGTGCCAGTTCACCGTGTTTAAATCTCCCGCGGTTGCTCTGTAGTGGCTGCTCTGCTGGTCACTCGCCACTGACTTGGGAAATGAGCTAAACTGTAAGCTGACTGAATGGCCCAGGACACAGAAATTAGGAGAACAGTATCTCTGGGCATGCAAAAAGAAAATATTTACGTGCCTGAATGAAAGGAATTGCCTTTTTTTCAAAGTGGAGGAAAAAATAAAAGAAATACATAGCCATACTTCACAAAAAGTAGAGCACTTATTTGACCTCTTTCATTCCATTTCACACATCTCAGTAAGTAGAAATCTTGTTGATTAGTTTTTCTACATACGATGTGAGTCCTGACTTCTAGAGAAGCACAGGCAGAAGCAGACATCAGTCACTACTTGCACATGGGACTTGTACCATTGCCCGAGTTAGTCCAAATGTTCCCCCAGATATTGTGGATGAGGTTGTTTTTCCTCCTGTGTGATAGAATCATAGAGTCATTTTGGTTGGAAAAGACCTATAAAATCATGTTTACTCTTCTGCAATTTAGAAACCTCACACATACTTTGTTCTCACTTTTTAACTCTAAGCCTCAAACCCCAATTGCTTTACTACCATAGTACTACAGAAAGAAAATACCAGTAATCTTAGTAATGAATCTGTGATTTTCTAATTCCTAGTTAAATAATGTGTTCCTAATCCTTCATTTTAATCTAGTATTTTGTACCAAAGAAAAAGGCTGATGTGTATGGTGAAATTTATAGAGCGCTCTTGGTTGGAGTCTTTTCTCATCCAGATGAAGTGAAATTCAAAGGCATATCACAGTGGGTTATTTTCCTTGCCTAGCTGTTTCAGACTGCTATGCAGCAGTTTTACTATCTGTCAGCTAACTATTTACTAGTGCAATGTCTTCTTTTCATCATGACTGACCTCCTTGTTCTTCAGTACTGAGGTAAGTCAGAGATTGATGACATTTTTATCTGCAGTAGAAATAAATAAATGCAATCAAAAGAAATTATGGAAACAAAAACCTGCATTAAAGTAGTATTAAAGCTGAACAGCCAAATACTCTATAACAAGGAAAAGTCAAATTGTTGTATTCTTATCAACTGTAATTGAACTCCCTCATGCATAGGCAATATGATGTTTTGGTTAACTACACAGTCCTTGCACTGACCCTGCTTTGCTTCACATAGTGAAGGTCATCCACTTCGGGGCTGTAGCTGGAATTTTTTCATTCTGTCTGAAGCTCCAAGATGCATGTGTAGTGCCCTGGTCAGATCTTGTTTTGATTGCCTCCCTTATGGCAGTGGATAAGCACAGGCCTGTACAGTGAGTGGCTTCTTCCCATACAGCTGGGAGGCCTCAGCAGAATCATAGAATCACAGAATGTTAGGGAATGGAAGGGACCTCGAAAGACCATCTAGTCCAATCCCCCTGCTGGAGCAGGACCACCTAGATAAGGTTACACAGGAGAGCAATGTGCCATGCTGCTGGGTGCCCAGGTCTGTACTTGTGCCACCACGGCTCACGGAGGGAGCTCCCTGCATTAGGTACATTTGGAATTTCTTATAGTAATTGGGGGCCCTGATCGTGCAATTGATGAAGTCCTTCTCCTGATTTCCCCATCTGTACAACACAACAACATGTAAGCCCTCCTTTTGGGGAGCTGATCTCTGTGATCAGGCTGCGTGCAGCACACTTCATCAGCCACCTAAAAAGAATTTCACTGTTTTCCCCCGTGACATGTTTCTACTCCGGCTGAACAAGCCAAATTGTTTGCTGTGGTCTGATTTCTACCTTCTGCACTCACAGCTGGCTTGTTTCCTCTGCCATTGCTCCAGTGCTTCACAACATTGTTTGATGTAAGTTTTGAATCTCTTTGGTATAATTGGACCCTCATTATCACTCACTAAATATTTCTAGAAGTTTCTGTGTTGTAAATATATGTTTAGGGTAGCTCTGACTGCTGTATCCCTGGCAGCCAGCACTGCATCTGCAGTTTTTTGGTGTGGTGTTTACAGTACAATATGAATTCTGCCCTGACCTTGTTAAAATTTATTTTTCTGCTGCATGTCTCTAAGCAGTTATTTAGTTTTCCTTGTTTCCTGTCAGTTTCTAGGAAGGTTTCACTTTCTATGCCATAATGAAAACATTTTGTCCCCGTAAAGACAGATGTACTTGTTATTCACAACATTAAGAGGTGGTATTTCTGTCATTTTCAAAAAGCTTGTTCATAAATATGGTATAACAGTGCTCCTGTAAATGCTGACTCCAACTGATAGATTCTACTGTTTTTTGAAGTTAGCTTGTCCTCTCACATTTCTCTTCTTTATCAGATGACAGTTGCCTCAAATCTCGGGTGTTAACTTAGTACTCATGTCACAACCAATGCTCTAGAAGTATGCTATCTGTAGTTAGTGTTTGAGATTTAAAGTACACTTTTTATAACATTTTATATTTTGTAAATACTCACTTTTCAGTAAAATTATCCTAAATCACAAAAATCCTGAATTTTTATTTTTAATCTTGCACAAAAATTTGTGCTAATGCAGTAAAATAGCATGCAAATCGTACTAGTAAAAAGCATCACACTATAGTAATCTTTACAATATTTACAAAACAGATACTCTACATAAGCTTGTTAAAAACAAACTGAAAATGGAACATATTTTTCTCCACAAAAAGCACAAGCTTTCTGTTAAATCCATTGCAGAAACACCCCCATGTATCACTTTTACATTGCTGCTGCTGCATCAGTGACAGATATTCAGAAAGCAGATGGCTAACCTTCTGAATGATATAATTCATGTTTCCATGATAACATTCTAAAGACCATAATGCTGCACCTGTTCTAAATTCTTCCTTTTTAAGGACAGAGTAATGCCAGTTTTCAAATGTGCAGTCTAGATGCAGGACTAATTGTGATTTTAATGGAATAAAAGTGTTTGATCATGTACTAACACTTTTTTTTTTTTTTTTTAATTGCAATTGTCAGGTCTGGAAACAGTCATTTATTACAGTTAGAGAGTAAATTTTCTGTTTCTTCTTCTCCCAGTCACTTTCGTATTTGCAGAACAGCCTCTGGCCAGCCTAGAGACTGGAGTGACTTTTCCTTAGAGCAGGTCCCTTGAGTCGTTCTGTCATAGTTCTGCAATCTGGACATGCAAAAAAGTTGCTTAAATATTACCTTGCAGTAAGCTCATTGATTATATAGGATGCTTTCAGACCAGGATATAGTCTGCCAGTGAGTCTGACTCGCTGTAAGGGTCAGTGTGAGCCACCTTGATTCCTTAGGGAAGAGTTAAGAATATATAATTGCTATACTGCATCAAAGTCAGGGTTCACTGAACCCTGTATCCTCTGTATACTGCTGAGAGTAACTCAAGTGCTTCAGATGTCTATATATGACCCTCACGGGAAATATGGATTAATCTTCCATCTTAAATCTTGAAGTGAAACGATAGCTTGAATATCCACATGAATTTCCAGTTTCTTTTAGAACCTTGTTAAAGTCTTGGCTTCATAATATAAGACTGTGACATTAGGATTAAAGTGGTCTACCACTTCAGGTGAAGGGTCTCGTACAGCCCAAACCAGAGGTCAAAATACAGCTGTAGCTCTCTCTCTGATGGTGACAGAAGGATGAATGGGACCCGAATGGGAGAGATGCATGTACAAAATGCAGCCATAGGATGCCCAGCAGACATATCCTCTCTACAGCACAAAGTCCACGACTCTCTCAGCTATAATGTTGTTCAATCATTTTGCTTTAAGAAAAGGCCTGACCACTTTTAAAATATTTATTAAATGTCATTTTACTCTGCAAAGTATACTTACACTTTAAAGTATTTTATTTAGCATCTTTTCCTGCCTAAGCAGCTGCCATTACTGTAGCCCTATGGACGTAAACTCCATAGAGGAATGTGGAAAGTTTCATCACCTGCAATCTGCTTTTGGTATCCCTTAGAACATTTTTTCTCTCATTCTTTGCCTCTGTGGACCAGTGGCTCAGTTCTCTTTTGAGTCCACCCTGTGACAGTGGCAAAATGTTGGTCCAAAGCTGAACTTCATCTTCTTACCTAAGTTGTCAGATGGGGGCTGAAAGTGTTCATAGACTCAAATGGATGACCTCAAAGTCCCTGGGGAATGTAATACTTTGCTTGTGTAGCTAAAAGAAAGATTAACAAAAGAGGATTGCAGGGAAAAGAGATGAAATCGTATGTTCGTTAGCTACTCTTGTATTTACTATAAAATTTTCTACTTTTTATAGGTTGCTTAAACTTTCACATGAACTTCTATAGGTTGTGTATCTCATAAACATAAAAAACATAACTGTGTATAGAAAACATAACTTAAAGAACATAGTATCTTATAAGGATAAAAAATTAGGACAGAATGCATCTTTGAGTCTTCATAAACTCTCTCATGAGATGTATTCCAATGATTTTATGTGCTGTTAATAATTACTCTGGGAAGTACTGGACTGAAAAATCAACCTCCTAACTAGAGCATGTGTAGTAAATTCAGCCCAAATCAAAACCATATATTAGCTTAAATTTATACAATTACGAGTTAAAACACACATATTGTAGGTATGTGGGGTGAATCAACCTAACATACATATGGGTTTGAGTGTAATCAGTCAGAAAAGACTGAATTAATATCCTATTTCTGTATGAGGAAGGGAGACTTTTTTTTTTTAAAAACTTTCTTCTCCCTAGGATGTTTATATGTGCACTGGGAAATAGGTACCACATCAGAGTCAGCATGAATTATCATATCTTGGCCCTCCAGACAAAGAGGAATGGAACAAAGCCTGCCAATTATTTCTACTGCCACAGTATCATTTGCAGGTTCAACTGTATCTTGAGAAAACTTACCACTTTTTGCTAGGGAGAACTGGGTAGAAAAGAAATAGGGAGGATTTTGCTGTAATATGGTTTTTAAATAAAGCTGGGAAGCCTAAAGCAAGTCAGAAGATGAGAACTGAACCATTATTTGAGAGAAATATTGCTTTTCAATTAAATATATATATAAACCACATAGTTCAACTGTTTTGCATATGCAAAAAACCACTTAAGGAGCACTTATTTTTTATGTAAAGGTAAATGGAAAACAGTCACTAGATAATAATACAGAGATAAAATGAAATGATTTTACATGAAGAGGCGACCTGTAACCTGAAGTACAGTAGTATCCTTGTTATTCTTCTGTGAGTGACATGCGACATCATCTGACATCTGAGGTAATTCAGGTACATTTGTGAGACTATGCTTGACATTAGAGTTAGAAATGCAGTTTTCCAAGGTATGAAGAAGCAGCATCACAGAGTATGCTATCCTTTTAATAATTTTTTCTTAATAATTTTGCTCTATTGCTTACATATATAACAATAGGTGTGTTTACTACCATGAGACCTTCACACAAGTGTTGGATTTTTCTGCTTGCTTTACTTTTTTACTTTTTAAAACGAAAACATGATAGGCTCAAAAATATATTTATAAACAATATGAACAAATAAGTAACCTAGATCCACAAAATACTGGTCACTTTGATAAATATGTGGTGTGTATGCTCCTGTTTGTAGAGGCTTTATCTTCAAATATTAAAACAGTATGACTAAAACTTCATTTCCTGATTTAAACTAAGTTTCTTACGTCTTTTTTTTTTTAATTACTTTGTCTATATATCTACTTTATTTTTCTTTTATTCCACTCAGAAAATGGCTTTTCCTTGCATGCTTTTATTGATAATGAGAACATATCTTTAAATATTTTGCTCAAAAATTTTGGTCTCTTATTAATAATTTTAGTAAAAATACTGATAGTATTCAAACTATTGTAGTGGAAATACATATAGAATCATTTCAGTTGGAAGAGACCCTCAGGATCATCGTATCCAACCATAACCTAACTCTGGCACTAAACCATGTTGCTAAGAACCTTGTCTAAATGCTTTTTAAACCCCTCCAGGGATGGCGACTCCATCACTTCCCTGGGCAGCCAGGGCCACAATGGAAATCATGAACATAGAATCATAGAATGTACTGAGTTGGAAGGGACCCACAAGGATCATCGGGTCTGATTCCTGTCCCTACATATGACAACCCCACAGTTCACACCATGTGTCTGAGGGCCTTGTCCAGTCTCTTCTTGAACACTGTCAGGCTTGGGGCAGTGAGACCTCCCTGGGGAGCCTGTTCCAGCGTCCACCACCCTCTTGGGGAAGAAACTTTTCCTCATGTCCAACCTAAACCTCTCCTCCTCTCCTGGCACATCTTCCTGCCATTCCCTCAGGTCCTGTCATTGGTTGCCAGAGAGAAGAGATCAGCACCTGCCCCTCCTCCTCCCCTTGTGAGGACGCTGTAGCTGCCATGAGGTGTCCCCTTGGTCTCCTCTTCTCCACGCTGAACCAATCACACGACTTTAGCCACTGCTGATACAGCTTCCCCTCTAAACCTTCCACCAACTTTGTAGCCCTCTTCTGGACACTCTCCAGTAGCTTTATATCCTTTTTATCCTGTGTTGCCCAGAACAGCACAAAGTGCTCCGGGTGAGGCTGCACCAGTGAAGAGCAGAGCGGGACAATCACATCCCTCGCCCAGCTGGCAATGCTGTGCTTGATGCGCCTCAGGATGTGGGTTGCCCTCTTGGCTACTAGGGTACACTGTTGGCTTGTGTTCAAACACTGTTTACTCATTCTCAAACAGGTTCAACAGTCTCAAGAGAAATGAGGGAAATCTCACTTCTTTTATCATTAAAATTTTCTATTTCCCACAATTAATTAATTAACATTTCTGCTTTTTGAAATCAATAAAATGAGTACAATTGTGTGTCTAACTGGTTGATGGTACATATTTGCCAACAGAATATGATATTTGGAGTTCCTATCTGGAAAGTACTGCACTGTGTGATTAGTTTAGGTTCAGTGATAAGAAACTCACCTGCACACAAAGAAAGAAGAGAGGACCAATGTCAGGAGGACTAACTTGATTAATAACCTGCCTCAGCTGCCAGGTCATCACAGGAGCAACACAATCTCATCAAAGGCTCAGCACCACAAACCTTGACAAGCACAGAGGCACAATGGCAGGCAGGAACACAAACTGCAGATTCTGGAGGAGCAAGCACCTTGTCTGGGCCCCTCCCAGGGATGTCCCAGCAGAAACCTATCACCTCCGTGGGATTCACTGGAAGAGCATTTTGGGATTGCACATGATTTACGGGATGTTTCAGGGAGGAACCAGAGCAGGTAAGCGATGGACTTAGGTGATTTGAGGAAGTACAAGTGTGAGAAAACAGTGGGGTAAGAGGGTAAAAAGGGTGGTCATGTGTAAACTGTTTGCTGGTTAGTATGCTTGTCTGGCCATGCCCAGCTCCTGACCTGTGGTGTCAGTGACTGAAGTGTGGGTGTGCAAGTGTGTGATGACTAGCACAGATCAAGCTAGATGAGCTGACAAACAGGTGTAGAGGTCTGAGAGCCAAGGGGACATAAAAGTTTCCAAGCAAGGGCTGTGAGTTGTGAGAGCGCCTGTGTATCTCTACAGGCAAGAGCACAGGCAGTCAGATATCGAGTCTAGAGGAGTGTGTGTTAAAGAGGGGGACAGGTGGGGTGTCTGTATCAGCAACTACAGTGGGGTTGTGGCTGCAGGGGTTTGTATATCCTGGTGCCAGCAACTGGAGAGACTGGGGTTCAGGGACCAGTGATAGGGCAGACAGTGTCTGAGCCCCACTGCTGGAGAGATCTCTCTTCCACATATATGTATGTATATATTTACTTTTAGTAGTAGAAATCCATCCTGACCAGTCAAAGAGGGGAGCATGAGGAGAAAACAGGTGCTATCACTGCTCCTGTGAGTACTCTCGGTATCTTATTTATGTGGCCATCTGTGTATATATGTATATGTGTATTGTATATAACATAAACTCTCTGTTGGGAATATGTGCCCAGCCTTGCCATAGGAGAGACCAAGGACTGAGATGGACTAGGAAGAACCCAGGCCCTAGAGATCACCATAAGAGTTCCAGGAGACGAGGGAGAAGGAACCTGCTCCATTCCCAAGCTTATCCGATAGGGTGATCTCAACAGTCACGATGAAAGAGATTATAAGAACGACCAAAAAAGACACACAGGCCATTCACTACAGACATATTCTCAAGAGTGTAGTGGCTGTTTCAGCACCATGAAGATATGGGATACAAGAGAGGATGTGACTAGCTCACAATGCCTATAAGCAAAAATTTTCATCGGTAATCTTTAGAAATTGCAGAGGCTGCTCTAAATTGTGCCATAGATCAAACCTGGATGCCCACTGCTGTCCCTGAGGATTAATTGGTAAAGGAAATGTTTCTCTTGAGATTAGGAGATAACAGAAGTAGGTCAGGTTAAAGTAGTAATCTAGTCAATCATCTCTAGTCCAGATTTGTCCCAATTAAGTTAAAGCATTAACTTAGAATCTAGTCATTCTAGTTTCACTCTCCGCTTTATGGAGGAAAAAAACCCAGCATCTCCAGAGAGCAATTCAGCTCATCAGAAAAAAGTTAAGTCCGAGTCAGAGCTCTAATTTCTAGGCCTGGTCTCTTCAAGTGGTTAAACCACTAAGTTACTATCAAAATGCACTCGCAAATTTAGAATAGTCTGAAAACAATGGAAGTGCAAGGTACTTACATTTTTCCTGCTTGTGCCAACAGTAGGAATCTAGGAACACTAGGAATTTCCATCCATTCTGATGGACAACTGGATGTGCATCTCAGTCATCAAGACATACAGAGTTATACAGTCATAACTACATTTCAAGGGCAGATTTAGTATAAGACAATCTCTGTCCATCTTTAAAATCTGGTCTGTTTAGGTGGTAGTATGAAGCACTCCTCTCAAAGATTAGGGCATGACTTGAGAATCCCTGACAGCATTTCTCCTAATAAATTCTAAAGTGCATACCTTAGCATAAGCCGTGGCTGAGTACACACTGCTGATACATTTACTTATACATTTAGTGCACTATCAGTATTTCGTTTACAGCTTTACGAAGTGCTCTGTAATACTTCAAAGATAACAGGTGAGGTATCAAGGTAAAATATGCCATATTGAATTCAAGCAATCAGCCACATCTAAAGTAGGTGGGAAGGTCAGGAAAAATTAATTTCAAAAGCATAACAAGATTTTTTCAGGGGTTTGAGTATCCCTTTAAGAGTTCAGAAAATTTTCACCCTGTACAGAGATCTCCAAAAATACCTTGTCATTTTGGGTTTTCTCTGTAGATATCTCTGCAATTCATCACCGTGGTTCCATACATCTCAAGGGTCACTGGAAAAGAGCGTAACTTTCTTTATTTTATGGTTCTAAATCACAACAAAGTCCAATCGCCTTGAAAAAATGCAGACCAAGGTAAAACAAAAACCCCACTTTGCCACTTCTGAACCACTCCCCATAAAATGACCGTCTTTAAGATTCTCTAAAAATTTTAGAGGAATAAATCAATATCTGCAATATTGGAAGAACACGATGAACAGAGATGACAAAGTAGAATAAGCAAAATGTCACTCTAGATAGTTAGTTCTGTGTCTTTAGAAAGTCAGTCGATAAAGAACCAACAGCCCTCTGGTACTACCTTTGTCTGATTGAGTGAGAAGTAAGGCAGAAGGAAAAATATGCTAATGCAAAAATCAGCTTGCTACAGGTAGCTATTGTAGGAGTTTGTACATGACTGCTGTTTTCAAACAAGGTACATACAGAACCATTTAGGTTGAAAGGGGTCTCTATTAGGCCTCTGTTCCATCCTCCTGTTCAAGGCAGGGCCACCTTTGAAT
This sequence comes from Pampusana beccarii, assembly GCA_013399365.1. Classification (NCBI taxonomy): domain Eukaryota; kingdom Metazoa; phylum Chordata; class Aves; order Columbiformes; family Columbidae; genus Pampusana; species Pampusana beccarii. The sequence goes on from VWYH01010666.1 coordinate 1,137,237, forward strand.
TCAGACCAGGTTGCTCAGTGCCTGTCAAGCTGAATCTTGAAAGCCTCCACTGAGGGAGACTGCACCTCTCTGGTGCAGCCTGTTCTGCTGTTTGTCCTCATGGGGAAAAGTTTTGCCTTTATAATCACTCTGAATCTTCCCTTTCTTAGTGTATGCCCTTCATCCTCCCACCAGGCACTGTTGTGAGGTGCTTGGCTCCATCTTCTCCATGACCATGATATGAGCAGGCAGCTGTTAGGTTACACTTGCACACACACCCACACGTACCCAGGATAAACAAGTTCTGGTTCCTCAGACTCTTTTCAGAGGGCAAGTGCTCCAGGACTAACCAGCTTGGTTGCCCTTCCCTGACCTTGCTCCAGTTTGTTGATGTACTTGTGGGGTAGGGGGTGGGGGCAAGCAAAACTGGACTTAGTAATACTGTCGTGATTTAACAAGAACTGAGTAAGGGAAATAATGACTTCCCTAGTTCTAGCAGCCATGCACCTGTTTATGCAGCCCAGGATGCTGCCAGAGTGTGTTACTGATTCCCGCTCAGTGCACCATCCACCAGGACCTCCAGATTTCAGCTTTGAGCTAGAACAGCTCCCCAGCCAGTCACATTCCCAGCTTATCCTGCTGGAGGGGTTAGTCCACCCCGGATGCAGAAATCTGCCTTTGCCACATATGGAACATAGCAAGCAGGAAATATTCTAAGCGTATTTGTTTGATAGATTTCAAAATTGTAGAAGTATAGCTTTAAACAATAAATGGAAAAGTTAAGAAGGAGTTGCTAATCTAATATACTTTGCACTTGACAGACTTCTTGGGCAGTAGACTCCAATGTATCACTAGGTCCTATCCCCAGCTTCCAAATGTTGAGCAAAATAAAAATATTTTCTTTCTTGCTTCATCAGTTCCATACATCTATAGTTCTGATAATATGTAGCCACGATAGGAAAAAATATTTTTCTAATACTTGCATTGGTCACTGCATATTGCAAGGGACTTTTGGTCTACAACAACAAACAAGAAATCTTAAGAAAAAAATATTTTCTAAAAATTGAGTATAATTAAGTGGCATAATGTAAATAAAAACAGGTTTGTGAGGTACTGTGTGTGTGTAAAAACAAGTGCCTATCAAGTTATATCTTTAACAACAAAGTAAATGTCAAACTAAATGGATTAAAAACATGCTTCCACTTTCATTACAGGCCATTCCAAAGAGGTTCAAATAGGTATGCCCAACTAGACACTTAAGGGTAAAATACAAATGCCTAAGAGTTTAATTAGTTTATATAGTTCAAATAGTTCACTTCCTTCAGCAAAGAATCAACCAGCTTTTTGTTGCAAGTGACTACCTCAGTCTTATATTTTGAAAGAAAATGCAAATTTCAGATTTTAGACATGTTTGCATACAAAAAAGAAAAGGAAGTACCATGTGGAACACAAACATTCCTGACTATAACGTTAAGATACACTGATATTAAAGCAATGGTTTTAGCTGGGCTTAGCTGACACATGTCATTCAAGGCTTGCTGTTAAGACATCTGGTATTTTTTATTCTATTGCTAAACAGTCTCTTGGGAGAAAACATGAAGAAATCCAGAAGAACCAGATTAGTCATTCAATTACAGATTGAGGAAAACTTATAATAGTAGCATTGCAATAACTAACTTTAGAACCAAACTAACTAACTTTAGAACCAAAATAATTTTATTTGAATACACCGTTTCTGAGGAGAAGCCAAACAAAATAACACTAGTAGTAACAGTACTTAACTTGGTACATTATAACTTCCAGTAATTACCATTTTGCCAGCTCTGCACAAATGACATGCCATTGATATTAATCAAATCGTCCTTAGATTTATACTGTGCTGAGATTTGAATCAAGTCTGTCAAAACCATAGACATGTCTGCTTTGCCTGGTTGCTAAACAGTATATAGAAAATATTAAGTGGAGAAATATTCAGTAAAAATCTTTATGAAGTAACTCCAGCTTCCAATAGTAGCCTGCTAAACGAAGAAAAAAAAAAAAGCACCTTTTGTTCACTTTGGTTTTATTTTAAGTTGTGGTATATTTCTAAGTTGCATCACTTTTTGCTGGAGAAAGTAAAGGGAATAGCAGTAGGGATCTTAGAAAATGTAACATTTTTGCACAAGGCAGCTCGGAGTAGCTTGCCTGTTTCTGCAAAAAAGTCAGGCTGATAAAATGTGTTCACAATTATTTTAGAGGGAGTAAAATTTTTCAGTGATTAATTTTCCTGACCAGGTTTCAGTGGTAGAAGATACTATGAAAATGGTTTAGATTCTTTAAGCCACAGACATTCTTGGGGCCAACCATTTTCCAACATATGTGAGGTTCGGGCCAAATGAAATTGACAGAGTAATATACAGAAATATAAGCTAATTCGATACCTTCAGTTTAACTAGAGCTCAGTGTAACACTCTGAAATATGTGATGTTGCAAATCAAAAAGCAATGTTGCCATGGGAGTCTATGCAGTTCTTTTTAAATACTCAATGTATATAATGAAAGGATTTAAGCTTTCCTGGATCCAGTCTCTCTGCCATGATTAAAACAGGTGAATTATCAATTCTGCCCAGTCTTTGGCATGACTGATTGTTATGTGGATGTGATTAGTGATCAGTACATTTGAGGGAATATGCTAATAAATCCATATAAATGTTAGGTATATTTACTTCAGCTTCACGCCGTGCCTTTTCATCAGCTTGGATCATCAAAAGAGCCGTCTTGTGTACAGTTAGAGGAAGCTTATGCAAATAGTTTCTAAAAAGATCTTAATCAGCGGTAGTCTTAGCCCAGGAAGGTAATTTAAAATCATACTAGGTACATCTGGATTTTTTAATAGAAATTGTATGCATAACTAGATCAGTCATCAAAAGGTATCATGCACCTAAAGTAAATTCTGTATTTGTTAAAATTAGAAAGTAAACTCAGCTTCACTGTTGTAAATCTAGAGCAAATCTACATTTAAATTTCTGTTAATCTCAGGCCATTACATCATCTCAGTAGGATTGCTTGAGATTTGTATGGCTATTTGAAATATCACAATCTGTCCTAAATTTTATTATTGTTATGATAGGATGATGCACTTGCTGGAAAACAAAACAAAACAACCAAAAACCCCCCCAAACCAACAACAAAACCTCCCCAAAAAAACCAACCTATTTTAATGTCTGTAAAAAATAAAGACAGTATGCATTACAATATGCTGTAGTCAGTAGTATTATAAAATAATAATAAATCCTCGTAAGGTACACACCATGGCAAATCAGTTTTGTATACCACATCAAATTCTACTGTTTCTGGACATAAAACTTAAAGAAGGAACTTCTTCTGAAGAAAAGAGAAATTTCAGTATCCACCCCATAATTACAAAAATTACACAATAGTTACAAGACTGTTTCCAATTTAAATTAACCAATTTAAATCAATGGTAATGCCACTGAAGTCAAAGGTGTTACACTAGTTTTACAGAAGTCTGAAGAAACAATCGTGCTTACACTGTCTAGAGAATATGGAATTATTTACAGAGGTTTTAGCTGTGTGTGAACACAACAGTTTTTTGGAGAACGAAAAAAAATATTTATGTGGCCCAGATTATATATATTTTCTCCGAATCTGTAGTCACTTACTCATCACTTTCAAATGTATCTGTTTTTTTAAAAGTCTGATAAAAGATACTCTCCTGTTACAGGTCATCTCCATTGAGTAAATAAATGGGTTTGGACAGAGTATTCTTTCCTTTAACATTGCTGCTTGCAAAAAGCAATGTCATGGGCATTGTAATGCCTTATGGGGAAAAAAATAACTTTCCTTAAATAACTCTTGCACATGACTACAAAAAAGACAGGTACTGTAGATTCCAGTATAAATTCCAGATACATTACTTTGGACTTTAAACACTATTTGTCAGAGGAATGAGACTTCTTTTGGATACACGACAATGAGCCACTCATCTGAAAAGAATAAAAGCTTGTCAAGGAAATGCAGTCTCATGAATATTTCCAATTCTTTGTTGATTCCAAAAATGCAAAAAAAAGAGGCAGGAGTCTCTATCACAACACACTTAAGGAACTCACCAAGGAAACCACATGCTTAGAAAAAGCTTGCTAGCAAACTGAAACACTATTCAAGAAAATGCATTTAAAAAAAAATAAAAAATGAAGTGACTGATACCACAAACTCAGCCAATGTGAGAACCAGCAGCCCCACAATATACATAATACAGCTCAGCCATGAGCTCATTATTTGAAAATTTAAAGGTTCCAGGTTTAGTCACCTCTCCTGGCAGAAAGTTTTGCAGCTGGGAATGATTGAGGTCGGTCACTCCTGAGCTGTTCTGATAGTGCTCCAGGATCCCTCTCTTCTTTCTGGCAGCAGCTTAGCTCAGGAGCACCATAGGGGTTCCCCAGCCAGGCACCACAGTGAAAGCTCTGGTGTAGATGGGGACACCCCCAGGAGAAAGCCATCTTTTGATGAGTGATGAGCGCAGGCCTGCTTGTGGGCTGTAGGCAGGGCAGCACCTCAGCTGCAGGAGGTGGGGCCCAGGGCAGAATGGGTGTTTCTTGTAGCAAAAAGGCTCCAAACTTCAGGTGGTCTTGAAAGGGTGGCTGTGAGGGGATGAGCAAGCAGGGAGAGGCCTTCTTGTGGCTGCTGCTAGCCCAGGCCTGGCCCCGCTGCTAGCCCAGGCCTGGCCCCACTGCAGCCCTGTCCAGCCCTGGGACCCACTGGGCTGGGTGCCACCCAGACCCTGATCCCATCCCGCACTGCCCTGGTAGTCCTGGGCCTTGTTCCCACAGCCCCCAGAAGATACCAGGAGTATATTTTAAATGAGATCCTCCCTACTTAACAACCTTCACACTGCAGATGCCATGCCCTCACCCCTGTCTGCTAAGAAGCCACCTGGATTTTCCCCTGAATCTGGGTTAGCAATTTTGAAAGGAGAGCGTTCATTTAGTCTGAGCCACATCACTCAAGAATAGACGTACACTGCTAGACTGCTGTGGTGGTGGCAGAGATTTGTCAGGCCTACAGCATGAAAGACTCCTTGGCTTCAAAAGGGGCATGAGGCATTTCTCCGCAGTATTTGAATCCTTTCATTTCTTTACACTTGTTTTCTTGGCAGAAGTTGCAGTTCCCTGAGGTAAATAGAAAGGTGTTATTCTGTGTATCCCACGGTGCCGAAAGAATATATCTACACAGGATGAGATGTAATTTGTAAGCAGGTCATGTTTCCTACAGGGCCCTGGTACCTGCTGATAGCTTATCTAAGAAGGCTTTGAATAAAAGTGATGAGAGATGATAGCAAGTAGAAGGGAAAATAAGAAATCTTCAAACCAAGGCAAACTGCAACTGCTGTTGCCAAACATATAGAGCTTTGGAGTCCACTAGTGAATACTTACGCCTTACAAAATGCGTAAGCTTAAGTCATCTTAAATACATACCAAATAACACCTGAAGATAGCTATCTTTACAGAGAAGAATGAAATATCCCTTTACAGAAAGGTATTAGCTGACTCAGCATCCCACGGTCCCTCTTCACATTTCTCTATTATTATTCAGTCTTTAGAAAAGGACGTACATGGACAAATATATTTATCTGATGGGCAGGGACTTGGAATGACACTGAATTGCTTCCAGCAGGCTATTAAGCTTGTCAAGTGACCAAGCTTCAGCACAAAGAACCATTAATACCCATTTAGTAATAGATCTTGAAAAATGAATGTTGCTGTGACTCCGAAGAGCTGAAAGCCTTGGCTGGCTTTAACACCCCTCAAATTGTTCTAATTGGATTCCAAGATATATGATTCCAGTGGTACTTTCATATAGGGAAGCTGTACCAGTAACTCCAAATTTAATCTAGTCTAGAATACCAAGAAGCAAGGGTTCTGGAGATAAACCAAACCAAGTCACATAGACTTGAAAAGCAAATATACTCCAGTTACCTCAGCTTTAATTTGTCACATAAAAGAAAATGATGGAAACTTTGGAAACTTTTGGAAATATATATATTTTTTTTCCCCCATGCAATTTCTCTCCACTGAGAATGCCTTAGTTATGGCTAGTTTGCTATTAGTATAGGTGGGAAAAATAAGATTTCAACGATTTGCTCTACTATCAACTCTATGCTGTTGGGAATATTCTGCAGAAGCAGGCTGGAATTACATCTGAATAGCATAAGAAGAGATATTCCAGCAAACACATTTACTTTGTCACCCTGTACGTAAGAATTTCCTTCAGCCTTAGAAATGTTCCAGGACTCTAGCTTACATGACAGACTTTTTTTATAGGCTATTTAACATGAGTAAGCCCTGGCCAACTGGAATTCATCTGGTAAGGTACACAGTGAAACAGACCGTGACATACACAGAAAGGCTACTATGTGCTGAATGTGAAATTAAAGTTGTATATAAACATGTACTCAAAATATCTACTTTTAAGATATAAATCAGAATCAGAAAATGCTATATGTGTCTGAGCAGCTCTACCTGTAGCTTAATCGGGCCCTGCATCTGCACATGAATAAATTAGATTTCAGCGAACAGCTTACACAACTAAGTTTGCATGTGTTTTTTTGTTGTTGTTGGTTGGTTGGTTGGGGATTGTTTTGTTTTGTTTTTATTTTATTTGCATATGGTCGCTATTTTGTGAGGTTGAAGCTATAAAAGATCTATGAAATATCAAGACTGAGAGTTTTGTCCTTGTTTGACAGTATATTTATATTTATATTGTGAAAATTTTAGACTTGCAAAATATGCATGCTTTCCACTATCAGACATACTGGGTTTCTTACACAACCTTTCCGAACAATACATGACTAGCCGGAGGCCCTTATCCCTGAGCTTCATGTAAAACCAAACAAAACCTTTGAATGTCTGGAGGAAGTCACAAAAAGAAGGCTCCAAACTTCCAGACAAGGAAGGAGTTCCCGAAGTGGGAACTCTAGGCCAGTAGACAACAAAGGCTCCAGCATCCACGCACAGCCAGATGGGGCTGAGCTTGGTATCAAGACAACCTAGCAAAGTCATCTTAAGCAGTGCAGACGTAATTCTTTGGCCAATAACTGATATTTAAGATTGCCCAGAAAACCTTCCACTGCAGTACCATTGCTGGTGATATGTAGGAACCTCGGTTTAAAATTGCATTTTAATATCCTTGGAACAACAATCTGCTGGCAGCAGAATCAAATATTAGACCAAGTTATTTAGTTTATCAGCAGCTCAAATGTAAGAAACTGCTGGTTTTAACATTACTGGTACTGCTATAGACTTGTGGTCTGATCATTATTCTAGGAAAATTGTAGTGCAAACTGAGACCTTAATTATAAATATAGTTTGTCAGAAAAATTGAAAAAGATGAGGCTCTACATCATTGACATCATTAACAGCAACTAATATGCACACATTAATACAGCCAGCTGTTAGTGACCTTCTCCAGGAGAATGGTTTCTAAAGCCGTAAATAATAAATAGACCATGTAATGCAACATGTTACAAGATTTTATCAGCAGGATGAATGCTTGTTACTGTGGTATGTAGTTTATTAAAAAAATCCTTTTGCAATGTTTATTAGCATTCTGAAGCTGAGTTTCAAACCAATAAACAGGAGAAAAGTCACAGCTACAGGATTTTAGTTTTCATCTTTGGAATTTTGATTAAAGGACTTTTAGAATAGGCTTTTCCAAAGCTGATTCTGATCAGCAGTTGGCTCAAAGGGGAGAGTTCTTCAGGTATGCATATTTATTTTCTGCTAAAGATCAAGTTTACTTAATTCATATTGAGACACGTAACAGAGGAGTGATCAGTTGAGAAAATGCTGGCTGCAATGTTTTGAAGAGCTGCTGTGCCTGTATGGCTTGGACTGTGAATCACCTTCTCTGGGAATTCCTCCTGTTCTCAGGTTTGCTTCAGCCATCAATCAAGGCAGAAACTGAAGAAGCAAGAGTCTAATGTAATGAAAACTCACAACATTTCTTATCAAAAGCAAGTGTTTCTGCATTTTTTGATTAAAATACTACCTTCATGTCAATCTTTTTTCATCTAATCTACCACCATCTCCCACACAAGTGACTGTCAGTATACCTCAGGCAGCTACACTGGGGCCTCTGCTGATTTACCTGAGCTCAGCTGTTTCCCAGGGATGTCCATCATGGCCTGCTTATGAGACTGATGAGCTCAAATCAGGGAAGACTGTAGATGAGATAAACTATTTGAGTTCCAGTGCAATCTTATTTTATGTGACACTGGGTCATGCTGTAGTTACATAATTCTCATAATGTACCACACAAATTTAAATGACTGGAAAAGAAATGGGGATCATGAGGTACTCCGTCCAGCAATCATGAAAATAGAAGTGTGGTGCATTGTCTATTCCTCTTCAGACAGCAGAAACAGCTTCAGAGGAACTGAAATATTTAAACAAGCCATGATACATATTTTTATTTGGTTTACTCAGACTTCAGTTTTCTGATCTACATAGAAGTTCAGAATGGTTCAGAAGAAGCTATTTGCATGTACAGAGAAGCTGTTTGCATATACAGTGTCTTTCTTCAGTCTATTATGTTTCTTTCCCCAGGCTTTTGTTTTGTTTGTCTCTTTGTTTTTTTTCTAGATCTGAGAAACAGTTACTCTTCATTTAACACTGCTTCTCTGAAATTAATAGGTTTACTTCAGAAATACCTGAAGCAAAGTTTCATCTGAAGCTTGTAAATCTTAGTTTCAGAATACCCCAATATTAACTGCATCATTGTGAACTCTTTTTTTTTTTTTTTTTTTTCAATTAAAGTGTCTCCATGGCTGACCAGCGCACTTGTACTACACCAGCTAAGCAAACTAAATCAAATATGAGAAGAAACTACGGAAGATACTGGCTTAGCAAATATAAAAAAACATGTAGAAGAGAAGTTTAACATGCGACCAGGTAAGGAAAAAAAGTTAAACCACGTACATAACGCAAGTTTGCAGCCACAATGCTAGATTGTGTTTGTAACTTTCTCCATAATTAGAAATTGTTTGCTGTCCTGGTCCATTTTTAATTAAATTAATTTGATCATCTTTTTAAAGCCTAGCTGTCACAGAGAATGTGAACTAGAGACTGTTCTTAGTGTTTCTCTGATGAAAGAATGATACAAAGACCAGGTGCAATGCATCCCTGACAATTTCATTGTTTAGTATAACAAGCGTTAACTGTTTACTATACAGAAGCCGTGTCATCCCAGAATATTATAATGTATGCCTGAAAATAAACCCCAAACCAACCAGCAAAATCAAAACACACTTTTTTGCTTTGCCTTTGATTTCACAGAGGAACTAGAACTGTGGAGCAGATGGCAATGCAACATCAGCTTTACACACTCCTGGCCTTTCAATGGGAGGAGCCTTCTCCTGCCTTTAGCATACGCATTTTCATAAAAGTTCTGGAAGTTAGTAGAGCTCATAATCTGTATCCCTCCCAAACGTGTTACAAAACACTTGCACAATGTTGTGACTGAAACAAAGGAAGGTTTCTATTTCACAGCCACCAGAAGGGTACCATACACCAGATTTACATCAGTATGCTTGTCAGCTCTTCTCTCACACTGCGTAAAGCGTAGATCTTTTTGACAGATACTTTGACTGAGCAGAAAAGTCCCTACCTGACCTCAAATCAAAGAGAGGTAACGGCCAATGGCTATCATGGGAAACACTCCTTTGTCTTCATTCCAGCCCCAGTGCCATCTAACCTTCAAAGTCGCTCTTGCATCTGCAGCTGGACAGTAAAGGAAGCTCTGACTATCAAAACAGGTGGTTAAGCCCTTAGCTACTTACTTTACCATAGCTAGGGTTTTTAAATGTTTTTAAATGAGATTTTTTTTCTTTTTTTTTGAGGTGTGGATTTTAAGAACATGAAAGAAAATTGCACTGTAAAAACAAATACCAACAACTTTAAAAAGCTACAAGGATTTCAAAAGTAATTATTCTGTGTTCCTAGCAACAATAAAAAAAATATCAAACAATCATAAACCAGCCCTATTTCATTGTTATTTCTACTTCATTACTACAATGTATTTTTCATGTCTCCAGTAGTCACAAAGCAGCGTCCTTTGCTGTCTCTGGAGTCAGAATACCCAGTAGGACAGCACTTCCCTCAGAAGTATTCCTCCTAATTTCTATCTGTGTTCTGTTAACTTGCTCATACGTTTTATCACACCCTATCCTTTATGAGTGTTTAATTAAACACCTAAATTCACTATTTGAGATCTAGAAGCGAAGCTGCTACCAGAAGGTTTGCTCATTTGTATTGCTTCTCTGGTCAGCTCACCAGAAGCCCTGGTGGTTCTGCCTCTTCCCATGGACAGAGTAAAAAAGGTTTAACCTCAAGTTACACTCAGACTCCTTGCACTGGACTCAGATGCCCAGGGGGCTGCAGTGGCCTCTGTGAGGAGCAGCCGAGGCTTCCCCGTGCCAGACACAGCCAGTTCCAGCGGCTCAAACCCAGCCACCACAGGGCACGGCTGAGCCCCACAGCCACCATGGCGGCACCTTGGGGACAGTCTGTGTAAGGAAGGGAAAAACGCTGCCTGATGGTGAGGGGTGAGGGCAAAAGTGTGCGAAACAGCCCTGTGAGTCCCAAGGGGAGAGGGGGAGGAGGATGAGGTGCTCTAGGTGCTGGACAGGGATCCCTTGCAGCCCTTGGAGAGACCACAGTGGAGCAGGTTTATTCTGAAGGACTGAAGCCTGTGGAGAGGACCCCAAGCAGGAGAATGGGAAAAGTGTGAGGAGGAGGGAGCATCAGGGAGGAGCTGTGAGAGGATTGACCACAACCCTCAATTCCCCATTTGCCCTTGTCAGGGAGGAGGTAGAGAAGTTAGGAATAAAGGGGAGAAGTTGAGCCTGTAAAAAAAAAATGTTCGGGGGGAGGTGGTGGGTTTTATTTTTTTCCTTTGTTACTCACTACCCAAATCTATTTAAGTGACAATAAATTCACTTTTCCCCAAGGTGAGTCTGGTTTGCCCATAACAGTAACTGGTAAGTGATCTCCCTGTCTTTTGTCTAAACCCATGAGACTTTTCCTTTTTATTTTCCTCCTCTGTGCTGTTTGAGGATGAGGAGTGAGTGAGCAGTTGGGTGGGCTTCTGGCCACTGGCTAAAGCTGACTCACCACACCTCAGCGTCTTACTGGTCTTCTCTCCACTTTCATCTCCTGAGATATTTGATTTTGCTAGATACAGAAGCAGTGTGACTCACAAGTGTCCCTTGAGATGTCCATGTGCCTTCACAGGGGATGTTGACAGGAAGTCATCCTTGAAACTTTTCGAAGTTCTATCTCTGATACACACACAGAATTTCTATGCAAGACAGCTTAAATAATGTATGTTCCACACAGCTACGCATCCCACTCCTTCAACCAGGAATAATTACTCAGAGATATCAGTCAAATACACTATTCTGTTGGATAAGAGAATTCTTTTCTCACAGTGCTTTTTAGAATTTATAAATTATTTCATCAAAGAAGACACCAAAAAATGTATTTTAACAGTTTAAACCTCTCCATTCCCAGCTATTCTGATTTCATTTGATCAGTATTTCTAATGTGTAATCCTACCACTTACCTTTCTGCCAAGTTTTCAGGTACGTTTTGCCTCCATTTCCTGATCTCAGTTCTTGCTATTACACTGACCTCTATGTTCTGCTCTTCAAATCTCCTCTATATATCACGAGAAAAAAGAAGCACGTGCTCAATTTTCTCTCTTCCCTTTGCTGATCTTTACAGTTACGTAGTATTTTCACATGCTGCTTTGAATGTCAGAAGTGAGCTAATAAGAATAAAAAAAATACGCCGATGAAAATCAGGCTCAATTGAACAGAATGAAATAGCCAATAAGCTTTCAAAACAGACAGTCAAATAATTATATTCTAGCAGAAAATCACAGAATTGCCACGGCAAGAAATGTTCAGAGGCTATGCAGACTGGATATGAACATCTATCACAGATGTTTTAGAAATAATGAAATGAAACAACTGTGGACAGAAAATAGCCTAGATAACAGAGCAGAGGATTATCTAGTTCAATAGTAATTTTTGTGACATTCTCTGTAAAATAAGCAACCCATTGTAACGGGCAAAAAGTATGACTTACGAAGTTTTCGTACAAACACTAAACTTAATTCTGTGTCACAACTAGCCTGGTTATTATTCCTATTAGTTTTCTCAGCCACTCTCTTTTAGACTGAATGTATTAACTCAGATTTGTTCTTCTCTCTTCTGTTGGACTTGGAACAGATGAGCCCATGTTGACTGCTACTATCACCATACTCATCTCAATAAAATGCAGCCAAATTCCGTACGCAATTTTATGGCCACATGAAAACTACATTTACAGTAGATGCACAATTTTTAGATTAACCTTCATTCTGAATTCTTATTCCATAATATACTGTTTTCAGATGAGGAGGATTAAAAAATAATGTAAAACTTAAGAGCATACTGTGGCAGTTGCACATGCCCCTGGGATCCGGAGCCTTCAATGGGGCAGCTGATGGCTCTTTGGCACCTTTTGTGCCCCACTGTGCCTGTCCCCATGTACACATCTAGGGTGGTAACAAGGTGCTGACAGTCACATTCTCCCCTACCGTGGGGCAGGGTGACTTCACCTCCACCCAGCCTGGGGGGACAGGAGAGGTAAGACCCTCAGTCAGTTGCCAGGGTCCTTAACAAAGGAGGTGCCCAGAGTAGCTGAGAAGCTTCTGGATCATGTTGTAATGACCACAGACAGATCTGATCGGGCTATAAAACAAGGTCCCTGCCAAAGACCCTCTTTGAGTGGTCTTCTCAGAGCAGTGGGTCTGTGAACTGGAGCCCTCTCCTCACACTGGGACACCGTCTGAGGAAACTTCCCGGGACTGAGAGCACCTCACCTCCTCCTTTGGTGAGTGGTTATTTACTGGATATATCCTTGAATGAGTCTCTGCCTAACCAAGGTGAGTGATTATTTCTTGTGGGTACCCTGGAGCAAGAGGCCTCTGGTGTTGTTTCTTATGAGTGTACGTTGTGGATCCTCATTATTCTTATGTTGTTGTAATCCAAATTATCTGCTCAACTGATATCCGAACCTGTATTTTATGTTGTCGGAGTACTAAATAGCTGTATAAACCCTGTTTCTAGCCAGTTTATTTGCTACACTTTTTCAGCTAGAATAAAGTCTGTTTTGGAACTTCTTGTCTGCCTAAAATTGACTTTTGGGGTGCCTCATGACACATATACATTCAACAATCATTGATCAATGCTAGGGTTTTAAAAAGGAAGTAATATAATATTTTGCAAAACAAGATATCAGGATACTTATGCAAACATAATTTAATTTTAAATTTGATCATCATTCACTCTTGATTGCAATTAGAGTTTAACTTATTAAGTACCATCTGTTTTCTAAACATCAAGGAGTAGCCTGAAAAGATCTCTCTAAAGGAAAAAAAAAAAAAAGACAACAAAACGTTGTGTCAACTTGTTTACCATTGCTTTGCATATAGGATTTTTAACCTTGTAACAAAGGAAAAAAATTGACTAAAAAGTCAATAAATGAATATACTAAAAGGATGAGAATGCAATAAAAAATAAGCTAATTATTTTTCAATCTAATTTACTTTTATTTTTTTAAAATAAATTATAAAATTATTCTTACAAGAATACACTCTATGAACCAAAGCCTTATGGTGCCATTGAGTCCCAGAATAGTCAATGGAACTCAAGCAGTCACAGGTGTTACTCAGGCTGAACTGATTGCATTCCAGGAGCTCAGGAGAGCACAGCAGTTCATGGAAGAAGCAGATGGATAAGTCCACATTACAGAAACACTTACCATTTCCACATAAAATTATGTAATTCAAGGTCAGATGAAATCAGTAGGTTATACAGTCTGTTATCTTGTTTCTTATTGATATGTTTTATGGAATCATCTCTATAGTAAATCGAATAATTTATGTTGAACTAATTTACATTTGATGAAGCTATGTTTTCTGGAAAGGCATATTGTTGTGATCTAAAAACACTGAAGAGGTGGAAAAAACACTATTTGTCTTAAAAATTTGTTTCCCAATAAGCTGTTTCCGTTAGTTTGTGTCTAGGAAACTGATAACATTCTGTCTGTTATGCTGCAAGCCTTGCTATAGGCAAAAATGAGACGTCTTAAACATAAAGGCAAGGATTTTTTGTTAGTGTAATTGCTATCTTAACAATCTAACGACAGAATTAATTCAGATTTTCTTTGTAACTAGTATTACACAGAAAAAGAATTTTAAAAAAAGAGATCACAATAATGTAGTTTAAATTACTGTACAAAAGCTTCCTGGTATCTGCCTCTTCCTCAGGTTTTTAGACTTACTGTGCCACTGCCCCCCTGGGTCCCAACATCAATGACTTTAACAGGTGGGTGTGGTGAGATATCAGCATCTTGAGTCTTCCCCTGAGAGGAAACTGATGTTGAAGTTAATGCTTTCATATCCCAGAGTGAGGAAAAAGCCATGAGTCACTTTTATGTTTGGTAACATGCCTTCCACCATGATCTTTCTTCTGCAGCTCCATGTAACATCCAAACTTACTACATGTACACCACTTTATTTTTGTTCTCTTTCTTCCCTAAAACTAGCTTTTCCCGGCTCCAGGTCTGTGCTTCTTTAACTGGTCATTGGAGGGATGTTTATAGCCATGTGTCCTCCAGTGCTAGTCTCCGCCCCATCTCTAACCATCCCATGCCCGTACTCCTCACAGTGCACCCTGTGCCTCCAGTTTTGAGACCTGTCATATCAAGCCTGTACTCTGCTACTGTGTAACATTAAGTTAGAGATCTGCATGGCTTTCTTAAATTCTTAATTCTTCAAAGAATAACTCTATTCACTTGGCTTTTGGATCAGAGTTTTTGTTCGTGGTAAACACACATCACTCTATTAATTCTATTGCAGTTGTGAAGATTCACACAGCCTGTAGGTCTGTCTTGGCAGAAAGACAAGTCTTTGGATGCATGTTAGAAACACTTGTTTTGAAGATTTATTTTCTATTTTTTTCCTTTTCCTTTCTCTGTATTTGCTGTTCTTTATACGCACTGCAAGATTTAATACCAATTTTGTATCTAAAAAAAGTTATTGTTTCTCCTTTACTTTGTGACCCTAATCAACTTGTTAATATTTTACTTTGCAGTGGGAACAGTTATAATAGTCTGAAGAAACAGCTTTCTACACTCTTCTACAACTTACTGGAAAAAAGCAATTTGTATGATTCTTCTCAAATATCTATTCAGTCAGAAGCTGGATAAGTGAGTTCTTACAAGTGTTTGAGTTATAGCAGAGATTTGATAAAGAAAAAAAAAAGGGGCAATCCTGTGTATTTATGAAACTAGGAAAATCCAAGTTTCAGAAATGATTGCGTGCAATAGGCAGTAAACTTGAATCCATAATATTTCTGGTGATTGGATTCTAACCTTCCTGCTCCCACCTACATTTTTGCCGGAGTCTAGGAGTTACACTATAGCATATATAACCAGGTTATCTTTACCACCCCATCAATGGGACAAATGATTTGAGATCTCTGTTACACAAAGAATATACATATATTTTACATGATTTGCTGTAGTTTAGCAAAATAACTTATTATTTGCAATTCAGATAAATTAATGTTCTGTCATTGTCCTGGTTTTGTTAAAAACAAGTTTCTCTTTTAGTGAATTTTCCTTTCAGCTAAAGTCTTCTTACTAACTGCACTTGTCTAAAGTAGGATACATGTTTTGGTGGACATAGCAATGGAATGCAAGGTCACTGATAGAGGATGCACATCCTGCAAGAGAGGCAAGGAGGAGGTGACTAAAACTGACCAACTAAGTATTCCATCCCATTCACGTGATACTTCATATAAAAGTGGGAGATCACGAGGATCTCGTCCCTTTTCCCTATGGCCAACATTAGGAGAGGACCTTGCGAATCATCCCTGCGAACTGAGGCCTAGAGACAGACTGAATCCAGCTCTAGTTGGCTGCAGAGTCCAATCCAGGACTTCTGGGTGTGGGCTCTGCTGCTGCTGAAGCAGTGCTGATCTTTGCTGGGACTTCCAAGATTTGTTTTGTATATTTTGTATTATTTTCTCTATTTTATTACTAGCATTAGTAAAACATATTTAACTTTTTCCAGCTCTCTCTCTCTGCTCTTCTTTGCCTTCCAATTGCCTGTAATTAGTGGGGAAGGGGGGAGGGGGTGGTGCTAAGGGGGCTAAAAGGAGGGTTGTGGGGAGAGTGGATTAATAAAGCATCTGCCATGGTTTATTGTCACCCTGCAATTAAACTTTGACAGTCATTAACAATACTGATGTTTCTACATCAGTCTGACACTAACTTCACAAAATGTATTATCAAAACTTGGTGGTAGGTACATATGGTAAAATAATAACAGAAAAGAAGGAATCACTTTAGTATTTCAATTAATTTAATATTTCAACTCTTAAGGTGTTTCAGTATTTCAATTACCTGGTATAGTAATTGCTTCAAAAGTTCAACTAGAGTGGAGCTTTCTGAAACTATAAGCCAAGGAGGAAGACTCAAGGACAAAGAAAAGGAAGAATGAGGGCAGCACCTAGAGAAAAATATAACAAAAGATAGTCAGGATCCTACTGACTAGGAGGCACTGGTAAAGATTTGTAAAAGAAAGTCAGGTGAAAGTAGAGAGTTATTTAAAACTCTAGTCATTTCATGAAGCATGAAAAGAATCATTTGTAGGTGATTTCTACAGAATGACGGAAGCCATATATTGAGTTACCATCAGAGACAAAACCATCTTGTTCACTTGTACAGTACCTGACACAATGATGTCCTCTGACAGGACTCAGTGACACAGGGGTAACAATTCAAAAATAAGGGATGTGAAATGAGGAACTGCGTCGCTTATGTCTTTTGTTTCATAGGCATAGAAGTCTTAGATTGCAGTTTGACACCCGATCTGGCTTCAGGCTTCTTTAAAAAGCTGGCAGAGCGTTTTCTTTCTCTACAGTCATCTTGCAGCTCAAAGAGATCAATGGTAGTTTTATGCCATTCTTTCGCCACCAAGCACCATAAAACAAACAAATAAAAAAGCATGTGGTCTTCTGCATGAGATACAGAACTAGAAAAACAAAACAAAACAAAACAAAACAAAACCCCAAACTCCAGAAAAACAAAACGAACAGAAAACTAGGATAAACACTGAAGTGCACTCTAAATTATTAAGGTTAACTGATAAAGATGGACTTGCATGTCTATGTCTGATTACAATCAAATATTTGGTAGTGGGACAACCTATGTCCTACAGACCTGGTGCAAATTACAGTGGGGGCCATGGCCTGATTGTGGGACAGAAGCTGAATTCTGTTTTGAATTAAGTCTCTGCATTTACACCTCAAAGAACAACTAAAACTTCAGAAATTTGAAAAATAAAATCAAAAGCAACCACATTAACAAAGCACCCCTTCTCAACATCTGAGACCAGAAAATCAAGAGCATTAAGAGGTTTATTAACATTCTTTGATCATTTCAAAATGTGAATTGTTTGACTATTCCACCTCTATTTCAGACAAACATCGCTTTCAAAGAACATTTGCTCTTTGATTGTAAGGTAGTGCAGTATATGAGCGCGCATGTGTGTGAGCCGGTGAGTGTGAGAGCACGTGTGCAAGACAGGAACAGATGGCGATTATAAAACTCAAATTCTAGTACAAAGCCTCAGAATACTGGGCTACTCTGTGAAGTTTTTGGATTCTGTGCCTTGACACAAGATATTTGCAATGTCATTATGCAAGATAATTATATCTGCAGTTAGAAGGGCTTTTCTGATAATAAAAAATTCTTTTATTTGAATTTTATTTCTAAAAGGTCTTTTTGTAGTACTTTTCCACAACTTTACTAATGACACTCCTTGCTTGAACCTTAATGATTAGAGGTTGAGAACTGACTGACAGAAGGAAAAGCTACTATCAAAAATGTTCCTGTGAAAGGATATTATACAATTTTAATTCCAAATGCAAATGCTAAAAGCAGCTACCGTACCTCTGTGAAATCAATACCTAACGCCAAGCTCTGGTTTCAGTTTCACTTGAGTCGTTTCTTATGCAGAATGAGAAAATACATTGAAAATATGTGAGATGCATTTTAAAAAAGAGAGCAAAAAGAGATGACAGGAGGTTTCTATGCTTGCACTTTATATTTACAGTGCAACCTGCTTATTAAATGGATATAGTCATGATAAATCAGGAAAGTTACATCAGGAACACGAGGAATAATTTTTGTGGGAATCGAAAATATGAAAAATCATTTGGAATAATCTAGGTCACTTTTCTTAATACTCACCTGTTTGTCTTTCAAGTTCTGAATATTTACTTCCAATATGAAGTTTTAGTGAAGTGCAACCTTGTGTCAGGAAATATACAGCAACATTTCAGTCTGCAGAATTCCACAACAATAAGTGGCCTTTTGATCCTGCTAACAATATCTGAGGCACAAGAAATGGCTTATGCTTTTCACTGGTCACCTGTGAGTGAGTGAGGGTGAGGAACAGGGTTTAGAATTTTTCTTAAGAGACGTCAAAAATATTCCCACTGGACTGACTCTGAGATATAAAAATTCCTATCAAGTGCTGAGTGTTCCCAGTAGAGTAAGAATCTGCTGGCTTCCTCAACTTGGACAAAAGGAAGAAAATCCTTTTAGATACTGTGTTTTTTTATTATAAACTAGTGCTTAATAATTTAGTTAACACAGCTCTAAATTGAGGCAGAGGTATTACACAAACACTTGGTCATCAAAATGCACTTCAGTTCTTACTACATTCAGCTCTGTAAAATATATTTTTAGCAAATTTTTGGTACCATACTGAAAGAGACATCTGTGAACTAATTAGTGAAGTAAAACGTGTGTAAAACTTCATGGAAAAGGGGTACTCTGGGCTTTGTATGTATACAGCTGTTTTTTGCAATTTCTGACAAGAACAGATAAGGTGCTATGGAGGCAGTACTTGTGTCTGGTCTTGAAGGCCTTTGCAAAATGAAGGCATATATTTTTGAGATAAAGACAATTAACTTTGAAGACCTATCAAGGTCCTAGCCCTCATTGAAGGTGGGTCATCTAGAGGGCAATCAACCGCTAGGAGAAACCACAAACCACCAGCTACCCCTAGAGGACAAAACAACTCACTTCTAGGCACTTTTGAGGCCACTGACCTAATTTCCAAGACCACTGACCTATTTCTGGAACATGAAGATTAAGCAGACAGAGGAGACAAGTCGCCCCTCTCCTATCTTGTACGCAAATGGGCTGGGTTATAGATCTTCCTCACTTGGGACATTGTGGGTGATTCATCATATTTGTCACCTTGGGGACTCACCACATTGCACCCACACCAAGAAAACATCGCTGTATCAACCTTTTGAATGGTGAAATCTTTTTTTTCTTCTGATATCTCAACCTACCTCTCTTTCTCCACCCTCCCCCCCCCCCATCCCACTTCTAACTTTATTCTGGGCACATAAGAGTAATATTGATGATAGTTTTGTTTTTGAAGTCTTGTTAGGTTTTATGATACGGTTACAAACTTTTGCCAAGCCACTACACTATTCACTGTAATTCCACTGAGTTTTTAGTAAATTCATGTCTTAACTGAACCCCCTGAGTAATTGTTGTTACTCCTGGTTACTGCACAGAGTATTCAAAAGTTAACTCTACTTTCAATGCGCTGAGTGGGACGGGACATAGATATCATGACTTAGGTTACAGCCTGACTTGCTAAAACTCCTCAGGTGTGGCGCTGAGCATGTATGCTGACGTTAGATGAAACTTCTACACAGCAACTCTGATGTGTTTTCAAAGCTAATTTAACTGGAGAGTCACATTTTCTCCGCCTGCCTTAAAAGTCTCAGAAGTCATACCTGGACACCTGTTTTCTCTGCTGTCCTTCTTCTGCATACAACAGCAAGTCACTCTGGGAACACTCTCATTTGCACCTGGATTTGTTGCTTCTTTGTTGTTGTGTTACAGCTTCCCCCCATGTTTTCACAGTGCATCAGATGGGGAACATGTCCTTTTTCTTTTTAGTGGTTTAGCAGAGAAAGGGGGGGGAAAAAAAAGAAAAAAAAAAGAAAAAAAAAAAGAGTGATCACTTAAGGCCATCTGATATCAAGAGCGTAAAGAAAAAAGAAAACCTGTAAGAAATGGAAACACTTGGTTTCATTAATATCAAATGTAGGTTTTTACAGTGACACTGTTAAAATTAGAGGTATAAGAAAACTCTGTAAAAACCAGCAGCAATTCAATAACAAAATTTTAAATCAGATAAATAATCATAATTTCTTAAAATATTTGGTAAAATTTGCATAATATTAAAGTTACAATCAGCTGACTTTAAAGTGTTGAGTCTGAATCATTAAGTACACAGAGTTTGTTTTTTTTTTAATTAAACACCAGCCATATAATTTATTTATCTTGTCCTATTCCCTCTTCCCTTCATTAGCTGTTTTTGACATGGAGTTCAGCTATGTTACTGGAAAAAGTTTTGTAAATATTTTCCATTGATGTGTTAGTGTATACTAGCCAAACCCAAAGCTGTCAACCTGTTCTCTGCCTCCAGCGTTTAAACTATAATAGCTTTAAAGTACTCGTAAAAAGGAGCAAATTTCCTAATTTTACAACTAGTTCAGAGTAGTACTGACATCATTAACGGAAAAATAATTGATGTTATATAAAATGCAGTGGAATTGTACTGTATTTATTTTCACACATCATTATTTGGACATTTGTCTAACGCACCCAACAAAAAGCTACTGTATATCTTCTATTCATACAAACAATGTGTATATTATACACAGAATTCAGCATCCATATTCTTTTTGTTTTCTACAGCTCTCTGGAGATGATATTTTGTTGTCTTTTGTATAATTTAATTCAAAGGGCAGTTAATAATGACTATGCCTGACAGATACTGATTAGGTATTTGAGTCACCATAAACAACGGGAAAGCTTAGCAGAAAATCAGCATATAACCTAAGATCACACATATGAAATGCATCAGCACTGAGAACCTGAAAATGAGTGATCTGTTTTTATCATATGAGAATGGCTGATGTTAGCTGTGTGTGATCTACTATACAGCTGAATGTACATCATGTTTTAATTTTATTTATAGTGTTTATATATATATTGCTAGTAATAGGCAATTTGGAAATCTCGTGGGTTTAGTTATAAATTCTGTATTAAACTGAACCACATTCTCTTTCTAGTAGATAGTAGATTTTTTTTTTTTTCCCCAGGCAAAGTTATTCTTTTCAAGAGCCTTCTCAAATTTATTTCATGAAACCAAAAGCTAAAAGATTGAAGAGTTATATCATTTTGTGCTGAAAAATACGTGGACACTACAAGGAACTTTTTTTTTCCCTTCACTTTTTGAAGCTATTTTTTTTGTCCAGTCGACTCTAACAGTGTACAAAGAGTAAAGCAGCTTCTACAATTTCTTTTAGTACCTGCAACTAGCCCTCAGGACACACGGCACTATCCCAGATCCAGTTCTTTGCATCAGAATCAAACAAGTAGTGGAAGGCTTACTTAACAGTTATGTAATATAGAACTAGAAGTGCTCCCCTCATCCCATTTCTTCAGGATCTTGCCTGTCTTACATATGTAATAAAAGGATGGATTTGTTTTTTAAAATTAATATCACCATTTTTTGTTTTTCCATGGGAGAATTGAACCCAAATAGACTACACATTTAAATTAATCTTAAAAAAGTATAATATTGAAACCTTTAAACGGCTTAAACATACAGGAAAGACAAAGATAAAATCTCTTAGTCTTATTTTGGCATCAGCTGGAAAATCTTTGCAGTTAAAAGCCTATGATGATTTATACTTCTGACATGCTGCAAACTTGACCAAAAGATGAACCACAGGAGAAAAACACAAAAGACACGAAAAAATGTCATTTTTAGAGTATCTACATTATCGGCTTAGAAACATTAAAGTATTTTGGTAGATCTGCATTTTTATTGTTGTTTATTAAATCAATAGCACAATTATGAACTAATTTCTGAGATGAAGGAAAAAAGCTAATAAACGTGAATTTTTTATGGAAATTTGGGGGTAAATTCTATTCCAATTTTTTCAATGTTTTTCAGTTATAGCTGACTTGCAGCACAACATTAGCAAGCATGTTTTGTCAAGTTTGTAAGAGACTACTCAAAGACTAACACAACTGTACCTTTCTTGGCAGTGATGTAGACAGAGTTAACACAGCCTTTATATCAAATGAATCCTGAATAGGTTTTATTACTTATATCATAGTGAGGTTATTACTGAAATACAGCATGTTTTTCTGATGGACACAACACAAAAAAAATCAATAGGTGGATTTTCACTCCAGCAGGTAAAGGCAAGATAATACTAGAAAGTAGATATACTAATAACAAGGACAATTCAACCACTCCACTAGCTACCAAGGAACAGACACTGTTAGTCCCTGATAAGTGTTGAAAGCAAGATTAGATGACTTCCAGAAGGCTCTGTAGCACAAGTTCTTGAAGGAGAGCAGAAGTTCAGCACAGTCAGGTCACATCTGTGCCATATAGGACAGCCCAGCTCTGTCCTTAAGGTGAATGCTACAGCGAGTGAGAGAAAATGGTTTGATTCCAATTATTTTGCCCCAAGTGTGGTGTCTGTTTGTCTGTCAACCACCTCCCCCACAGGCAGGAGGGGACAAACACCCACCCCTGCAAACCATGTGGACCAGCGCTGCCTTCATCACCGTGTGCCTATCAGTCCCCACTCCTCCTCACACACTCTGCTGCTGCTGGTGCACCCCCTTGAAGACTGGCATCCCCGCAGCACTGCAAGCTCTGCCACTGGCAAGGGATGTGAAAAGGTATCTTAGAGACAACTGGGTTTCATTAGCGGTGGCAGCCTCTAGCAGGACTATGGCTGATGTGGGAAAGGCAGGCAGGTGCCTGTAGCCAGGGCTGCAAAACAAGATGGTAAGTGGGTATGGGTTTGGTACCCAGCCCCTTCCCCAGACACCATCAGCAGGAGGGGCAACTACGTCCGAGAAGGACGCCAGACATGGTCCTGGGGATTTGGTGTGACAGGAAGCCACAGGCAAAATAAGAAAAACTGGCTCTGAGGGAGCACACATACTCAAAGGCCAACTCCTTCAGCCCTTCACTATGCTGTCTTCTTACACTTCTTAGAAAAAGAATAAAGGAGTGACAGAACCTCTATGCAAGTGATGCAACCTTAATTCCACATCCACAATATAAATTGAACCTTGATCAACCCTATTTAATCTTTAATTCCCATATTCTCCCATGAGATAAACAATAAAATGGACAAAAGATAAACAACAAAAAAGAACAAACTGTGCAGTGCTGGCAAAATATTCTCCTTAGGAAAAATTCCCACTGATTGCAAGAGACAAGAGATTTCAATTGGAGCTTTGCCTGAAGAAATAACAGAGAATTAAACCCAAATACAATAATCACATAATACAAGTTCACACAAGTGGAGAAATTAAATTTTGTTTCAGTTCTCACATGGACAGCAAAGTCTTTGTCCCATTGATGGACAATAGTAGTTTTGCCATTGATTATAATTGAAGCCAAAATTTTACCTTAGGTCATTTTCTCTCATATCCTATTTATTATCTTTTTACTGTAACACATCATATAAGTATCAGCTAATACAATCTAATCAATAATCATGTATTCCAAGACCATATAGTGCCATTGTAGGCTTGTATATGTAATGTAGTATTATTTCTGGAACAATTATGACATTTTGAAAATAAAAAAAATACCATCTGAATTCTGGCATTAAAATAAAAGGGAACAAATATTGACTGTCAAATCGTTTCCAGGAAAAGAAATCATGGTCAGCTGCTGAGTCTTGTTTCCTAAGATTTCCATTGTACTGCCTTTTAAGAGAGAATAAATATGCATCTAGTTGGCAAATTAAGGGGTAAATTAATCCAAATATTTTGACGTAGTATAGGATCCATTGCATGGAAGTGAAAATTATGGAGCTATAGAAACACATCAAAATTGATGAACTGCAGTTTTAAAAGGAAGTGTCATAGACTTTAGGGTTTATTATCATAGTAGGAAGTCAGTAACTCTTCACTGCACTTAAGGATACTTGTAAAAAAAATCTATGTATTCAGCAACATCTCAGAGAAGTTAGTAAAACT
Organism: Pampusana beccarii; assembly: GCA_013399365.1. Lineage (NCBI taxonomy): Eukaryota > Metazoa > Chordata > Aves > Columbiformes > Columbidae > Pampusana > Pampusana beccarii. The sequence continues at coordinate 1,161,448 of VWYH01010666.1, forward strand.
GAATATTTTTGGGAAAATGATGGACTCTCAGAGGAAAGCAATTTCTGAATAGTTTGCCATCTATTTGGCTGTACTACAGATGGCTGAAAAGCTGTTAGTAAGTTCTTATACTGCAAGTAGAGAGCAGCTGCAAACTTCTAGCTACAAACTAAGATGAAGTATTTCAAGATCTGCAGATGTGTCCTGGGAAACTCAGTTTCCATAACAACAGTTTTTGGTGCCATGATTATGAGGCTGTCTGCACCTCTTGATTTCTATAGCCGTTCACTTGTGGGTGCCAGTATAATACTGCGGTTTTGGCCAGTACTAAGTGCTTTACTTGTACATTCACACAATTAGAGTATTACTGGTGTTTTTAGAAGACAAAAAACATACTCACTAATGTATCTTAAAGCTTTAGTATAATTATACAGAAAGAGGACCCTGCTTTAATATTTCACTAGTTAATAAAGTTGGAGCACTCCCGTGGCACCGAGATATTACAACAGAACAAATACATATGTGCTTCAAACATCAAGCATGGAATATGGAATATGGAATTCAGAAAACAAAGGGATTTCTTCTAGAGTTATTACTCAAACCAAGCCTAAGAACCCAGCTATTGGAGGAACAGACTTGAAATACAGAAGTGAGATATGTAAGACAACACAAAATTCTAAATTGTTCTGAGCACAAAGGAAAAAGCAACTCAGACTCAAAGCTTTCTCCTAGCAAGACAGATCCCAGGCAGTGCCTGTGAACGTTTTCCTTCAGAATGCCAGCTCAAGCAGCCACAGACTTTGTAATACTTTAAGTAGAAAAATTAAGGTCTTTATAGCTGCTTTTAAAATTGCAATACATGACCCTATGTAAGAGTATAAGACCAGTATCTCTACTAGACCACACTGATTACCTTGCACTGCTTCTCAAGACAAAGCTACCCTGCCCAAAGTGCAACTGTTAACTGATAATGTTATTTTGATTTGGAGGGTTTAGTCTAGTCTGACTACTTTCTTTAACAGGCTTGCTGTTAAATGTGTTACCATGCTCCTACCTGAATAAATCTTCAACTTGTTTCTCCTTTTTTTTTTAAATATATATATATAGACTTAGTTATTACTCCTTTTTTTCTTTCCTCTTCTCCTTGTCCCATCTTCTGCTTTTATCTTCTTCTTCTCTAAGTATCAGGTCATTTGCATATGTTTATTTCTCTGCTATTACTTCTTTTCTGCTTTCATCTGTAGTCATTAAACAGTTTGTCGTCTTGTCTTCTGATTATACTGCTTTTTCTCTAGTTCCTTATACTGTTTAATGCCTCTGTCACTTACCAGGATAAAAAAATGAAAAACAGTAAAATTTTTTGCAAGGTAGATACACAAGACTACATTAGGAAAATATGTGGTACTTACTTCCTGCAACAGGGCTGCATGTGATTGAGTTAAAAGAGGGAATTGACCCTTGACAGCAAAAACTGGAGAACCACTTGGCTGGAGATCACATTTAAAGAACCTCCTCTTAGAGGTATAGTCAGTTTGCAGGATAATTGAGTTTCTTGACGAACTTATTTGCTAGTGTCAAAGACTAAGATTTTTAAAAAAGAAGGAGCTCCCTGGGGTCTCCCCATCTATGCAAGATTAGATGAACTTCAGACTAGAAAAGCATACAATTATCCAAGTATAGTGCTTGTACACTCTGTAAAATTGCTAGCAAACTAAATGTATTTGTGGGAAAAAAAAAAACTGTTAAAATCAACCAATCAGTATTATGAAAGAAAACAAGAACTGGATTTTAATAGAAAATGGCCTTCAGGAATGTTAGTCACATCATTTAATTCACTCTTGGGGGCCCACAGGCACTAACAAAGTGTATTTGATGCAAGACTTAAAACCAAAGCATAACAAAACCGAACAGACAAAATGTAATTTTGCCAGCCTTGAGTTGAGGGTAATGAAAAGGAAATGGTTGCAATGGAATGGGGAGCAGTGATGGCTGTGAGATGAAGGTTAACTATTTCTGCTGTTTTTCCATTTCTAACATTCTACTACTGAAATACAAATACTTTGCTTCTGCTTTGAGCACACATCGAAGAGAAAATATGAACAGCAATAAACAGTTGTGACATTCAAACCAATATGAATAGAATCAGGCCATGTAATATTTCACCTGGGAGACCATATCACACCAAGATCATCTCTCTTTCTGAATCCACATGAATACCCTGGGAAATATAATCTGATGTATCACTGAACTCAAAGTTATGTTTCTGAAAAGAATGAGACACCAATGGGCTTTGTACATATTTCCTCAGTTTTGGAAGACCTATTTCGTAATTTCATGAAAGTGCAGAAAAAGTCCAAGTTTGCTGTTGTTTTTGTTAGTAAGTTAGTAAGGATTTTAGGTGGAAAAATAACTCTTTTTATGCAAAAATGGAAGAACATTTAAAATCCTAAGTTTCATCTGGTATGAAAATGAGGTCTAACAAATGAATGGAACAGAACAGACTTGGACATTGTTGGTGTCCTGAAGAAGTTTCCACACTGGAGTATACTTGGGACCTGAACAAAATTTAGGTTCTCCATGATTGAAAGAAAAAGCTATTTAACATCTCCAGTGACAATGAATACAATAGAACCAAGGACAAGTACGTTATTATTATTTGGGCAGTTATGTAAGAGAGAGATTTACACTAAAAGAACTAGATTTGGGCAAAATTATTAGTTTTGCTTTTTTTCAGCTAATCATCCAGAGGTGAAAGTACTCTTCATCCCTTTGTCAATATTTTAGGCCAAACAGTTCCCCTTCAGATTCAATTTTAGCAATTAACAAACAGAAGTAATCTTATAATTATTTTCTCAATTAGTAGAAATAATTTTAACTGAACCATTTTTATATTAGATGTTTTCTTATTTCTGTCCATATCATTGACAGTAGCGTAGTAGGATACTACTTACAATTTTTTTAGAAAAACACTTTCAGAAATAAAACCTACAGAAAGTGCAAACTCTCTTTAACAGTGGCTAGGATAAAAGGAGAGCTTTTTTCAGAAGTCCTAGCTAGCAGTTCTCAAATGTGCAATTAGAATTCTGGCTCTTCTCTAATTATGGAACACTTAAGTTAAATGGTCTTAATAGACATACAATGATGGCTCTATAAACCTACAGTTACTTATAATCTGAAGTAATTTCTACTTCACTTTAAAAAAGGTCCATTAAATGCCTATTATGATCTTTATGTAATTTAGCAAGACATTTAATGTATGCTTTATAAAACTAAACAGCAATTATTACCAAAGACAAATGTTAACCATATAGATTAACATGCTATTAATGAATTAGCTTTCAGATTAAATAGCGAAATCTGTACTTAAAGTCTATTGGGATGAATGTAGGCTAAAATATTATATATGTTTGTGATGCTAACTTTAAGGATGCCAAAAAGAAGATTAAGGTCCTTAATGCAATTTTTCATTAGGGTATCTGTTGGAACCCTAATCAAGCTGTAGACAACTTAGAAAACTAAATCTATAATAAAAATCCTTATTTTTTGAAAAATAATTGTCATGTTTATTAACTGTGGTCCTCAACTCTATGAATCTTCTGGATGTTTCCAGATAATTATACAATTCTGGGTTACTGAGATTTCATCGCTTTATATTATAATTTGTAACATTTGCAAGTCTCTGTAACTATTTTAAAGGTAGTGTAAAGGGAACTTACACTACTTCATCTGAATCAATATAAACTATGTCAATGACTAAAGATTACAGAAATGGAAAAACAGAAACTAGTTCTCAGAATACTGACTGGACAGTTTCAGTCTTATGTTCACTTGTGTCATTGTCCCCACTGTGGCCGACTCCTCCACCCAAAAAAAAAAAAAAATATCATGTTTGAATAACTATGTTTCCTTTTAAAAATGTCTGGGATGAACGCTATTTTCTTCCAGGTATACCTATAACCAGGATGTTTGAATTTAAAAAGTGTCAGTAAAATTCGAACTGCTGGAAATACTTAAGCAAGAAATTTCCCTTGGAAACTACGTTTTTGTGTGAAGTCAACTAAGAATAATATCAGCACATCTAGTACATCATACATGGGACACATGTTAAAACAGAATACTTTGACAACAATTTTGGTTAGCTCATTTCATAAAAATCTGTGTATCATAGAGAAATGAAATTTTATTGTTTTAATGTTTACATTCAGATTATACAAAAGTTGTTTTTCTTCTAAAAGTTCTGAAATTCAACTATCTTCATTTATAGCAAATCTGGAAATGTTTATATTTGCCATGAGTTGGAAATTTTGTTTAACAAGTCCTGCTTTTATGACTGATTTATTTTTAATAATACAGTGTGAGAAAAAGCTGGAAGCCACATGATCTTTGCTGCTTATCACCAAACATCGGGTTACCTTCTGCTTCAGCAAAAAAAAAGAAAAAACAACCTTCTAAAACTCTGAATTCTATTTCAGCCTTTATGTTTTAGAGAAAGTCCTTTCTATATCCATCCTGATTTGTAAGCATCTGATTTATAACAAAGAAAGAGCTAATATTTCATAACTTTAAAGAAGTTTTGACATATATATTTTAAAATAATATGGCCACATACAAGGGATGGATGATATTGTCTCACCTGTTGTCAGATCAAAAACTATACACCAAGATTTAGATTTGATTTATGTCATAAACATAGTTATGACAGGAGTGGATCTGATGCCCTGACTTTGAAAGTTGCCTACCATTTATTTTGGAGAAACTATGAAAAAGAAGATGAAAAACAAATTACATGGACAACAGAGAGTATTTCTGTGTTTGAGAGAAGAAAACAGAGACGGAAAAACTGGAAGCGATGAATACTTAAGACAAATAACATCTTCTATAGCAGGGGTGTCAAAGTAATTTTCACCGTAAGAGTAATTACATTTACACAGTCCTAAAATTGCATTTAGTCCTTTGAAGGCAACCGCAAGGCTTATGTGGCTCCCAGTGAAAATTAGTTTGACACCCCTGTTCTATAGGATGCACTTTCTACCTAATGACAGATTCTGACCGTGATTTTTGACAGAAAAAGTTACAGTCTTGACACTAAAGCACTACATCAAGCTACAAAAAATAGTTCCAATTAAACCATATTATACTATTCAATAACATACATAGCATCATTAATTAAACAAATAAGGCTGCAGAAAAATCAATTTCTGTTAAGAGGTTAAGAGAATGTTTTTATAAGGAAAGAAGACCAGACCATTTCCTTAAAACACAATCAGGTTTTTCCTTGGTTACAAGTATATATATACTTTTTTTTTTTTTTTAATTTGAACGTTAAGAAAGGAATAAATTTTTCCTTTAAGATGTACAAACATTGATGACCTCAAACTAATTGACAAAGGATATTTTGTGAACCTTCTAATGCCAGTAAATCAGCTTAGATGTAACTTACATGGAGCTACATTCTATCTGATTACTCTATTCCAACTGGTAATTTGATTGTTTTAATTTTTTTTAGCCAATAAAACCTAAATTGCTATGGGGAACTATACTAACAAGATGCCATTGCACACTTAAGGACAACACAAACAACAAAGCACTTAACGATGAAGGTGCTCACAGTTCCTCATAAACTTGTGCCAAAGCAGAATAATTAAGAGATTTTGAACTATAAGACATGTAGATGACCAGGCTTCCAGGACAGTCTGCCAACGTGCCCTTAATTTAGTTGACAGTTCTGGTATCCTGAAATAAATCTTTGGGGCAACATTTTATCACTTTTATTTGGAGCATTAGTTTTTCCCTTCCTCCACGTATTCTCAGTGTTGGTAGGAGAAAGGGAAGCAAAGACTGACACAGTTCTGACCTATCTTCTAGGTCCCATAACATGCTTGGCACCTCTTGACTAAAACGTCACTGCAACATTGACTCCTGAGTGAAGATTATATTTTTTGCTTAATTTGGAGTATTTTTTTATCTTGTTCTAGAAGGAGGTACACTATGGCTGCTGGCAAACAGTTTCTCTGACAAAGAGATTACATTTAGACATTCGAAGAATCTCTCTAATTTCATCTACTTGACACTAATGAAAAAAACATTTGCAGCATCCTCTTGCATGTTTTTTTTAATGAGGTAATTAAACAGACATGATTACTTCAGGGCAATGATTCTTGCTTTCTAGATAAATAAATATATGTGCATAGAGGGGTGCCTTTTGTTAAATAAGTGTGTTTTCTCATTTGCGCTATACATATATATACATAATGGAAAACCAAAACAGATGAACTGCAGTATCTAGGCAAAAAAAAAGCAATGTATATCCTATTTTGAGATGAGTTATGTCCAACAAACCCCAGTAAGAAGATGTATTATATTTATAGAAACAAGACAGAATCAGCACTCCCCTTAGCAGATAGGGAAAGCCTTGTAATCACCAGTTAGGTCTTCAAAATTTTTGACTAATGAAGAAATTAGTTACCTTTGATTGAAAGTGAATAGTTCCCTCAGAAATAATAAATGGCATAATTATTGCTCATTTACAAACCAACATTACTGAAGCCACGGGCCACACCCATTAAGCACGTGTATTATCAAAATCTCCTGTTTGAACTTCGTTTAATTTCATTATATATAGCATTTTGATTTTACCAGTGCCTTTTCAGTGGCCCTGTATTATGATACTTCCCTGTAAAAATGAGATTTCATTGTAGTCTGAGGTATGCTAAGAATGGTTACTATATTTTTGAACTGAAATAAACTCTGACTATAGCTAACATAATTTTGCTAACTTATTTATCAGAGTTACAAAGTTGCTACAAAGGTGACTAGGGGTCTGGAGTACCTATCTTACGAGAATAAGCTCCAGCTTTTAATCCAAAAACTCTGGACATCCCTCAAAATTGTTGCAACTTCCGTTTAAGGATCTCATATATCTGTTTTTCAGGACTGCTTGTCATCTCTTTGCAAAATCTTTTTACTCTGGTTTAATATGAGTTTAGCATAGCTAATCAATACCGAAGTCTTTTAGAAAACTACTGCTAACTAAGAGAGAAAAAAAGTGTGAAGGCAATGCCTTAGACAACTGACAGTACAAGCTTACCAGACATTTCCTAACTTTACTAAGCTGTTTGTTCGGCTTTGTTTGAAATTGATGTAATATATCAGAACCTGTGCTAGAATGCAGATTTTCCATAACAATCTTTCCTTTTTTGTTTACAAATCAAAGTATACATTTTTAACACATTTGTCTGTACGAAGGCAAGATCGAACTCCAGCAGAAATAGCTACAACTGATATAATCCAAAATCTCTTCCTTTTTCCCTCCCCTCCCCTCCCTCTCCCTCTCCTCTCCTCCTTGGATGAGTGTTACTGTTCTTTATATAAATGTGCCTGTGTGCTCTGTAGGACCAAGGAACAGGCATCTTGGCTAGGAGAGCAGCTTGTGAATTTACTGAGGGACTGAGAAGAGCTGAATATTGCTGGCCTGAAGATTAAAGCAGTTAAGACCTTCATATTGAAAACTCTGGATCCTGTTTTGAGAATTTGATGTTGTGATATGCTAATCTTTCTGAACTTGGCATTTAAATGAACTATTAATTCCAACTGAACAGAACTGATGAACTAGGAAGATTTCTCCAAACAGTACAGATTGCAATTATCCTTCTGAGTTGTCAAGGAAACCACAAAGTCCTAGGTGTTTTCTACAACATCCCGGTGTTTAACAGGCTTTTTTCCTTCTGTCATATTCCTGAAGGAGTTTCTCAGAAAAAAAGACCATACTGACAAACAAATAATAACATGAGAACACCTTTATATCATTAATTTTAGTAGACCAAGTTTGCTAATGGCCAAATAGATTCTACCACAACAACGGTCTCATGGACATCTGAAATAATTTTGTTATGCTTGCATTTGAAAAGGTTTCTCACTCAAACTCTTGGAGGTGTTAGTACCTCTGGTAAGAACAGGATGAGCGAAAGTAGTAAAACAAATCTGGAATACACAAAGCTGTTAACTAAGTTTTGTAACCAGGTATAAGTGAAATAATAAACATATTCTCTGCATTAAGGAGAGAAAGGTAACAACATTCTGCTTCAGATCCAGAGGTTCTGGGGGATAATTCATAGCTAAGGGAGCCCTGAATACATTAAGTACCAATCTTATTGTTTTATGTGACTAAGGTGTTAAAAATGGTTAGATCTATTGACAGGATAATGAGTGCTTAAAGTCGAAGATGCTTTTTCATTTACTTTGTTTCCTGAGCTTGAGAAGAGATACAGCTTTTGCTTTATGTTTCAAATGCATATATTTTAGCTTCTTCATTTGGAAAAGTACCATGTATTTAAGGAGATCCTACCCAAACTATATTTTTTAAAAAGATGTGATACAGAAAGGAAGAGTTGCTGTAGAGCTGTTGATTTGTTAAGAGAGTTGTGGTATAATGGCATCATCAAATGCTTGCAACATGCGAAACGGCTTGATCATCTTAGACACTCATAGGAGAAAAAGAATGACCAGTCAGTGCAATACAACAATAAAGTAAATAACCTTTTATATGAAGGAAATAAATTCTGCACCCCTATCATTTACATGATGCTGTGGCAACAAACAGCTTTCAAATTTTCCTTGACAGCAGGATGGATTTACACTGCTTTTCGTATCAATATTAATTAGAGTATATATTTAGCATTTTTAACCACAGCAATTTGAAACAACCCACACACAGTATGTTTCTGGGTCAAGAGTGATGAGATTAACTAGCAAAGCATTCAGATAGCTTTTTTCATGTCAAAAGATACAATTAAGGTGGCACAGAACAATATAATTTATCACTTGAGATACACCAAATTATTCTGATCTGCATAACTTAAATATAACATTAGGCAATATCTTGTGCTGCTAATAATATGAGCTGGTATTACCTATTAACGTGTTTCATTAAAGACTTATTCATAATTTGTAGTTCCATTAGCTGAGAAAAATGTTTACTAAATGAAAAATGTATTGTGGCACCACAGTTAATGGTTACGTTGATAACATTAGAAGCCTTCAACAATGATTAAAAAAGTGTGTGTCTTAAACAATAGGCATACTGAAATAAAATACAGCTTTTTAAAAAAAAACAATTGTGTTTTTAGCACGCTATTACTTCCTTGTTCTCAGTAAAGTTAGCAGCAATAACAGAACTCTTGGTCTGTTCAGCATTAGTCAGAAGAACCTGTCTCATTAATTTCTGGCAATTCGTGCTTTGAAAGCAGAACCTGCAATACACATGGCTTCCCCAAGGAAGGGAATGGAGCACCCAAATAGCCACAGTTTCTTCTCCTCCGCATTCTGCTATTCCCACCCTTATAAAATACAGGAAACATGCTGATGGCAGAACCACATCTCGTATAGCAACTCCAACACTATGTGTACTGCATCTTTAAAGAACATTTGGCCACATGGAAATTTAATTAAGGACACGGTTTGAATGTGTTTTCCATGAGTAGCACGTGTGCCAGAGTAAGAGGAGTTTGCTTTCAATTATGCTGATTACAAGACGACTAATGCTCACTTCATTTCCAGCAGTGATTAGGCTTTATGCAAAAAAGGCAAGCCTCCCAAGCTGACATGGCTATGGAGCAGAAATTATACCTCTTACAATTCAATTTCTCAGCACTTTCTTAAATTTACTCACTATTCTAGGAGTAATGACCATGTTTAAGAACTGTGAAGTTAGCAAGCCTATCTTTCTCAGGATCACTTAACTCCTAATGTGTCATGTGGAGTGGATCTGGAGGTACATTTTCTCCCTTTGAAACTGTAGATTTTTGTCACTGTTTAACTACGGCAAGATTGCTGTTGAATCTTTTATTTTAAAACTGCATTAAACTTCTAAAGAAGAAAAAAATCTTTAGGAATAAGAAACAGTTCTTAAGCATATTGACTACAATTGTACATGAGAAATACAGAAAAAAATATTTTCTTTAAAGATAATTAAAGGTAGTCAATACATCGTTTACTCTAAGTTATTTTGGACAAGAATGCCTAAGTAACATGTGGATGTGGTTAAGCTTTTTATTGGTAAGTCATAAGCTCTTTCATTAAACATATGTCATTGTATTGCGAATGTCGCTCCCTCAAGCATTTCTTCAAATCAATATATTTTACTTTCTGCTAGCCTGTCTGATAAGATAGAGACTGCATATCGACTCTATTAGAAGATAATAGTGCATCCATTGAAAACCTTTAGGTATTTCTTGTGTAATGAAAACTCTCAATGCGAATGAGCCACAAGGTTATTCTGACAAGTCAAACAATCATATAGAAAATGTGTACATACTGTTTTGTGTGATTTCTCATTACTGTAATGAAGTGAGATTTATTCCTAGCTATCCATTCCCACATGTACAAAAAGATGTGTTTGCATGGACGTAAAGTACAAAAAGGTTCTTTTCTCAAGATAGTCTCAGGTGACATTTTTAAACCACATTTTTACTAGATGCGATAGAGAAAATAAAGAGACATCAGTGTTTCCTATAAAGCTTATCAAAATAGCACTTTGAGCAAGCCATTAAACTATCAACTAGATGCTTTGTTTTCTTCTTCAAGCTTTCTTATAACCATATAATTGTTTTCAGTAAAAGGTGTCTAGCATGAGTTACATACTATAGTGAGGAAATATTAACTATTCAATATTTATTTGAAACGTATCATAACACATAAGTGATCTGCATGAATAAAACATTTTTCCTTTAAGCGTAGTTTAGTACAATAAATAAAAAGAGTCAACTGTTTAAAAACCTAGAGAGATCTGATTTCCTATGTAGCTTTTTACTTCCATTTAGAAGTTTTAATAGGTTTAAAAGCGAATGCATTGAAGTGACAAGATAGAGTTCAGTTTGGAAGAGTTCCTCTGAAAACAAGTTCTGTGGAGATTTAAGAAAGTGTCTTTACATAATGCATGTGACAAATACAGATGTGGTTTTGATTCACATTTTTACTTACGCTACTTTTCTCAGGCCTCCTGCAATAGCTCCCTTCAAATCAACATGTGTTCCAGCAGCACAGAGGGCAGATTCAGGCAAGTGATTAAAGGTCAAATCTCCAAACCTGGAGCCATGGCACTGGCTAGTGCAACTAATCTCACAGAAAAAACTTGGTGAGAAAACACAGTAAAGCCCATATTTACTAGTTTCATCCCAGTTTCATCCCTGAGAGTCCCCAGCAAGGAACAAGATGAGCAGGTACCGAGCAGAGAGAGATTTAAATTCTTCAGGACAGTGAATATCACAAGAAGAGCATGGAAACAGAAGATACCTTCACTTCATCATAGCATGAGACATATTGATGTCCATTTTACCCCATCCGAACCTCATTTCCTGTCTATCTGGGAGATCATCTTGGAAGCCTTGTTAGGTCTCCTTCAGTAAGTAAAGTCCAAGATTCATGTGTTCCTGGAAACTGGTCAGGGTTGGGAGAAAAAATTCAAACAGAAAATGCTAAGATTTTTGCAGCTGTTGTTAAGAGGGAAACTTTTTTGCACTCTTGGTTACACAGCCCCCAGTTCTAGAAAGATATCAAGGTAGAATTGGAGGAATTTTGTTGTACAGCTTTTTTAAGGTCTCCTGCCTTAATGATGCCTTGTTTCTGAGTGTGAGGAAGAGTATAAATGGGACTGCCACTATCAGTTCCGTGCCAAGGGTCTAGACCTTCACTACCACTCTGGTATCTCTCTACTTGGATTTTAAAATCTGGTATTTTCCTGCAGCTTTTTCACACCATTATTTTTTAGTAGTAGTAAAAAGACAACTCTACTACCTCAGAAAAAATCTTACATCCCTTTTCATCTCAATATGTCTTTCAGACTCAAGGCTCTTATACAAACTGCGATCTGTATTGGCTTGGTCACTTCTTACACAGTCAAGACTGAAGTTGGGTCAAATTAGTTCCTTGCTTTTTCTTACACCACAAACGCAGAAAAAATAAGTTATGGAAAAAGCATGGGGTGTTTTTGCATGATTTTGGCACCTCTGTAATTTGTTCTCTGCATTCACTGTTAGCACCATGAAGTACTTATCCTCATGAGAGCCCTGTGAGATACCATGACATGACTTTCTGTCACCCAGGTAGAAACAGAGGAATGACGGCTATTCCTGTGGTGCTTTTGGTAGCTATGGCCAGGTGGGCCAGCAGCACCAGGACACTGCCTCAAGAGTCATCTGCAGCTTTTGTACCATGAAGCAGCAACAACTGGAGGTTGACTGATCCTTAATGGTCTCATTTTGTTGCTCAGAAGCCTTTCCCTGTGTCCCCCACTGCTGACTCACACAGAGTAGCATGGGAGCTGCCTGACGATTAACCATCCTGCAGGCTGGTAGCCACAATATGTTTGGTTTTGTTTGGTTTTATTTTTGTTTCAGGAGATGAGGGACTGTGCCTCGAGTGGTGCCACTTACAACTGCAATCAACTGAAACACAATACATCTGGCCATATGCCAAGTTTTATACAACCTTTCAAGTAATTCGTTACAGAGACAGATAATTTGTAGGTACACGTTTGAAAAGCAAGAAATTAGAATATTGTTTTTTGATCTGTTTTATACAAATTATGGTGATAGTTATTCACACATTTATTCTAACAAAATGAAATAGAAAGCCTTTACATTTTATTCTAAGGCAGTTGACTTTCTACCTTCTGAAGTAAAATGAAAAGTCAAAACCTAAACTAAAATACAAATATATCTATTTTGCAGGTAGTATCTAAGTACACAGTTCTTTTAAGCAGAAAATCCACAAAAATGCATGTTCCAGACGAAACTCATTTGCAGGCCACTGTTGTAATTTTCACTTAATTTACCCAATGTCTTTCACGAGTTGTGCATGGAGAAATCCCATAATGGACTGGTATTTCTCCTATTACTGATACATCAGCCTTCCTTCTAGTAGTTAAACATTCTGCAGAGATCCTACCTTAAACTGACTTTCTTCAAGGTTTACCGGTAATTATCTTTGAATCTTGTGCTCCCATGATATTTAAAACCCAATCTTGTCAACACAGAATGAAAGTAAACTGCCTACAAACTAAAAGCAAGCTTTGCTACCCTGAGACCCTATTAGGTATTAGTAAATACCAAATAGATCCAGCCAGTAGGACACAGAAAAGAGCTGTTTTGCATCACTGGTTAATCAATAGACATGGCTTTACAATTTTCACTGGCAGGAAAAACAACATAACATCATTTATATTAGATATTCTGTGGGTTGAGTCAAATACATTATCTTGCTATTTACAGGTAAAGACTTCATCTCTCCCCTTTCCTCTAGCATTCAAAGCATGAATCATTTGTTTTTTAAAAGAGAAAAATGTATGATAAGATTAATGGGCAATCACTGCATATCATGTTTAAGAGAACAACAAATTTCCAGAGGACTAAACAGCATTCCTTTCTGAATAAATATATCTGATCACTATTTGCTGTGGTAGAGCAGCTATAAAAAACATGATCAAGTCTGATGCTCTGTTGATGTATTGCAGGCTGAACGAAAGTTAATGGTATAGTTAGCCTGTCTGCCTTTCTTTTCTCATTTTCTAAGCTGCAGTGTGGCATAGCCTTTAGCCAATACAGCAACTCCCAACTGAGAATGCATTAAACTGAACAGATGAATGGCAGCATTTTAAAGTGAGTCTGATAACCTAGACATGCTTGTGGGTTTTAAAGAGTCCATATCAGATAAAAAGAACTAGTGGACACTTGAGAGCTGACATATTCTTCTAAAGAGACACGACGCTAAGAATTCAATTGGGCCGTAGAGAATATTCTGGAAAAAAAAAAGAAAAAGAAAAAGAGATCAAAAAGGTCAAATGCAGTTTTTATATCTCTAAAACCAAGAGAGGTATACAAAATCATGCCACTCAGGAAATACACTCAACTGAAAAAACACTTGCAAACAGTCTTATGGTGTTACTTAATGCAGAAATAAATAATTCATTACAATCTTTCCATAATTAACAACTAATGACTTTTACATAGATTTTAGAGATGCAGATAGAAATTAGGCTCCAGTCTTTTACGAGTAAAATTACTTCACTGCAGATTTTCACTAAATTGAGGAAGATAACTCAAATTTTGTTTTCACCTGTTTAGCCAAGACATAGAGTAAAAGGAAGGCTTTTTATGCATTTGTTGCGAAGTAGCAAATATAGTTAATGCTGTATTTTCATGTTGCAATTTCTAAGGTAAAAAAAAAGGTAGTTTTGTGCTCTAGCCAGTCAATTTATCAAACATCCTTGTTCCTGGGATTTGGTGTCTGAAAACTCGTCTTTTATACAATTTACTTAAACCCAATGTTTAATGAAAATTTTGCAGGTTGGAAAACAATTTGTTTATCTAAGGTTAAATACACTGTTAGCCATTTAACAGGTTTGACATTAGAGAAAATACGGTGTTTAGAAAGATTATGTGGACTTGAGTTTAGTGTTTGAGTCAGCTCTTACAGGCACACACATACACAATTTTGTTAAAAGATACTGAGCTGAGATGAATGGCGTCATTCTAAATGTGATTTGGGGGCATGAGCATGAGACTTGTTAATCCAGTTATAAAATTAAAACACATCAAAGGGTTGCTGTAATATAAAAGATGCCTAAATCAACAACATCTTCTGACTGCAAGATACATTCTCAAGGGTGAAAGTGCTTGTAACCAAAGTCTGGTAAAAGAAAAAAAAAAAAAAAAAAAACAAATTGAAATGTTTTCTGTATCCATAGGAATCCTGTAGCTCCACATGCCTCAGGTCAAAACCCCAGACCTCTCATGGCTAAAATCAACAGAAAGCTACTAGCAGCTCTGACTACTATAACTTATGGATGGACTTGTATTCCTTTTCCACATTTCTCTGTTCACGGTTAATTTCCTCAAGGTTCAGAGGACAAACAAGGCTGAGAACATGCTGCCTTTCACTTAGAGACTTAAGAGGACAGATAACTTCCTGTGAGACATGGGGGAACCCTGACCAAAAGCCCATTCACACCACTTTAAAGAAGGAAACCTCTCATGCAGGAGAAGTTTCTAGTGCTTTGGTTGTACAGCAAAAGGTTTTAAAAGCTCACACATAGCCTTTTGTTTTCCACATTCTACAGCACTGATGTAGTGTCTCTCTCTAGGGCTGAGATCCTGTTATCTAACTACATCAGTACTAAAAAATCTTAAACACGACTGCTTCATAGCATATGTACTTTTATAACTATTAATATCTCAATGAACTAATGATGGGGAAGGGACACAAAAAATTCTAGAAAAACCCTTTACAAATATGTCAAGTGTTAGTAATTTTTCTTGATTCTATCTCGTAACTTGAAAAAAGATGTATGTGAATCTAGTTCTCAACGTTAGAAAGTACCAGCATAGCAGACCCAGACAATACAAGTCTGAGGAAATTTAGTGGAATTTTTTCCTATTTACTCTGATTCTTGTCATTTTCTTAGCTGCTGCACAGTTGTACATTCACAGACCCTTCCATCTATTAAGTCTGATTGCCATGATAACTCATATTTGGAAGCTGTACACACAGACAACTGTGTGAACAAGAGAATATTTTATCCGTAACTGGTTTCCATACTAGCAACAGTCAAGCCTTTGGGCTGGTGCAGATGATAAGAAAGCATGAAACTCTTCTTATCTTCCTTAAATTTAAAATATTGCTATCGTGAATTTTAGCAATTTAGATGATCTCGCAGAATGTTTCAATATTCTTAAACACATTCTCATCAAGTATGCACAAAATATTAGATATTCAATGTTTAAAGAGCTGTGTACTGCCACCAGAACGTAAGTAACCATCCTAGTAAACATCTGAGAGCTCATTTGCAGAAATGGAACTAAAGCAATGACTCTTTTGCAAAGACTGATGGTTTAACTGTTGTTTTAGATGCTTGTAAGAGTGATGTTAGCATGCAATAAGGCTGAGCATTACCAACTTAGAAATGCTGGGATGTCTTTGAAGGGTTATTACCTGGGTAATGCTCACAAATGCTGACAAATCATAGTCCCCAAGTGCCCATGAATAAGTACTTTCAAGGACTTTCACCTCCATAAAGAAGTGCATCATTTTTAATGCTATTTGCAGAATGCTATTCAACAGTTCTAAAAAAAAAAAAAAAAAAAAAAGAAATATGTCATATGACCCTGATAATGTGGGAATTATTTTCAATGGAAATTCAACTTCTTTGTTCTTCTTTCTTGCCTCTGTTTTCTTTAATGTTCTATCTCCATTCATTTTCCTATTCCATTATCACAATTGTCTATTCAAAAAGCTTTTAATAGATTTGCTTAATTAGTGGATTTTCTGTCTTGAAGTCTTTGGGCTTTCCATTAAAACAAAAAGAGAATAAAGCCTTCCATGCTGTGATAACAACATATCTGATAACACGTTTGTCTGTCTGTTTATTCTACCAAAATCTTAAAGTGATACACTGCTTCTGTAGATGGGCAAGAAGCAGCATGGCTCGAACAAGTTTAATGGTTGTGGAATCAGAGTTTGGCTGTTCATGATAACTAATTGTCACATCTTTGTATACATATCTTTTCAGTAGAAAGAGTATACAGCTAGTATCAAGGTATTGTGACACTGGCTGTTGATTAAACTTGTCTTTCACAAAATGAAACAAAAAAAGATGTTATTGAAGAACATTGACGTTTTGAAATAGGAGGGAAAAAAAAAAGAATCCAAGAAGTGTATTTCAACATTTAACATTTCTGGACAACTACTCTGTTTTATACCTTACTTGGCTGAAGACATGGCTAAAAGATCTAATAGCAGAGTTCCAAGACCTGGGGAAAAAAAAAAAAAAAAAATAATCAGAAAATGCCAGTTAGGCTTCTTACAGTAGCCCACCTATATATTATTCTTGTGTGTAACTATGTTTGTCTCTACAAGATTTAATGGCTTGATGATTTTTAAAATGAACAAATAAATGGGGGAGTAAAAAAGTCAAAACAAAACCAAAAAAATGCACAGCTCCACGAAGGTTCAAGCGTAACTGTGTGCAACACTAAGAAGCAAATTAACTCTAAAAAAATGTCAGTGAGGTAAGACAATCATTACTGGCAACTCTAAATAAGTAAGACTTAGAAGATACTTTTCTGAAAATCCTAAACTTTATTTTATCTTATTTTAATCTTCGTCTCTTTGTGGACTTGAACATTTTTGTGCTTGTGTCTCTATTTTTGTAATATTCCATAAATGCTATGATTCGTGTATATACCACATATACTTTCCAGTTTCTCATTCCTGAACTACAAGAAACTACTTTTGCTCCCTTTCCAGAGTCCTGATTTTGTCCAAGGTATTAAAAAATTGTGTTATCATTCACCTATGTTCTCAAAGAGAAGGCTGCAATGTAATTCAGCTATGGAAAAACTTAATCATATTACAGTGAACAACAGTTTTCAAATAAACCTAGTGAAGCCGGAAGTATACCAAGCAAGTTTTCAGAGTTCTGCAAACCCTGCTTTAAGTATAACTTCAAAAACAAGAATAAAGTGAAAATACATTTGTGGTTACTTTCAGTGCAGCTTCTCCATTAAGATGATATAAGTGGAGACAAAATAGGAAATTTGTATTTGCACAGAAAACTTCTTAATTTATAAAAAACCTTCTCATTTTAAGTATCAGTTTTATCCAAATACGTACATTCAACCTAAAATTTTCTTTAAGTATGAAAAAAATATTTAGAGTCAACTTCATGAGAAGTGTAAAACGTAACTTCTTGTGAATGGAATTTCAACTTCAAGATTAATTTCAGATCTTCACGTTCCCAAAGAGAATATGCCCACCAATCTTTTTCCATGGTACAGTTCTTTGTATATTGGGTAATAGAAAGCGAGGGGAAAAAACAAACACCACCACACCACCACCAAACAAAGCAATTAAACAAATAAAAAAGGTTATTCCATTAATTTAATATATTCTCCATGGAAATCATAAGGGTACTGTGATTTTTAAAAATTCATTAATAACACCTAATAAAATTATCATCTTGATCTGCAAACAAAATATTCAAAAACAAAAATGGACCAAATTATATTTCTAACATACATATACATTCAAAATGGTGGAAGCACTTTTAGTAATGGAACTAAATAGTGAAGGGAGACATAGCTCAATCGCTTACAGTACTAGAGTAGTCATCATGGGTTTAGTAAAAAAAATGCTCATTCTTTCAGATTTGTTAATACCACACCCTGGCTCCTGCACAGCAACTTCGGCTTTGAAGTCAAATCCTCTCAGAAATTCAAGTAAGAGAAAGCCCTTGTGACTCATGCAGTTGTAAGCTTCCCGAACTCCAAAATAACTCCATAAAGCCAGTTCTCCACCTCAGCATTCATGCAATTTAATATTCCTCAAAACTGTTCTTTTATATGAGCACAGATGGGCAGAAAAATCGATTTATGCCATTAGAGCCTTCATACTATCCAGGTTTACCAGGCCAGACAAAGTCATAGGCGTTCACTCATGCAGTTCTCAGACTAGATCTGGATTTTTACATCACCAGCTTTGCATGTATTCTAGTACAAATATTTTACTGCAGGAACTGACTTCTCACATACCCTGCTGAATGAAGTGTGTTGCAGCTAGAGCAAACACAAAGCTGTCTCATCACAATTTTTCAGATAAGTTTCAGATAAGTTCAGATAAGAAGGGTAATTGTAGTAGGC
>VWYH01010667.1:0-96923 GCA_013399365.1 Pampusana beccarii
AACCCCAGCCATTCCGTGATTCACTTTACTAACCCTGACCTTGATCTGCTAACTTAATTTCCTATGTTACCTTGGACCTACCCCATCACTACAGAGCTGTCTGGTGATGACTGCGCTCTCACCCGACCCTGGTTAACATCATGGACCTGCTCTGCTCTTCTTGTTTTGCTATCACAGCACTCCCTGCTTTGTTGGCAAGATTACTAACCTCCCTGCTTTCCTGTAACACTCAGCTTCCAGCTTGCCTTTCTTTACCAAGCAGTCCACTTTGGGCTCCATGACAAGTGGGATATGATGGCCTCACAGCTTAAAAGAGCCACATTGAATTCATCCTTTGTTCATACAGTTCTGCTGTATATATAGTAAAACACCCCTTTATACCAGCAGGACACTGAGAGTTCCATTACTAAGGTCACAAGGACCACTGGAGTATTTAAGTAGTCACTGCTATCCAGAACAGGACTACACTTCTCAAGGCTAAGCAAAAAGGTTATATTTGAAACATAAGTGACCAGCAGCTCTTCAGAAAGGTAAGCAGCTAGAATACAAAACTGGATTTATTATTAAGGCTACATGAGACTTCTTTACATTGTTTAGACTCCAGGCAACTAGAAGTTACTTGCACAAAACAATGCTCTAGACCAGAACTGGGGTCTTTAGACAGTAGTGCAATGCTAAAAATGCCATTGCTGTCAGCTCATAGAAAGGCAAGAACTGGTTTTAAACCCTGCAGAAGAACAGGAAGAGTCTGAACAAGCTCTACTGGGAGGGGAAGGGAGGGTGGAGGGGCACACAGGGGGAAGAAAAGGGAAAGCAACAGTTTGGTACCAGTTTCTTAATAATAGCTTCCTCCTCTGTTTCTATTCTCCAGACCAAATAGTCTCTAAAACTGTTTTCTGCTAAACTCTTTCTACTCCCCTTAAGCATTTCAGCTAAAAGAGCTAACATACTGACTCAGAAGTCGATCGGTTCTGCATATGTCAAAACTAAGCATTAATCAGCCCCTAGGCTTTAGAATACGAACTCAAAAAAATAAAACAAAGCCCCAAAAACCCTCAGAAAATAGAAATCAGCATCTTTTTCAAGTCCTTGTGAGAGCTATTTGGTCTGATATTGCATTTCATTTCCCCACTACTAGATATGCCAGGCAGGGCTTTTGCTGCAAGAGCCCTACCGTGTCCAGGAGGACACAGAAGACATTTGACTCAAAGTGCAGATTGACAAGAACAGGATCTTGAAAGGAAGGAAACAAAACTTGGCTAGGCAGAGAAACAGAATCCTGCTTGTCCTCCCCTGTCCCTTCCCTTAGCAGGGATCTCTCGCCACCCTGGGCACCGCTCAATCAAAGCCGTGTGATCCCATCCCTACAGCTGGGAGGGAGGGTGCCTGTGAGGCACCTGCCCCTTACATGTCAGCAGGGGGAAGGTGAATGAGGTAAGCAGGAAGACAGAGGACTGCCACAGTGGAATAGCAGTGCCCAGTCCCACCACTCAGATCTCAGATCCTTGCCACCTGCACAAAATTGCCTTCCAGAAAAGTCTAGAATTAGACCCAAATCAGCACTGTGACTGGTAGATGCTCTTTTCCTACCCTGTCCCCCACTTAAAAGAATCACCTCTGCCTCAGAAGAAGCTGGAAGATAACTCAAACAATTCTATTGTATAGTAAGGAATGCAGTGATAGAGCTCATCAACAGTGCTAGAGCAGATTTTGAACTGAACATACGTGCAGGAAGCCACATGTTCTGCTATAGCAACAGAATATCTGGTCATTACACAAGTACCAACCATCCTATGGGCTGAAAGCACCACAGTGTCTTCATTTTATAAGTAACTATATATTCCTGTAGCGACAGGAATTTTGTGTTCACAAAAGGATCAGATAAAGATAACAGTGGACAACCTTCATAATGCTAACCCTCAATTTCAACTATTTGACTCTGAAAGCTCAGTGGTGCTTAGTAGATACATGGGCACACAATGCAAACCTTCTAGATACTGGTTCCAGCTGTCAGGAAAGTGAAGATGTATGTCTGGTATCATAACATCACAGTCAGACAAGTATCCAGGCTGTCTTACAGGTAGGACAGCAGCTATACATTTCAGAGACTTTCCTAAATGAGGCTGTCTTCCAAATAATTAGAATAAAATCTCATTTATCATTAAGGTTAATTAGGCCATTCATGAACTGAAAAACATTACACCTGAGCAAAGTGTAAAATGAACTAAGTGAGCCAGGTCAAAATTACTGTCTAGTGTCTTGAAGGTCTGGGGCTGAACCATTCAATCTGGATTATTACAAGAGTACAAACCAATAGTAACATGATTGTACTGTCTACGGCTAAGACATAACTGCCAATATGATATTGAAGCCTGCACATAACTGAAAACCTGTTAGAGGCGCAACAGAAGACTTATAGCAGCATCCTCTTGAGATAATTTTAATTTACAAAAACTTCAACCTCCTTCCCTGTCTCCCCCAAAGGCTCCCAATCACAGCCCTACAGCAGAATTCACATTACTCCCCATCAACAGCCTAGTAAATGCTCCACTGCTCAAATAAATACTTAAGCATACCCTTGATAATAACCTATTTTGGCCCAAGAATTTTACTTTAATGTCTATTAAAAAAAATCCTGATTAAAATAAAGCCAACCCATTGGCTCAAAATGATGTTTTGAAGCTTTATATTGTCATCGTCTTCATCCTATGCTGGCCTATTTTAGTGTTAATCTTATGTCCTCCAAAGAAAGCTATCATTCAACAAACAGAAAGCACTGCAAAGCAAAAGAATCTAGCACACACTGCTTGAGCTACAGCTTATCTTTCCCATACCCTGCTCCCCCTGCAGCTGTGAAGGCTCAGCACTCCAGAACAGCTGGTTCCAGGTGTACCATAGGGGACAGAGGAGCAGCAAACACCTTGTCAGGGGCTACGGGGCAACACAAACAGACTCGTTCTCCTCTCAAAGGACATCTGCAGCAGGTGAGCTTCACGGACCCAACACGTGATTCTCTAGATGCGTTCACCACGAGTCGCTCTTTTCTCCCTGCCATGTCCAGCCTCATTCACTCTACAAATTGTAACTTCAGAGGAAAATTATTCGGAGGATAAGACACCAAAAAAAGAACTGTGCATCTATGTCCAAAACAATGACAAAATGAAATAACAAATAAATGCACATGACACCTGCATTGGGCCAAAACACTCCACTGTGCTTTGCTTCTGTCCAAGCCCAGCCTCCCCTACGACAAATATCCCCAATTTTATCTCCTGCAGCCTGATACCCTAGAAGATATGTACACTGCAAAATACATTAGCATTTTCATCAGGATGCCAGAGACCACCAAATGGTTTACCTAGGGTACAACAAGAGCATTGATACATCACCTCCACCGACTCCTCCAACAGCACAAAGTTAATCAAATTCCCACCTTTAATGCACTGCTACAAAGTCCTGCCTTGCAATTTACTCCATACTCTGAAGGGAGTTGGTGGAAGCTCCTGTCCCGATCTCACATACTGGAGTTCTGGAGAGCAGCAAGGGATCAGACTTAGCCCTGCACCCAGTATTTCTTCCAGGCACGTCACCTGAAGTAGTGGGTTTTTTGAATCACATTCTGATACACCATAGTTAACCCCACATAGTACATGAGGAGTTTTAATATACCTAGAGCCTAGCACTAATTCACAAGCTCTTATTTGGTTCTAACCCATTCTTGGGTAAGATATTCACACATGACCCCATTTCATTCTGCCACTGACTCTGCGTAGTCTGTTAAGCACAGTATTTGCTCCTACACAGTTCCCAATGCAGTGTGCATGGTACTGCTCAAGTATGGACCCCACCTTACAAGCATTCAGTACTTCGAGTTACTGCCAAATATCAAACAGCCACTATAACAAAAAAAAACCAACCAACACACACACACACACAAAAGGAAAAAAAAAAAGTGGAGTTTGACATGGTATAACTATACCTGAGTAAGATTTCACTTTGCACAAGAATGTAAAGCTTATATTCAAGAGCATGAAGTACACGTTCCCCGCAGGACTAGATTACCAATTCCCACTACCAGAAGCAGGCATCAGCATATCAAAAATTTGCAGGTGTTACCAGGAAACTTTAATAATGAGAACCTATACAACATTTCCTGCTACACTATTACAGAGATCGGTTAAATTTAATACTGGAGCTGACTTTAAAAGTCATTCAGTTAATATTTCTCTACTTTCAAACCCACAACTTTCTGGAACAGTGTCACAGAAGCAGGTGTCAAAACACACTAATTATCAGCCTGTTAGAGCTTCGCTTTTACTGAAGTTATTTTTCTCTATTGCAACATCTCAAATTCCCCCAGGCACTTTCTATTCCCTGTCAAAAACTTCTGCTCACCACTCAAAAACAGACAGTTGGGAGCAATGGTCTGAATAAAAATCAGCTTTCTTTTTTTGCCCCCTCTCTCTCTCTGGCAATTTTGCTTAGTAGGCCTAAAAAGTAAAAAGCCATGGGGGAGTAGGGAGAGAATAAGTACACCACTTATGGTGATCTTGAAATCTAGTTCCTTCCAACCCCGACACGCTAGCAGCAATTTCCTGAAGTCCACAGCAGGCACCACCCCAGAAAGTAAAAGGATTGGCTCTTTACTTCAATATGAGAGGGAAGGGACATAAACAGTTGCCCTGGCTTCAGTCAGCAGTGGATTGATGACCACTGACCACTATCTCCTTTCTCCATCATAATCTCTGAAATGCTAATAGTTGCTGCAGAATAGGCATAGACAATCTGGAGCTCCTGTCTCAAAGCTCTAAACACAGTTAGTGGGAACTCTGGTGTTTGCACTGGTCAAGCAGAATCACCCAAGGGCTGCTGGCTGACAGCGTGCAGTAAAATTAACTACGTGGAACAATCTACAAACACGGAGTAAGACTAATATTTACAGAAATAAGACTGGTGTTGGTCTAGTCCTACCTTACATTTGTGTCAAGAGATGCCAACAGAGCACAACTGTGGTTCTCCAGGTATCTCAACTACTTGGCATTTGAATATTATGCAACATCAGCCAAGGTCCTAAACATCACATATCTACACTACAAAATGTGACTCCAAATTTCCAAAGAGGAACAGATCAGAGAACACCTGCACAAACAGCTGATAGGTCCCTTCTGTTTATCTGCTGGGGAATATTTATACCAAGTCAGAACTTCACCATTATGTTCATGGAGGAAAAAATGCAACTCCTCCTGACCTCAGGAAGTGAACTAGGTTAGAGTTAACGTTCCAGAGCTGCAGGGAAACATGGTCTGAAGGAAGTCTCCAGGACCAGACTTTGTCTAGGCTGGTGAGAATCTGCATAGATCAAGGCAAGCACCTTACCGACAGTCAATGCAGGGCACAAAACTTAAGCGACCAGAGCTCCTCTGACTTGAGCAGAGCAGGTGAGAGGCTTCTAGGACCTTTTACTGCCTTCCTGAGCAGAGGACCCAAGAACCTCAAACAAGAAAAAAATAAAAATAGAAAAGGTGCACTACCTTATACTGCACCCATATGATCCGCTGAAAGGCAGATTTCAGACATCTGCTGGAGTTTCACAGTTCTGCTACCATTTTTGCATACCTCATGTAAAACAAGTAGCACTTCTACTGGTTTCCTTATAATACATGGAATAAATATAATGTACAACTACCCACACGTACAATCCTTTTAATGTAATCAATTACACAGCTTCTGTTAGGGTCATCTGAAAAAAAAAAAGCCAAAAGAAGATAAGCAACTTTAGTCAGTAGATCTGAAAATTTGACCTGTAGAGGACTGACAGGTCTCACAGCACTAGTATTCTTTGCTTCTCTCTGCTCAACTGCATTAAAAACAGCAGCTAAAAATCAGATTAAATATTTCCCCAATATTAAGTTCTCCATGAGAGGAAATGCTGACACTTCAGAGATATTCCACAATTCCGAAATGGAAGGGAACACAGAGAGAAGAAACAAAGCTTATAATGCAAGCCTCATCTTAATAGCAGGTGTTTCACGAAGAAGCTTTTGAACATGTATTGTACCACCACAGATCTTCCATGACTACAGATAGCATGCAGAGAGCAAAGCTACAGTCTCAGAAACAGTAGTCAGTAGACGACAAGAACAGAAGAGCCAACCACTAGACTACAAAGAACTTCCACTTGCTCTGGAAAACTTGAACAAGCTACTCGGATACATGAGTATTCATAAAAGCACAATTTTTGTCTTACAGTCTTAGAAAAATAAGACCAGTTCCATTAGACCACTGCATCCCTTCTTTTTTTAGTTACAACTAGGGATCTGCAACAATGCAATCCCAACCAGTAAATCTAACTTGAACATAGCTTTTCAAACTACAATCTAAAAGCAACTGTAAGATGTCACACCCTGCACCTCTTGCAAAATAGATCTAATTGTCCATTACAAATGGGTGATTGTTCCTGAGCAGGGGGAGGAGGGGGAGAGAGCGGGAGACTAAGAAAGGGAGCTTTTCTACTATCTACCAGATTTTTCTTCTCTTTCTACCACCCTCCTTCCTACAATTCTACAATCTGAATGACTGCCAGAAAAATCAATGAAACTATTTTTCATTGAAATATCAAAAGAAAACATCTGAGAAGTTTCATGATACAGTTCAATTACGCTGTTAAACACAAAAAACATTTAACCACCTTTAAGAACTCACTAAATGCTTTAAAACATACATCTTAGATGAAGATACCAACAGAAACAGCTTTTAAAACCACACACTGTAGGACTGAATGGAACAGGAAATGAGGAACAAAGAAAGGAATTTCATAGATTCCAGATGTACTCTAACACCAGCTGGGAAATACCAGCAAGAATCAACTAAAGCCTTGCAAAAGGCAACCACTAACTGTTTTCTTCTACAGTTCTTGAACAAAAGCAAGTAGCTGTAAACAATTTGTAAACAGAAATATTTTTAGAAGAAATTATAAACAGTAGTAAAAATAAACTTCTTCCCCCTCTCCTGTTTTTAAGGAGTTTTAAACCTAGTCATCAGTGCATCTGTTTTTCGGAGCTGCTTTTTTAAATACAAGAACTCTGTATAAGCAGCCATACCAGGAGCAACTGTAAATAAACTGTTTCAAGTCTCCAGTTTTTCAATACTTGGAATACTAAAGCTGAATGAAATGTGAAAGCAAGGAAAGATAAAAAAGAGTAAAGTTGATTTATACTACATGCCTTCTGTGTAACTGGACTTGAATGGGAATTTAAATTTGTAAGTTGCTAAAACCAAGTTATCAGTCACTCAAAAACTTTGTTTCTACAGCTAAAAATAAAGTTAACCACTCTAAGTGAAAAACCCTGGAAAGAGAACTCCTTCACAAGTTCAAGTACCCCTCTGCTCCCTGTGTAACCCAGTCTCCAACATTTTACATTCCTTTTCTGAAACACAAACTCAGGCCTTTCAATACAAACTTCTTTTAAATGGATTTTGAAATCTCTTAGAGTAACAAGTACAGTGACAAACAGACAAGAATGCTTTCTCCTAAGGTCACTGTAGGAGATTAAAAGCAAGCTTAAGCATGCATCTTGTGGAACACAGACACGCATTAACAGTAAATTCCTCCTCCTCCTATTATTACAGAAACACATGTTCCTCCCAGCTTTAAGACTTTTCATGAATTTGTTGCAGGTGTCAAAACTGCGATGCTTCATCTAATGTTCATCAACCTACTACCAGCTTATAAAAGTACATTAATATTTATGCAAATTAATCATTATATCAAATGCTACCTGCTCAAATCTACCAGTCATTCATAAATAAGCGAAATCTCTCCCTCTATCATCCCACCATACTAATCCATTTTAGTTAATGGCAATGCAGTCACACAGTTACACACCCCAGCAGGTAGGGAACAGTAAGAGCTGTGGTGCTAATGAAGGGATCTTTGTTTTGCCCCAGCGCTCTCTGAGAGATAATAACAAGCAAATGCATGAGTCTCTAGTCAAGTAGAAAAAAAGATAAGACTTCTGAGGTCTGGAATGAAAACTGAAGAGCAAAACTTAATCAACCTCAGAAGTCAGGCAAATCAGACCAGGCTGTAAGTCTCCAATATTTTTTGTTCTTTCCTCAACAGACCTCAAAAATACAGGTAAACTTAGACTTTTTTCTCTTTCAGAAAGAAAAGGGGAGGGAACAAACTCAAACCCCTCAAACTTTCCACTGAATCTTTAAAGTGTTTTTACACTTGGCAGTGATCCATTAAAAATTTTGAAAAATGAAAATAGGAGGAAAAAAAAAAATCCAGTTCTTCAAAATTCTGAAACTTCACATCTCATTTTGCAAACTTTCACCCAGAAAGTCTTCTATAGGAGGAAAACAACATGTGAAGTTTCAGGGAAGTTGCTTTCCCTTGGTAGAGGTTAGGATGGGAGAGGAAGGAAGTTAAATTTGTTTCGCTTTTATTCCAAAACAAAGCTTTTAGTTTGATCCTAAATTCAGTCACCAGTCCACTACGCTGAATAAATCCAACAGGCACTGCTAGAGAACAGACACTTCATAAGGTTTAATAAACATTGCTAAAATCAGAAAATGAGAGAGCTATTCAGAATGTGCAAGCCTACGATGAGCTTTTCGATATAATAAAATATAACCTGTTATTAACTTCAAGCATATCTCAAGCTTCTCCTTGATTTAACCACAAAATAGATAAACCTCTAGTACTACAAGGTTTAAAAACACAACATTAAAACATACTAGTGTGTGTTCTAACCATTAGTATATGCCTTAAGTTATTTGCTCCCTAGACACATGAATAGTTCACTGGCACACACATTCATTTTTCTTCTAAATACTTGGCTGAACATTTGTCCATCTGAAATCACAAGCAATAAAACTGTCTGATATTTACATCTTTTATAGTATTTAGCAAAGACTAGAATCATCTGTCCTTATTCTAGGCTGCTTCTTCCACAAGGAAACTGTAAGATTGATTCTCCAAACAAGATTTTGCACAGGTTTTTCTCACCAGTGAATTGTCACAACATAAGAGGTATTACATACTACTTAAAAATCCCAAGTAGATTTTGCTTCATCCTTTCCCCCACCCGCTCCATGAGAAAAACTGCTACATGAGCTACTCAAAGAGCTAATCTGGCTCTCACAGAAGTTTAGCTAATGGCTTCAACAGAATCACTCACAATTTACACATCTGTAATGGAGATCAGTCAGTCCTTCATCAGAGACTAAGAAAGGACAGAAAGAATACCTGAAGATTTGTTTGCAGTCTATAGTGTTTACCTGCTCTAAGAATTTTAACCTGAGGTCTACTGTCAAAGCTATTTTACAAGTTTTTTTTTAAATCGTATTTTCTAATCTTGCTGTAGGCAACACCCTTTGGTGTTTGCATGAAGTGATCTTCCTTAAATGGGAGCATCAGTAAAATTAATGGCTTCATATGATAACAGAGTGTTTGATAGCATATCTGCATAAAATCTTTCTGTGATGCAAAGAAGGAGGGGGTCTGTTTAAGCCTAAACATGATGAATCAATATTAGGTGCCTCAGCTTTAGAAAACAAGTGCGTGATGGAGAAGTAGGGTAGTGTATTAATCAATTAATACCAACTTAAACACCTCAATTTTCATAAGCAGATGAGGCTCCTGAACTGAGTGCAAGACATAAGTAGTTCTCAGGTGGGAGGTCATAGATACAGATTTACTAGTTTGTCAGATTATCCTCATGGGGATCTTGCTGGAGTTTTAACAGCTGTTCTTCAGAACAGTTGGCCAAGCCAGTGTATATTGGAGGCTAACAAATACAGCATCAACAAGAAAACATGTGCTATGGAAGTGGAGTGGACTGAAGAGTGCAGAAAGACTGAAGGAGTCTCATGATGCTGCCAGTACACAGACATGAAAGCAGCAGATGTACCTGCTGTCCCCTGCATCTGATTTCACACACACACACACNTGCTTTGCAAATTGAAACGGGTTTTTTTTCATCAACAGAGGAGCATCAGTCAACAGCAGGTATGTTTGGGGCAAAGACTCTTTCATAGCTGAGAGCACGACGAGTATGGAAGAAGAAAAGCAAGACCTGCCTTTTCAGCTGCAACAAACTAGTAATTTGAGTTAGCGTATCACAATGCCATGCCTTGGAGTGCAACTGCAAGAACAGATTCACAAAGCAACATCTGAAACATGGAGAAGAAACAGCATTAGGCAGAACAGAAACACAAGAACACAGGAATAGAGGCCAATACTGGGATCTACCTAACCCGGTAGTTTCAGAAATAGAGATTTGTTTTCAACCAGTAATAATAATAAATAATTTTTTAAAATAAATAAATCACCAAAACCCCACCAACCAGTCTAATGAGCAAATCAATGCCATGACAAGTATTCAAAAGCATTTGCTGGAAAACTGCAAAGCTAAGATATGTAGCATTTATATAACATCCACATGTAAGAGCATTTGGTACTTTGACCAGCAGATAATCACCTCAATGAGAAGACAAGAAAACATTATTAGTTCTCATGAGAGAGATTAGAGTACGCTTTTTTCAAATGTACTAATTCCAGAAGAGCACAAAAAAAAAAAACAGGAAAGTTTTTTCCTGACATCAGAGGCTCTNAAAGCATTTGCTGGAAAACTGCAAAGCTAAGATATGTAGCATTTATATAACATCCACATGTAAGAGCATTTGGTACTTTGACCAGCAGATAATCACCTCAATGAGAAGACAAGAAAACATTATTAGTTCTCATGAGAGAGATTAGAGTACGCTTTTTTCAAATATACTAATTCCAGAAGAGCACCAAAAAAAAGGGAAGTTTTTTTTCCTGACATCAGAGGCTCTGTGCAGGTTTGTTCAATGGTTTCACTCCTGTGAATTTACCTCTACATACTCAAAAAGCCAAGTAACATTGTTTTCTACTCTCATTAATATATGAATCGTTATTTTTACTTAAAAGGAAGTTATGGAGAATTTGATGTCAAGCTGGCAGCACCAAACACAAGCACCTTCCATTTCTTCAAAACTAAGTTCACTGAAGCATTTTCCACTGCTACCTTCATTTCCTTTTCTCACTTGCAGAAACTATGCTGTGGTCTCCACTGTTGTTCCAGCCACGGCTGTTCCTGACAGTCCATGAGCAGTCACAGCATTCCTCCTCTAGAAACAGCACTGGTCCCAGCTCTTTTTCATTCAGCACACTGAACACAAGTCAGTCAGAACACAACCACCACCAAATTTAGAAGAGTTTGAAATATTAAGCTAGGCGTGAAAAACCTGCACAATCTATTCTGCACCTTCCACAGCCTGTCAGACTCAAGCCTTAAATAGCATAGCAGTCAATCAATAACAACATAAGTTGCCAATTTATTTTACCTACACAACATCAGTTTAAGCTGTACCTGTTAACTTTATAATGTGCAGAAATGAACTTGAGAAGTCTTGAATACATTCAGGGTGAGATGCAAATGACTTTTCTTCTTTTCTTTACTTGTTGGTCCACTAACTTTGAAACACTAGAAGAATCGTGATCTTCATTATTTAGGAAACATAAAATATTTCTTATAATTTTCTATTTTATATATACAGAGAGAGAGATAGGTACCTGGTAAAAATTCTCTCATTCTAAAAATATCTATTTGACCTTATGTCCCATTTAAACGAGGATAAATCCTTTTACAGTATTATGCAGTGAGCATATTTAGTCGTACTTACTTCTACAAGTAACCACTTAAGACAAGGCACTAAATCCCAACAGACAACATTAAAAGGAACATCTTCTCAAGGTAAAATGGATTTCCCTGATCAATCTTAGGATTATTAGACTTAACAGTGGCCTTAAGTTTGTCAGAGATTAGATAGTTCCTCCTTAACCTTACAGAAATGCAGAGAGGCATCTCTCAAGCATTTATTCCGTATCAAGTTTAATGGTGGAAGGGCAGTAAATACCTTCCCTTGGCAATCGACCTGCTTAAAAACTAGCACTACTGGCACTTAAGCAAATACTCTGCCTGATTTCACTCAAGACTCTCAGTTTCCCAAAGAAAAGGTCAATTGCTCTGTATGAAATAGTAAAGAAGGCAAAGCAAAATTAAGAGTCAGAGAGACAGCATAGTCTACAGACCAACAATCCTCACCTACTCAACTGGACTGTCACAACATAAATGAGGTTTCTGAGTTCTCAGAAAATGGTGGCTTTACCCTTTGAACAGGGTAAGCTGAGAGCCGAGCATCAGCCCACATCAGACAGTAGCCAACCAATCTTTACAACAAAAATTTCACAGCTTCATGCTTCTGATCACACTTAGTGCCAAGGAGTGACCATGCTGCCAGAAGTTCCACATCTTAGGCTGCCATTTCAACACCTTTAACCACAAAAGGTCCATCTCCGGCCCCTTCTAGCTTCAGAAGTTTATGCACGTCTTCAACTGCAACAAGTCCTCACAGTGTACGAGTTGATCTCCAAGCCCAACAAAACAATTAGCAAAGGGTCCTCCTCACCATATTAGTGCCCCTGGTAGCCTCTTGATGTGCAGTATCCTCCTGTCTCAATTATTATTCCAAAACTATGGGACAGTTTGACCTCTACAACAAGCCCAGCTACAGCTAGAAAAATACAATTTTAGAGCAGAGCCTCATATTCCCCGAAACAAGAAAACCAGATTTCATAGACATGGGAAGCTTGTTACTTTACAGTGAAAATTCACCAGTGAGCCATTTCTTTAGATTTTTCAAGTATAACTAATTTTACAAAGTAAAATCTGGCAGAAAGTTCTCTGCTATCCAGCATACAGCCTTCCACAACAGAAATGCTGAATATGAACTTTTATTTTTTCAACTGAAAGTTTAACAGTCGATGCCATTTAAGGAGGAAAAACTAAAAAGTAGCAATTAAGTGCAGTACATCTATTAAATATTATTAACAGTACATCACAAGCCATGTTGTCAAGCAGAAGGACACTCTTTGTAGTTTTTCCAGCCAATCATCAGCCATAGAGCCTTATGTTGTTTCCTTTCGGGTTTGAAACACTGACTCATGGAAATATCAGCACTGCACACTTCCTCAAAGTGGCAATCTTATAGGAAGTGTTTGTTTAGTCTTACATGACACATTGTTTTGTTTATGTATGAGGGATTCCGGTAAAAAATAATTTTTCGACTAAGGAAAAAAGACAAGAGGACAACAGTTTCAGTTATGGGAAGCCAAAATAAATCAATTTCAAACAAGCACTTGAACATTTCATTCATCAGCATATATATTACTTTTTTCTTTTACTGTGTGTTACTTCCTCACAACAGACATGAGCAGAAGTAGCCAGGCACTGAGTTCTTTCAGTCCAACAAATCACAAAAGAAACCAAAAACTGGACAAGAGATAGCACAGTAACAATTCCTCCTAACACTGCAACCCAAAATGAGAGCTCATATTGTTGCTCCACAACTTCAGTACCTCAATAAGACATTCTTTGAAGTGGCACATCACTGGCATGGCAACCAAATGAGGGAAACAGAGGTTCCTAAGAAGCTCAAGGGTTCACATTTTCAGGAGGTAAAACAGCTTGGCTCAAGATAAATCCAAACATGACTAGAAACAACACTACTCAGAATGGGGATGCATTTGGGAGATGTGGGATATAATTACCCACCCAGCTAAATAGGGCTGATTCTATGCAACCCACCGGCCCCAAAAGAACAAGTTACACCAGCAATAGAAAATGCCTTCATTTACCTGTAGCTTATTGTAAATACAAGACAAGACCCAGCCACAGCAATACATACCATTAGGGCACTCAAAAATGTCTAGGCCACAGATGTTTTGCACAGCCTGAAGCCTCTAAACTGCATCAGCCTCTCCATTTAGAAAGACACAGCATCCTGGGTGCCCCACCCTGATCTCACAGTATGTTTGCACCAATTCTTCAAGCATTGGTCCTACATTTCATGAGATGTACACCATCGCATACTTGTACATCAGTGCCCCTAGTCACACTTTGCCAGCAAGGGCCCTACAGAGAAGGAAACAGCAGATCAAGCACAGAATATCTGCAAGTCAGAGATCAGTCAGAGTTTGGCCATGAAACAAGCTCCCAAAGAACAGAACTAGCCACTTCTAGCACATGATGAATCAAAGCAAATCAAGATGGGAAATGACTTATGCCTTTGTCCTCAAATAACTTAACCCTTAACCCATTGAAAAATTCAAAGCCTCCTGTCACTAGAGAATAGAGAAACCTACAGGATACTAGCAAATGGGAACTGCTAAAAGACAAATTTACGCTTGTGAGTAGCTGACAAAAGTAGTGTCCCTCTAATGTTCACCATCTCCTTTCAAATTCACTCACAGGTTTTTTTTGTGGGGAGTCTACAAACCTCCATATATCATTTCTTCAAGATTGGGATTGCTTTACAAGGCTTGTTAGATTAGAAATACTCCCTCAACCCACCAGAGCAATCCTGCCACTTCTGTTTTTCTAACGAATTTCACAAAAGACAGTAGGCTACACAAAGGTATACACAAAACCCAGAAACTTGTTCTCCTGCCACAAAAGCTGATGAATCTGCCTTCAGATACTTTCTAGCGAGCAGGAGTGCAGAACTGGTTTTTGTGCGTACTTACCACCGCCCTCTGCTGTATTACAGCAGAAGCCTGGGCACAGCCAAGCTCCAGAAAGCATCTGGCATTGTTCTTGCAGTTCATTGAGTAAAGACCTTCTGCTCAGAAGGCAGAAATGAAGCACTGGTGTACCACTGATTCACACAGTTTTTCCTGCTTACTATCCACGCTTAAAGTCAGCTGGAACCCTTACTGCAATACTGTACATTAATCAAACACTTAGCTCTGACGAGGAATCTGATAACTGAAGTCAGCAGAAGAATTAACTTTAGTCCATGACTTAATGAGATTAATCTCAAGCCTTTCGCTGCTGTTATTATCTTTGATCTCTTCTATTACTCAAAGAAGTTCCCACACTCCAGTGACACTAATTGTTTAGGTACAACATTGCTGTTTTCTTCTCAAAAAAACTACAAAAAACACCAAGAAGTCATCATCCTATCTGTGAGCTGTGCTCTTCCTCCCTTCATTAAAAAATCACCAGATAGGAACAACCTGCAATAGCATCACTTGGTATCTGAATTTCTCCCTTGTAATAAGACTTTTTTTATTTTTCATCTCCTATTTCAAAAGAGACAGAAAACAAGTCTCTGGCCATATTTCAGAATCTTACCGAATCTGTTTACTGGATGTATAAAAGAACACAAAATCAACACATGATTTTTAGTTTATGTCATAAAATCTGCTTCTTAAAGTCTGTTATCACTAAACTATCTGCTAACAATTAATAAGGAAAACGATCCTAGCAAGAACCTGACAAAATACCGTGGTCTCTTCGAAACGCTAATGCGATTATCCAGTAATGAGATTTCCTATGCAAACTCAATTTTTGGTTTTATCTAACGTGACAACCGGTGCTTGCGAATTTGCTTTTACATGCACGGATATGCAAGAGGAGATTTTTCAAGAGCGTTAATAGGAAGCTACAAGCCCAAGTCCTTTAGTACCCACGACTGCGAATCCATCACTAAACTTTTCCACCTCCCCGCGGGCTGTTCCCCACCGTGCCCCATCCAAGCGAGGCAAACCGCTCCCTCTGCATGCGGGTTTGATTCTGTTACGGAAAACAGGGATTTCCCTCCCCGCTGGCACACTCAGAACTCTACCAGTGAGAGTTTAATCTGCACGCTGACATCTGTCGCTTTTCTTTCTAATAATGCGGTTTGGAGCTCGATCAACAGCAAGAAAAAAGAGTGAGTCTCCCGACGCGAGCCGCAGGAAGCGGCAGCCTCAGCGCGCCCGGCTCACTGAGCCCAGGGCTGAGCCACCGGCTTTTTTCCGCAGCCGCTTTTTGGCCGGTTTGGCACCAGTTTTGCCAGTGACACGCAGCACTGAGATCCGGGGGCCGCCTTCAAACTTTTAGAGCGTAGCATAGCAACCAAAAAAAAAAAAAAAAAAAAAACCCCAAACCNGGGCCGCGGACACCGCCCGCCCCGCCGCCGCCCCCGAACGGCTCCCCCGGCGGGACACTGCGCGCAGGGGAGCGCAAAGGGGTGGCCGGCGCCGGCTGCCTCGCCGCACCGGCGCTCCCCGCTCCAGCGGGGGCTTCCCCGTCCGCTGCCTGCCGCCCTCACCCCGCGCCCCCTCTCACCGATCTTAATCCTGACGCTCTGGAAGACCCGCAGCCCCTCTTCCTCCACCGCCATGGTGGTGGTGGTGCCGCTACCGCGCCTGGCGCTCAGCAGTGCTCGAGCTCCGCCGCCGCGGAGACGGACGAGGCCGGGCCGGGGAGGAGAAGGAGAAGTAGGCAGGCGACCTGCTCCGCTGCGACGGGAAGGAAAGCGAGCGGACGGCTCCGAGCACGCCGCGACCCGGCTGCCGCGAGCAAGCGAGCAGCCAAGCGGAGCCGAGCACAGCGCCCGCCTCCCGCTCCTCACGCTGGCAGCACCCGCCGCCTCCTCCTGATTGGCCAGCGGGGCAGCCGGCCCCGGCGCTCATTGGGCCGCTGCCTGCCAGGGGCGGGAGGGGGAACGGGGTGCTGGTGGTGGGAGGAGGGCGGGGGGGGGTTGCGGTGCTTTGCCAACAGCTGGATCGCGGCGCGCGCCGGCCGGCCAGCTGCGGCCGCCCCCTCAGCCGCCGCGGGGCTGCTGGCCCTGTCCCCGTCCCGCCCCTGTCCTGTGCCGTCCCGTCCCGTCGCAGTCCCGCCGTGAGGAGATAGGAGGCGCCTGTTGAGGGGTGGCTCCGTTCCTCCCGGCTGCAGCAGCCCCCCGCCCCGCCAGGACTCCCGGGGGGCAGCGGGGGGAGGGGGAAGGCTGACTAACTCCATGGCCCGCCGCCAGCGCCGGCCCGGACCAACCGTCGAGGAGCAGCCGTTGGCCCCGGCCGCGGGGCCTGCGCGGCACGGCCACAGCGAGGGAGGGATGTTCAAGTCCTCTTTCCCACAGAGCCGTAAAGAAAGGGCACTTGCGGTGCCCCCAGGTTGAAAGCCACTCATTAGTGGGGTAAAGAAGGCCCGTATAAAATGAACAAACCCGTTTGGGCGCTGGGAGCAGGCCGGTCTGTCTCCTGGCTCCATCTGATCAGCGGCAAAGCCAGCTCTACCTGATTGCACAGGAGGAGCAGGGAATTAAGATTTCATGACTGCACATTAAACAGCAGGAAACAGGACCTGTATCAATATTCAGTGACAAACTTTGGGTCTTGTAAAGTCAGTAACTGAAATAACCCCTTCCCTAAAGGTCTGGCAAACGCAGAGCACACAGTCCCAATAGAGATGTACCGATTGCACTGTTTCAAAAAGTAAAATAATGAAATTACCTTTCGTGCAGACAATCACTACCCCACTGAGGAGACTTAGAACATCCCTATGCAGAGCTGCCTGGGCACATGACAGTCCACCATATCAGGGAAGCACAACAAACTGCCCTTTCTCAAGCCTGCAGCAAAAAGAAAGGAAAAAAATCACCACCCACCACCCACCATCAAATGCTTTCTCACTCTGGCTATGAATTTCGGAAGTGGGAGAAAGGCAAACAGACTAAGGACAATCTACACATGTACTAAGAATCTAGTAGTGAAAGAACCAAACTATTAAAATGACAGCAAGAAAACAGAAGGCAAATCCTAAGTCAGTCACATGTGGCATGAAGCCTGTAGGCAAGAAACCATCCAGACAAGCTAGAAGAATACAGTTGGGCAGTACATCCTTGCTTGAATCATGCCTGGTACAATGCATAATGAATTCCCTTTGTATTAAAAAAAAAAAAAAATAAGAGAGAGAGAGAGAAAGATTGAAATATGTAAGAGAAAATGAAAACTTGGGAAGGAGCTACAATGGCAGTGGAAGTCAGCTTGCGAGAAAGTTTGGGGCATCTGAGTTTTCCAGCACAGGTATGTGCCTAACTCTGAAGGAAGCTGGCAAGCTCACAGCCAAAAAAGGAAGCAGTGAGTTATCTTAAGGAGCTGCCTGACTTACTGTGTTCGCCTTGTCTGCATAGCCAAGTGACATATGTAATTTGATAAAAATACTCTTATAGCACAAGACTCTGAAGAGATTTTGTAAAGCACAGGCTTCCATTTACCAACATCCATGCCGTAATTCCCTCCTTCTCACTGCAGTGTACCCAGTGTCCTCTGTAACCTCATTACATTTATCCCCGTTCCACCTACCATGTGTCGTCTCTTCTCCATAATGCTCCCAACTCACTGCAATGCTTCAGCTCCTCTGCCCACTGGTCCTTTGCCTCCCCCGTGATAACTTCAGTGCTCCCTGTCCTAACAAACTTTACGATTTTCTTCACTGTAGCCTTAATTTCACCTGTCACAATACTTCTGTCTTCCCTATTTTTGTCTCACCTTACAGGTAGACAAGAGGAAACACAAGCAGCAGCCTGAACAGAAGCCACAGGAGTGCTGATCAGGTACCTCAAATTTTAAGAAGGACATTGACTCAGACTGGCCAATCTGTTGCTGCCCAGATGTTGAATGTGACAAACAAACAGTTTTGGAGCATGCATGTTGTACAGGTCTGTTTTAACACTCTGTACATGCTCACAGATAAAAAGGAATATACAATGCCTGTTGCTTTTGCTCCTTCACCACATATGCACGCACCTTGAACATATCTGCCCAAAATAAATGCAGGCCCACTGAGTCATCTGACTGAGGAAGAATGCAAAACAACTGTTATACATGTGCTGTACACAGGCAGAAACAAGGACTTTCAGCTATAAGCAAGTAGATAAAGTTTAGCTATAGGCAAAGGAAAATGGATCCTATTGTTTGGATCCCTATAAGCTGACCCCAAATGAGCTCACAAATTGAGTTTATAGATCCCTTTAAAAACATATTATTTCCATACTCATGGCAATGCAGTAACCAGAGAAACTTCTACACACTGATACTGGGAACTGATAAATCTTCCTGAACAACATCAGGGAGAAACCTGCTTCCATGTTCTAGATATTACCGACATCTCAGATAAAACATTTTACTTCTCTCTGTTTTCTGTGCTTGCCTTTGGTACATAAGGACTTCAGTTGACCTCATTTCCCTGTCTGAAGCTTTTCTCATCTGCAGAAAGTTGACCCCAAAATAGTAATAAAAAAAAAATCAATTTATCAATTCTCCTGCCAGCATTTGCTGCTGTAAGAGTCACTCTCAGCAGATGCTCAACAGACTATCCTTCCCAATCTGCAGCTGTGTTCTTTTCAGACAGTTATGGCACTTCTATCTCCTTTATGTCCAGGAAACAAAACGTCTACCTATAGCCCAGTTATTATACATTCACAAAACCAGGCTGTACATAATTTCTCCATCCCTTTTTGCACACCCAGTTTTGCAGTCAGAATCCTCCGCTCTTATATTTAATTTCATTTGACCCAGCATAAATTCACTCTGTTATCTA
This sequence comes from Pampusana beccarii, assembly GCA_013399365.1. Classification (NCBI taxonomy): domain Eukaryota; kingdom Metazoa; phylum Chordata; class Aves; order Columbiformes; family Columbidae; genus Pampusana; species Pampusana beccarii. The sequence goes on from VWYH01010667.1 coordinate 19,461, forward strand.
AGGAGCTGGTTGACCCCCACGTTGTAACCTCAGGTCATTGGTGTTCACAAGGATCTGTGGTGTAACATGTTTGGTGGTTTAAAAAACAAACAAAAAAAAGCCACCTGTCACGACTCCCATTTGTCTATTATGAAAAACAAGAGTCACATAAGCCATGACACTTTGAAATGGCTCAGCATTAGGAGTATGTGCTTACCCACAGCTACACTGCCAGGCTGGTTTTCAGCATGGCCTAGCTTTACCAAGAGCATGGATAGGCACAGGAAGGCTGTGGCAAAATTCAACCATAAACCCAGCCTTTCCTTTAAAATGTGGTCAAGTATCACCAGCTTCTGCACTTAAGTCTAAAAGAAACTACCCAGAATCCATTAGTGACAATCAGAACAGACCAATGTTAAAAAACAAAGAAACAAACAACAACCTAAAAACCCACACACAAGCAGAAACAAAACCACAAAACACACACACTAAACTAGTAATAATATTTTTTTAAAAAGCTTACAGCAAGGAAAAAAAACAAAAACAGGCACCTTCTCACCTTCCTTCACTGTGGAATAAAGAAAGCTTCCTCGCCTGAGAATCTATGAACTGTTACTTCTGGCTCACTGTGCTGTCCAGTTACTATTCTGGTTTCCCACCAGCCCTTTTCTGTTCAAGCTCTCTAACAGTGTTTTCATGTATCAGTGGGCTAGTTTATTTTGTGTTGTCTCTTGTTTTCTTGACATGAGTCTAAAAGCTTTTTTTTGCTCTGTAATACACATCTGTCTCCAAGTCTATATGCTGTACAATCCAACAATGTAAATGAAAGCAGTGTTTTAAATCTCACATGAACATGTATTTTTAAAGATGTTAAATGCATTATAAGAAACAGGCAAAGAATGTGTGTCACTTTTTCAATATCTCCATTCCTGAAATGAAACCTCAGCAGCAGCACATCACATGTGTGTGTATTACAGATAACATGTGCGGGCAATGTGAGATTTGCAGCTGCTAGCAGTCTGATCAAAAAATCTAGGCGAAGTGAAAGGCTGCTTTTTAAGATATGGATGAGTCTGTTAATGACAATATCTTTTCCAACTTTTCTTCATCCAAGCCATATGGGTGTACATTATCAGCTCTTGGGAGGATTCTTGGGTCTAAATTAGACTACAAAGAAGGTCATTTTCTGTGACTCATTTGTGCCAAGCAAGGAAATAATTTCCTCTCTTGATCTACATGATCGCTTTCTCTTGGGAGGAAACAGAATATAAGAAGCTTTCTAATCTCCTTTTGCATTATACAAGAAACTAGCAGAATATGAACGCACTGTCCCCTGGGAACTACAAAACTGCAACCTATATTTATGTGAAGGAACAACATATTTAAGACAAATCTAAGGAAATATCACCATAACACAAAGTAGGACTATGATCTGATGACTGAGCAAGATATTGTGATCGAATTTTAGGAAGACATGGATAGTTTCAACTAGTAATATCTATACCAGGCCTGGAGGCAGGTACTATCCATATAAGATAGTAAAAGTAGTATTGTTTTTGTTTGTTTGTTTGTTTGTTTGTTTTGCGGGGGTTTTTTTGTTTGTTCGTTTGTTTGTTTTTTCTCCTTAAGTCCTAGAACCAACCAGCTGGTCAGGAAAGGGCTGCGTTCCTTTCCCCAGTCTCCATGCATAGTGAAGTATGGCAGAAATACAATGAACATATGTAAGTAGGAAATTAAGAATGAGCCTGTGGCTACCTGTGTCTCCAAAGGCCGAGAGTTTGCATCTCACAGCTACAGAGGAATGAAGAAACAGTAATGAAATCACTTGTATTATTAGTCTGGCAGAGAAAAACTTTGACTATTACACTAAACGAAAGAAGGAAGGGAATGATGACAAGAGGAAGGTTTTAGTTAGCAAAATGTCAGCAACAGTGACAAGGAAGCACAGATTTCACAAAAACACAGAAGGGACAAAGTTTAATTGAAAGAAAAACATAGGAAAGAGTGGACACTACTGACATGGCTGTAACTGCACGGGAAGGGGGGTGTGTATGTACCAGTATATACATGGAATAAAAATAGATCTGTACATCAGAAGCAGGAGAGCTGGGGATCACACTGCAGTTGTACACTTAAAGAAAGCAAAGATCTGCACTGTGACACCTGAGTACACAAAGAAAAGCATGTCTACCTGTTGTTCTTACTACTTGCCTTTTCAAAAAATCTCACATTTTTGTTGTTTTTTGCTGAACACTGGGCCAGGAAGAGGCCAGAAGGGGGAAAAGAAAAATGGCTTTAATTACAGGAAGAAGGGGCCAGTGAGAACTGGTTTTACAATAGCTGAAACGATACAACTAATTGTCATGTTGTATGTTTTTTTAATCTTTAAAAAAAAAAAAACACACAAACACCACTTTGCTCCTTTAATTCCTGTTCATCACTTCTAAAAATCTGTTGGGTCTAGCTTCCTCCTAAAAATATAACTATGTTAAAATCCATGTCATTTCAGCAGCAAGCACAAAACATTCAGGATTCCAGTGAAGTTAACCAACATGAAACACCTTCTGGTTAAACTTGTAGAAGTCTTGTGTTCTGGGCCATATCTGATTTACTTGAGCTTATAAACTTTGCTTTCCTATTAAGGAACAAATCCCTTTATCCCTCCATAAAAGATTATAATGTAATAAAACTGCATTAAGATCTTACAGAAGAAAAAACAGTGATTATATACAAGAATGTAATGTGGTTACTGCAGTTTAGTAAGTATGCATCCAGTCTCATCTGTCCCACATTAGCTGTCTGTGGAACTGCTGTAACTAAGTGAAAACAGTAAATAATCTTGAGAAAAGCTAAGCAGCAATGGGACTTCCTACTTTTTAAAATATACTGGAAACTGCTGTTTACAATAAATATGTGGTTATGCAAGCAGGCATTTAAATACTGTTACTTCAGAAGTCATTGCATATTGGCAGCTATAATAATCACTTTCATATCTTGTTTGCTGTTATGTCATCAGCTCATCTGCAGTCTTCTCTGTTCTTCATGAGAATTAATTTGACATCACAGGATTCCATCCTTACTCTCCAGCTCCAAGGCAAAGATCCAACCCCCTGAGCTCAGCAGCACCAATAGTATTTCTTCTGAGGGGACTGCACGAAGAGCTCTTACCCCATCTTCTCCCTCATATCCACCTCAGGGGATTGTAAGGTCCCCAGAGGGAAGACACTGGGATTATCCTACCAACATCCACCCCAAAAGACCCATAAAACAAACACTTCTCTGCCTCCCAGATACATACCAGTTCCGTGGGATAAGCGAGATATATATGACAGATGCCATGAAGTTTACATTGACTTTGGGAAGCTTTGCATAATTCATCCACAGCCAGCACTGTGAGTGACACAGCTCTCCCACATGCAGCTATAAACCTTGACCAGACTTTTCCATGTAGTCACGCGTTTACTATGGGTCAGATCCTGCGGTCTTCCATTTCCTCAGAAATCCCATTGAAGCCAATGCTGGCAGGTCAGCGTGCAAATGCCACCCTCTCTCTGCGTGGTGAATAGCTCCCATTGAACCCACTGGGATTACTCATCTGTGTGAGTAACTACTGTCGAGAGCAAAAGGAGCAAAATCCGGTCCTCATTAGGGACTGCTAATCTGAAAAAAACCCTCCCTCGGTAATACCACTCAAGCAGAGCAACTCTGGCAGTGAGGTGCTACCCAGCAAAGGCAACGTGCTGCAATTTGGCACTTTTTTTTAGTACGTAATTCTTTAAAGCATTGACTAATTATCCAGGCATGACTGCACAGAGGAGCTCTCTCCCATCACAGTACATGAGCAAAGATAATCTTATACCATGAAACACAATTAGCCAGATGGTTATTTGGAGGTTTTTAGAATCGAAGCAATTTCTCTGATCTGGGAGATAAAAAAATCAAAGCTGAATTTAAAAAAATCATACCACACTTGATTCCCAAGTATTTAATTACATATTATCGTGGGTAACTACTAATCTGCTCCAATTATGCAATCTTATTTTATTGCTGGTGGAAACACATTTCTATCCACTATGTATTGTGTATATTTAAGTCAATATCTGAATAAACAGCCTGGAAAACACATCCTTTGTACCCAGATTTGGTTACTAGCATGATTATCATCTGCCACCTGCTGGAAATAGCTGTGATATCTCAACTAAGAACCACAGATGGAAGGTCTGGTCACTCATCGAACAAGCATAAATGTCAAACAGCAAAATATGCTGCTTATACTCAGGAGCCTATTCCTCTTGCACCCAGTGGGAAAGCTTAATTTGCATGTGGTGGTACTTACGTGCATTCACAGAGAAGCCGTAACATGACATTGTTTAAACAAACAGAAGCTTAATTTGCTATTGAGAACAATGTCATCTGCCTGTGTCTGATCAGAAGGCAAGATATATAATCTGAACTAATGGACCCAGCTAATCTCATCTCATGCTGGCACAGCACTCTTGCAACTCTGCTGGAAATGGCACAATTGCAGGTCCTCCTGCACTATCCTTGCAAAGGATTTCTTGCTTCATATAGTCTAGCATTGTCTTTGAGCCTCATTTTAAGAGACTGACCATTCTGGCTTTATGGTGGCCCATAAAACCCTAAAGGAGAACAAAACCTGCCTATCCAAGACATCTGCTCTTACTCAAAAAAAAAAAAAGCAAAAGGGTTTGGTTTGGATGAAGCATTCCCCAGAGCGCCAAAACCTTGCTGCCTCTGTGCCAGCAAACCAGAGTAAGTAATCCAAGTAAGTCAGAGGCAGCATTTTAAAATCACTTTCCTCTCTCGCTTGCATGCAGCAGGCTGGATGGTAGCAGGATGCACAGGTAAAGTGAGCAGTTCTTGTCACTGTGCTGCCCTATTGCACCTGACTGGCCAATGACAGGTAATTTTGCAGTTGGCAGGTCTCCCCAGGCCAGTGGGGAGGGAAAGATACAACTAGATTAGAGTATCAGAACTTCTTTTTAACAAAAAACATGCCCAGGCCCTTAAGCAGCCAACTTCTGTGTGCCAACAGGGATAGAAGAAAAGCCATGGGTTCACATTTAGACAACACTTGCATTCAGGGGAACACAGTGCCTTTCTCTGGGTACCTTCAATTATTTCTGAGATCAAAGAAGGAGAAACAAAAACAAAGGTGGGGATAAAAGTGATTTTCGAAGGTTATCCAGATCTGTGGGATGCAGCAGAGAAAGAGTAAAAGAGAATACACATTCAAGGTCGTAATAAAATTATAAATAATTCTCATTTTCCCCACTAACTTGTTTTAGCCATTATAAAACAATCAGATGTTTATAGCAGGAAGGAGTAATATAAGCTCTGAAAGCAACATCACAAAGCTAAAACACTGAGCAACACATTAGCAAGAATGAACATTGGCATCTGCTTTCAGATGCCTGCTGCAAGCAAAGGGTCGGGCCTGTCCAAGGTGTCACCGCCGGGCAGAGCCACCTCAGTTCTGCTGCAGCAGGCAGCATTCACACAGCTAATACCAACCACAGATCATTCCCAAAACACCTGTGCTCCACCGTGCACCCACCTGCAAACCCACAGAATACAATGTTTGTGTTGGCATTTGCTTTTAGCAGAAAGCCTTTGCCCATTCACGGTGCTTTTTTGTTCTTAGCAGGTCGGAGCTCATCACGTTTCAGGGCCCTCCAAGTTTTCTCTTCTGTGCCACTCCTGGGAGGCTACCACCTCTCTTCCAGCAACATGGGCCTTGCCTGCGCTGGCAAGTTGCCCTCATTCCAGCCACAAATTTAGCTATACCTCATGCTGACAAGCAGGCTGAGATTTGCTCTTGTAAAGCCTGACAAGGATTTGATGCAAAGAAGAGACGTGCAAATTAAAAAATGGCCAAAGAATCAGGAACACCTTCAGCCTGCACACACCAGAAATGTTCTCATCTTTGCTGCAGCCTTCACCGTGGTGACATTTGTAACCAGGAAAAGGTTCAGTTCCCTGTGCAGATGAGGCACACGGCTGCAGGCAGACCCTCGCCTCAGATGCCAATTCCCCCAGCCACCTGTCCCAGGGCGTGCTGGCCCCCAGCTATGGACCAGCTTCTCAGAAGCAACAGTCTGCTCCCAGGGACCTTCTCCAGGGCCTTCTGGGGTTACCCAGACAGCGCTCCCCTCCTCAGACAAAGGTCGGGGACAGGTCCTGGCCTCATCTCTGTGTACGCACCCCGTAGCACCCATGCCGCAAGACCACCTTTCCTCAGAAATCCAAGGACTGCTGCATGAGCAAACTGACCTTGATGCAGAAGCTGAATCACCCAACAGTCCCTCTCCTCTCCCTCTGTGCCTTGCTCCCATGCTAAACCCACTGAGGAAAATTAGTTATCAGCACTAATCGACTTGTCATTTTAGCTGTATATCAAGGAAATCCTGGATCTTACCAAACATTAGCCAAAAGATTTAGAATTGTCTATGTAGATACAAACACATGTATGTATAAATAAAACTCCATATAATTATGGCAATGTTTTTCCCTTCCTCTTCCTCTCTTCCCACCCCCTTTCCCTTGTCTCAATTTCTCAGACAATAAGTGGGAAACAACCTTTCTTTTTTTTTTTTGCCTCAGCCAAAAATTAATTCCTGCTCAAAGCTTCCAGAAAGGGTCAAGTCTAAAGGAAGCATCTGGTAAATCTGCTTTTGTATCACAGTGGGAGCCATAGCCCTCACGTCTCCTTCTTTTTGCACCACTCCGTGCAGCAAGCGCTCGTGCCGTGCTGGAAGGGGTTTGCTCTGCTGCACACGTATGCACGAAGACAACGCTGCCTGACTGACAGCAGCCCTGAGATGGAAGCAGCTAGGTCTGCTGCATGCATAGGCAGAGCGGGTCCACTCACCCCCACAGGTTTTCCAGTTGCTTTTTTTATCCTCCTGACTACAGATGGACTCTTCAGCTACTCAGCTGGGTGGTTTGCTTAAGAGTTATATGATAAGGGCGTGTGCTTGAAGGGTCAAAGTCATAGTGTTGGATCCTATCATGTAACGTACTGAACCGACAAAAAATAAAAAAGAAAAATTGGCTTCTTTCAGCATCTCCAAATGCCCATCCAGCCACAGGCAATGAATGAAAGGAGACTGGGTCTGATCCTCAAACACACCCAGAAGTGACACCAGCCAGTCCTGCGGTTCAGTCTGTGCATGTGCCCAAAGTCAGTCAAACGCTTCATAGAATATGGTGAGGAATTGCCATGACTTTAAAATAACTGGGAAAGCTGTCAGAAAAAAAACAACAACAAACCCAACCAAACAAAAAAACCCAATAAACAAACAACCCCCCCCCACACACACACACCAATACAGGACTTACTTGCCTCTTCACACATACAGAAAACCTTTAAAGCTTTAGAAAACGTACACTCTGCCTCTTACATTTTCTTACTATATATACAAAGTTCATAGCAAAAGCAAATGGCAGAAAAAGGCACTTCTGGTCACAGTGAGCAACAATACCTCCAAAAACATGATCTGTATTGGGGGTGCAGCAGGAGAAGAAGCATCTTCTCTAATTTGTTCCATAACTGGGCCATAAGCATAAGCAGCTGCTGTAGCTGGGACAGCCCGAGCTCTTCTTCTGGCAAAGATGGTAGGAGAGGAAAGGGCAGCAACTCACTAACCTTGGAACATAGTTCAAGGAGGAAGTAACTCAAGATTGGAATTCCTAGCAGCAATGCCACCTGCAGAGCTTTCAGACCGATATATTATATTAACAGGTTTGCTCAAAAATCAGACCCAAACAAAAAAGAGACTAAAAACCAACGCCAGAAACCTGTGAGAGCTGTAGGGTGCTGAGATCTCAGAATAAAGCTCAGCATACTCCAAGGTTGCCACATTAAAAAAATAGTCTTGTATTGACCACCTTGCTTTTATGCTGCAGAAAGCACAATTCTCTCTGCTGAATGTATAGAAGTCTTGATATACAGGGGAAAATGTATTTTTTGCAAAAATCTTCTTATATTCATTATCTACTTACAGGATTTTTCAAAAAGATGGACCCGATGTGAAATCACTGTATCTCTGCAACCATGAACTGCCCATGAATGAAACCCTTACCACCATTAGCGACTAATCTGGATGACCTCAAAAACAGAATCACAGCAGCGGTGACCTCAGTGGAAAACAACACTTTGAGAGGTGTTTGGGACAAATTCAACTATCATCTCAATGTTGTCCATACAGCAGGTGGAGGGAACATGGAGCATTTATAAAAAGGTTACTAAAACTTGATAACTCATTAAACCATTTGTAAATTTCTGCGTAATTATAACATGTTGCCATCGTGAAATATACTGCTTTGAAATTGAGACCATCTTTTTGAAACATCCTGTATTTCTCAACTGTTCTTCAGCAAGTACCTTTTGCTATCAAGAAATTAGATGCAAGTCTTTCTACATATAACATGGATATTCCCATGGCTGTCACTTCATAAAATCTACAGATTAAATGTTTCAGAAACATCTGCTTTATCTTGTAGAGGTAGTAGGTCCTTTCCTCTAGTTTGTTAAGGATGCTTCATGAGACTGCTTTGACTAAACGGTGAAATGCTACTCTGAAGAATCTCCTGTTGTAGCTGTAAGTTCAGACCATGAATTAGAATGAGATAGGATCTGCTGATCCTGTCTTCCAGCACCATCTTCTGACAGAAAGGACCTGCTGGACCTTAGGTAGCTGAACACGAAAACAGTCAGTTTTGAAACTGTTGAGTTTTGCTTTCCTGACCACAAAACAAAAGGCAGCAAGAACAAAAAACACCCCAAACCCCATTGAGAATGAAGGCATATCTGGTCCACAGTTTCTAAAGGTAGAGAGAGAACAGGCAACCACAGAGGAAGTTTAAAGCCACTTCCCTTCTATCACAGATTTGAATTCAGAAACAGTGAGGCAACTGTTCCAAGTTATTTCTGTTTCTTATTGGGCAATGTTTCCATCAATGTAAGAGGCTAAGTTTTCCTTATATTTTAAGGGCTTTATCAAAATCAATGAAAAGATAATTTTAACGGCGCCCTTCAGATCTCTTCACAACAGATCATTACACACGCAGCATTTAAAAGACCAAGGCCAAGACCCTGCCAAGCAAATGAGGACATAAGCATTTCTGTTTGTTCAAGAGCGAAACACAATTGTATTAGTGTGCACAGTTAGATATTATATATATTTGAAGAAATGCAGTTCGACTCTGTACTTTTTATTATTTTTAATGATATTATTCACATTTCCTGCTACATTAACAGGAAAATAAGAACGCAAGCAGTTGAAAAAAACTGCTCTTCAGTTTCTTCCATCATTTGTCTGAAAATAAGACCATTTGCCTTACAGCTCAAAATTAGTATGTTACAAGGTTTTAATTTTATGTCTGCTTCTGTTGTTTAAGCACCATTTCATATCAACTTTAATAAAAATCACAAACTCCTATGTCTAACCTTACTCTTCAAATGCAAAAGTTAATCAAGATTCAGATTCAAGATTCTGTGGCCCTGATTCTGTTTTGGGTGGTAGTGTGACAGATGTGTTGCTGTTCCCTTACATGCGAGACACTGCGTAAAACAACCTACATGAGCAGCCTTGTGCTAAAACTGAATTTTCCCCGGTTCATCCTTGCACAGACTCATTCTGGTTAGTGAATTTTGGTGCTGTCAGTCATAGGTTACCTCCTTACTTCCCAGTGCTTTTATATAGTGCGAGTTATCCTACCTGTTTTAAAGACCAGTGACAGCTGCAAAATGTAATTCAAGTCTCCTGAGGAGCTACGGGCCTTACTGACAGAATGCTCGAGCCAAAATCCAGTTCCTTTGGCAGTCTGCTGGACCAGCTTCAGGGTGCTCTGCACCACGAGGACAGAAACATCAAGTGAGCTATGTCAGCACAGACCCAGCTTTGGAGGAGGCCAAGCTGAGCTTGAATGAGCAGAAGCAGCTTTTCTATTTTTGTATGGGCCTGAGAAAAAAAAATCATCTTTGTCCATTCATCTCCCTGCCAAACATTGCCTACAAGGAATGAAATTCACAGTGGCCCTGCAGGAGAACCAGTGGTCAGGTCGGTAAATAACTGGCTTTCAGATGACTGAGCTTTCTGTAACTTATTACTAAACACATGTCATGCAGATAAAGAAAGGTGAAAAGGCTATTCAGAACTGTTTAGCTATAAACATATTTGCTGTGGCTTTTGAAAAGTGCATACTTATCAATGAAAGAAAAAAATGTTTTAAACAAGTTATTGCATTGCAACAGATGACACCTCCCACTGTGGGTTTGCTCGGAACATTACTGAGGCACGCTGTTCAATTCAAGGCTCAGCAAATATAGCCCATTATACAGTCCTTTGCATATTTATGGTAGTGTGCAAAGCATTATTAATAGCTTACACCACTGTCTTTCCTTCATCAGCAGGAGGTAGGTCTGGCTAGCAAAGTATAATTGGTAATCTATTTTATATATTAATAAAATAGTCTTTGGAATGCATTGCTATAACATTCAGTTCTTGTTTGCTATTCATTAAATGTATTGTTTGAAACGCTACCACCAGCTATTCATTCTTTTTCGGAGCACTGATGCCATGACAACCCCCACGTGACCGGCTACAAACATACCACAAGTCTCCAGGGCTTTGGTTTAGGAAAGGCTCAGACTGGTATTACTCATACCTTTTTTTTTTTTTTTTTTAAGCCCAGGTTCAGAGATGCTTTTTTTTGTACAAGATGCATCGATCCTACCAGCCAGTTTTACCATGTGGCAACAAATATCTTCAGCTAAAATGGGACAAAGCAAAGTATGAAGGACACAAGAAAAGGGTAGGTATGACTGTTCGATAAAGAGCAGAGGCCTTCATGAAAAAATAAGCTTGCCCAAAAAGGCTACGGCATCTCTCCAGTCATTCTTAATACTGTTATGAAAGCTGCTGATCAGCAATGAGGTACAAGAAACACATTTTAAGATTATCCAGCAAATATAGGTATAGTTTTTATCTCCATTTAGAGTTACCATAATGATGCTCACCAAAGTTAGAAGTGAAAAAGATCTGGACAGTTGTCTGCTCCAAATCGGTATTAATGCAGGACCACTCCCTCTTGAAAATCCGCAAGTAGCGAATACCATCAGCGATGATTCAACTGTATTGCTACCTTAGGAAGATTGTATCACAATATAATTAGCTTTAATACGAAGAAATAGTTCTTCATTATTCCCAGACTGAGTCTGTTTCATTAACTGTATAAAAATATCTTCCTTCCTTCCTTCCTTTTATTGTTCCCATAATTTGACTTGCAGGTGGAAAAAAGTTAAAGATGAAGTAGATAATTGAATTTGACTTTTTTTTTTCCTAACCAAATTAACAATATTGAAAGAAAGAAATTTGCTTCTGTGTGAATTAATCTTACTATTACCACTGTATATAAGCACAGCTATTTAAACAGTAGCTGTTTTAAAGCAGGACGCCGACATTAGTGTAGCCAAAGTACTCTCAGCATCCGCTGTGCGTACAGAACTCTCCTTTGTTCAGCGTACAGAGCACTTCATTTGTGCGCTAAGGCATTCCAAGGCCAAAAATAGAGGCCAGATACCATCATGATATATAGTGAAGAAATGTATTTATAGAGAACAAAACATTTCCCACGACTCAACTGCTCTTGGATTCAACACGAGTGTTAATTTCTGAGCACACGAGAAGCGGAAGAGTAACTACCATGTTGGGCAAAGGATGGGTTAGAATTCTGTTCCTTATCACAGGGTTCACACACAGAGCTCAGTTAGTGACTAACAAGGTCTCCAATGGCCAAAGCGTGGCCTTTCCAAGTGTCCCTGTGTTGTCATGCTGCTGTGTTCCTGAGTGCCCACGCTAGTTGCCCAGATACCGCCTTCCAATGCCATTAGCTGGGGCTTGCTGCACTGAACACCGGCTACCAGAGCACTGGTACCTGTGGGCGGTGGCAACTGGAGGCAGTGGGGCAATTTGGCAGATTGTCCTGAATTGTGCAGCCCACATGTGGCACCAGCGTTCAGCAAGCGAGACGGAGATCGCTCTGAGAAAAGGCTTTAAGGGCCTCTGTCTGACGATGTGCAGGCTTAGCATTGAAGGAGCTCACACAAACCAGGCCAGAGCAAGAGAGGAAAGCGGAAAAACAGGGAGTAAGGAAGAAAAAAAGGTAACGTATATAAATATATGTAAAAGGGTACGCTTCTTGGAGAAGACCACTAAACAGATGGCAATGGTTAGGAATAACTTATAATTTTCTCCGCGATGCAGAGGTACAAAAAATGCCAGCGTGTTTCTATGTACACAAGAGCAAATACTTCCAGTCTGAATAATTTTGTTATTTTCTTAATGGAAGAAAGGAACAGAGGGGAAAAAACAGAGTTTAATCTCCTCTCTGCAACTTTCTGCATAGAATTAAGTATAAAATGGCTCGAAAAACACCATACCTCTGAACAGCACCACAACAGAGATTAGGGTGGGCTTAAAAAATACCAGGTTTTACCTTTACAGTTGTGCATATAAGGACAGAAGACAAATTAATCATAACACTTTCCAGAAAATGAAATAATATTTACAATAATTCAATGGAAGAAATGTTGTTTCTAACCCCACCTTCTGTTGTTCGAGTTTGAAACAGTTTGCGTATCTGTAACTTAAAATCAGAGCTTGCATAACTCTCACATTTTTTTCTTCACACCAGTGATTTCTACTGACTGATACAATAACCCTCTTTTACAAAGTGCATGTCTTCTTAAAGTCACATTTAAAATAACTTAATAGCATGATAATTTAAAGCACACAAAGAAGCAGAGGAGATAGCAGCAGCAGAAGCCAAAACTGCCAAAACCCTCAGAGATAGACCCACTTTAGTTCTGCTATCCAGTAAAAAACAGCTGCTTAACATGATGGGGCCTAGAAGGATTAAGATGAGTGCTCTCTTCTCCCCTTGAAATCAGCTGGAGTTGAGAGCAGTCAGCCCCACCTGGGATCCCACCTCCTCTGAGATGACTGTCACAAAAGAGCAGCTGAACGTTTTCACAAGAAGCCAAGCAGCTGAAGAGAATTTCAGACAAAGCTAGAAAACTGCTAAACATTGTCCCAGTCAAGGCTGTAAATTGTTCGCCCTGTTTCAAAAGCAAGGAACCCGTCCTGGTGGTATGTATGACAGGTCTGCTCTCAGGGATCCAAGCCTGGTCCTTGGCTCTTAGAATGACAGAATTATTTTGGTTGGAAAAGACCCTCAAGGTCATCCAGTTCAACTGTTAACCTGACACCAGCCCTAAACCATGTCCCTAAGAACCTCATCCATGCATCTTTTAAACACCTGAGAAAGAGATGTGGAAAACTTCTGGACTCAGGCAGGGCTTTGGTCGTGCCTGGCTGCATGGGGCTTGTGATGGTGATGTGTCTGCTGCTCTTACTTGGCAGCCTCCCTTTTTTAAATAGCAAGTATTTCTCTCTTCTTTCTGTATTACTGATAAATGGTTCCAAATAGCCCGAGTCTGCCTGAGATGGAACGGTTCGGGTATGAGGCACGACAGAGGGAGAATGTTTATCACATGTATTTCATGACAAAAATCACAGTACCATTATTTTAACTGATCTGGTCTCAGTCCCTGCAGAGCCCCGGTCTGAGAGAGTGATCTCCCCTCTAACTCCTGTCTTCCTCTAACCCCCATTACCAGCTTTTATTCCACAGGGTTTCTTCAGTCCAAGACAGCTCACAGATTATTATTCTTCCTGGCATATCGTGTGGCTATTTAGGTCAGGATGGAGATAAATATTATTGTGCCACTGAACTACCAACTCCATTAGAATAATTAGCTCGACAATTTGCTTTTGATGATCATTCTGAAGCGTTAATAAGAAGAGGCCTGGGAATATTTTCAGCACAAAAAGTCCTTTTCCAGTAGTGCTTACCTCTTTCTAGCAGCATCCTAAATGTGCATCTCTTTGGAAGACCTGGCACAGCTTCGGAGTACCTAGGGCTTTCTTACACTAGCCTTTTTATTTCTGCTGGATGCCTAAAAAGAACTGCCTCCCTTCTCCTAGACAGTCTTTCCTGTATCATAACACCATGTATCACAACCAGACTGTATGTATTTTCACATTTCTCCAACATAAACAGCCCTTTGCATCTCCAGCAGATTTTAGAACAAGTGCCTTTAACATTCTCACTTCCCACTACTCTTCTTCTGGGCAAGTCTGGCTTTGCTGGTATAATGAATCATGTGTTTAATAGTGTCACTGCTGGCTAACAAAACAGAACATGAGAATTAAAAGATTTCCTGTAATGATATGCAAGGGTATTTCCAACAAAAATGGATAAACATTTCATTTCTGTTGCAGATCCAGGCAGCAAAACCATCAGTGGACACAAGTTCCCCTGCAATATACAGCCACCTTAATCTGAAGTTAGGGAAGCTGAAGGTATAGTACTGGCTATTTCACAGAGCACTGGCATGCTTACCTTCACATCTCCTCTCAAAGAAAACAAAGAGACTAACAAATGGTCGCAATTCTGGGCCTGTTTTTTCCCCTCCATGCAGTGATTGTTGTGACAGGACTATCAGCATCCATGAATAGCACACTCCCAGCAACATTAAATAACTTAGTTGATGTTTATGATTATTGATGAAATCAGAGTGCTTCAGATTAGCAGTGCTGAAGTGTTCAAATAGCCTCCTAAAAGATACTTCTGCACAGCCACGAAAAACCGTCGCAAATAACAAGAATAGCACAGTCATCAAGAAACATGCAGAGCGATGAACAGAATAATAGGATGTTAACATATTCAAAGCACAAGAAATAACAATGGGTAGCCTTGACTGGCAGTTATCCTTCAAAATCTTACTGCTCCCAAGAGGCAAATTTTTATTAAAAGATGAGAGTGGAAAATAAATTGTTAGCTAATTAACTCTGCTCACTAAAAGGAAACAACAACAATTAAAAAAAAATCCAAATGTGAGCACAGTAGAAAATAGGTGCTGCTAAACTCTTTCAAAGACTTAATTTCCAACACAGTGCCCCTCAGGCAATGAGAGAGTAGCCCATGTAAGGACTTCAGAATTAATTTCCTTAAAATTGTTTATCATCTCATTGTGCGACATAATAATCCCCAGGCACCTTAAAATCATTTCACTAGCAAAACAATTAATTTCTTCTCCATGCATAAAGTCATGTGCTATATTAGGACGTGGATTCAATTGCTCTTGTTAATTTTTTCCTATTACTGTAAAAATAACACTGATAAAGTTGCTTTGAAAATGAAACATTGCATAACCCCCCCACACACACACAGGTTAACAAAAACCCCACCAACGGGAATGCACTGCTTTTAGGGATGTTCCTTTGAACTATAGGTCCTGATATGTGGAAGTGAGACTGTGGTCCTATTCTCTTTCTCATTCTTCTCTTTTCCAAACTGCTAGGAAGAAGGGAAAGGGAAAGGGAAAGGGAAAGGGAAAGGGAAAGGGAAAGGGAAAGGGAAAGGGAAAACCCCTCCCGTGTTGCAATCTTCTAGTAATCAGTTCGACTTACAATCATTCCTCACAATCATTCTCCTCAAAGTTACTCAGAGCGTGATGGGATTACTTAATGCACCAGTTTTAGGTGCTTTTACATTACAGTGTGACCATCATCTGACCCGCTTCCACTTTGGTTATAAAGCTCAGCAAACAAGGCAGATGCACTGGATTCCCTACAGTACTTGCTACTCTAACATCAGCCGCTCGAAACTATCAGAGCAGGATGAGCAGGATTTCCTGCTTGTTTTATAAAGGACATGCAATACCTTTGGAGTCAAATGGGTGGGAGGGAAAGTGGGGGAAGAAAGGAAAAGAGTGAATTAGTACGCTCAAAACAAGACCATTTCTTCAGTGACTCTGTTCTGAGGGGCTTTTGAGAAAGAGACGTTGAAGTCCAGCTATGAAAAATGTGCTTTCCCTGCTTTCTTCCATCCAGCTTCTCTCTGATTACCTCCAACTCAACCCTGCTGGAAAAAGAATTCTTTGGACTCTGATAACCTTGAAAATAAGTTTTTCTCTTCATCTTTCCCCCATTTCTTCCCAATTCCCACAAACAAACTTTTAGCACGAATTTGTGTTGTTTGAAAAAATGGTAACATTTTTTACAAATTAGACAATGCCCCAGGTTATCCAAGGGGATTCTCCCTCCTCCACTGAACTCCTTCAGTTTTCATCCCACTTTTGACACAGTTTATTTCAGAGACTGAGATTATTAATGCCTTCCATTTTAAAATCAAATTTAAAGAGGCTTAAAATCATGCTAATGATGAGCAGGACTAGCTTATACTGCCTCATACATCTCTCTCCATTTGTTCATCACACCCAGTTGTTGCTTCTCTTCTTACACCAGTCTGCAATCCCTCCAGGACAAAAATGGCCTGCAACTGGACTTAATCCAAATCTCACTGAAGTCAATGGAAAAATTAACATTTGATCCCAAGCCCACTGAAGATAACGGAAAGACTCCCATTGCCTTCAGAGGAGCCTGGATAAGTCCCATCATGTGTTTGTACAGTATCCATCACAATCCTGGATTTTGTAGAGAGTCTATGAAGGCTGATAGAGATGAAAAAGATAATGATGATCCTGGAAAACGCAATAACAAATATTCATAGACATGCCACTTAGACTGATTAAATGGATTTGCTAATTGTGCAGGCTGCTGGTGGCGTTGCAGGAAGGTGTTTCAGGGTCAAATTCGCAGCATTGCAAAGGGCTTTCTCTCATTGCATCACCATTACAATGGTGAAACAAAGGGTTCTTTCAACACTAACACAGAATTTTACCTCATCACTGTGTCTGTCACGCTCTGTGTAGAAGATGGGACAGCAGTTGTGAACACCCCATTAGGTATCTGTGATATATCACTGCTGCTTGCTCTGGCCTTGTAAAAATCAGAAGCATTTCTTTATCCCTTCTGTATACAAAGTTGGAGGAAGACCGACATTCTGCCATCGAAAGAGAGAACCGTGTGCTGCTGGAGAAGATTTCCCGCATCGTGAGAACAAAGGGACAAATCGACAACAAAAATGACTATAAAGCCAAAAGGTAACATCAGCAGCACTATTTCTATATGGTTATCAAGTTACCTTCACAGTGACAAACATAGCTAAGGATAAACTGCTCTGTGAGGACATGTATTTTAAAAGGCAGCCTAAGGTATAATCAGCATTTCAGAAAGCTGTCCGCTTGCCCTGTCACATGAAATCCAATGCCGGGTCATTTTCACCCTACCCTCTGTTGAAAAGAAGATTGCTTTAAATTAGTTTTTCAGTTTAATAACTGAGGGAATGAAAAAAAGAGAAAGGGAGAACATTGCCCTACTTTAAGGAAATAAATGAAGCAAACCTATTATCTCTCAGCAAAGCTGTTGCTCCTGCTACATGAGTCATTGCTACTGACTTTGCCAGTTGTTCCTACAGACACCTCTGAAAGAGGGAGATCCAAAGCTTAGAGATGGAATAAAAACAGAGCAATAAATAGAATTAAAATTTTAAAACTGCAGCAGGAAGCAGGCAGAAGTGAAAACATAATTTACTGCCCCAAGGAGACCAAGCGAAATATACCTTGAAGATTTATCACTAGAGAGAACCACTTTACATATTTTTGATTCAGGAGGAAGTTCACACCCTGCACAGGGCACAGAAAACCAGTCAACAGCAGGGACAAGCTTTTGAAGCGAAGCAAATGGTTTGTATAACTCAGGTGGCGGCTGTTACCTCCTGTGATTCATTTACAGACAGACTACTTCATGACAGACGGACTGCTCATTGGGCCCTAAAGTGTCTCCAGACAGCAAAATGCAGCTCAGGTGCAAATGACCTGGGTAGAACTCACTACACGTCACCATCACAAACATCCCGACATTTGCACAGTTCATAGGGAAGACAGAAATGATGTGAAAACCAAGCTGGTCGTGTCCACATCATGCAAATACACATCATAGTGCCTGCGGCTTGTCACTAGTGAATAATACCCAGATGAGCGCAGGCATCAACAAGCACCAGTTAACACCGCTGCTGAAGGCGCGATTCCACAAGATACGGAAGGAGAAGAGCACCGTCCTCCTCTTCATTCCCTGTCTCCCTTCCCGATTCAAGTGGCAAACTCTCGTTGTTTTCTTTGGATCAGCTCTGGTTTTCATCAAACCTCCCCATTAGCTAATTAAAGTTGAGACAGAGCAGAAAACTAACCCAACAAAAATAAACAAGCCTTGATAGTTTTTCTGCCACTTTCTGCAAAGTGATGAATTCCAGGGCTGGTGCAAGGGGTGCAGAAGACCACACAGCTGGAAGCAGTGGGGAGATGAGCAGGGGAAGGAGAAGAGCAAGTCCTTCCCTTTTTTTGGTGGCCGGAGACAGCCACCAGATCAGCTCAGCTGCCTGGGAAATCAGGCTAAGAAGTTTGCAAGGTGCTTGAAGCAGTACGCTTATCTCCATTATCGTCATGCTTCCCCACTTGGTTCACCAGGTTTGTACACAAAATAAACCTACAAACTAAAGTAACTGAAACTGCTTGCTAAGCATCTCAGACACCAACCGTGCTCTCACCTACAGGCCCCCACTACAGCAATTCCAAGCCTGGAGGGTTGGCATTAATCCAAGCCAAAACTAGCGTTTTTCCTCTTGTAAAACGTAACAAACCTCCATATAGGGCTGCGTTTGGAAGATACTGAACAAAGATTATCCTCTTAAGAAGGGCAAAAGGATTGGGTTTCAAGGGCCAGTTAATGCAGATCAAGGAGAGGCAAGTCTGCATAGGAGAGGTATAAAACCTTAGGTGAATTTTCCCCTGACACAAGATTGACAGATATTTCATATTCCAGGTTCCCAGGCTTGGGAACACGAACAAGTGTGAACGAGTTTGACTCTGCTTATATGGTTTTTCCCCTCTAGTTTAAATGCAGAAAAACGAAAGCAAGAGCAGCGGAGAGTGAGCCAAGAGAACCGTGTCATTCTGGATAGAATTACAAAGGCCCAGCCTCACTATCAGGTTCAGCGATGGCACGAGGATTGGCAACGAGCTGAAAAATACATGGCCAGCATTGCGAGATACCCTCGTGGGCAGTGTAAATCACACAGCCTGAAGGTAGCCCTGAGCTTCTGTTCTTTCCTTCCCGGTTATTTCTGGATCGGAACTGCCCACAGAGCACATTTCGCTGCGCTTTTGCGCTGGGGATTAACTGCACGTGGCAGCCAGGCGCACAATTAACAGCCTTTCGTTTGTACAGTCACTCAGCAAACGAATCCCAGAGCGCTCCTCAGACTTTATGAGGTGATTTGTAAGTGCTGTAGTTTCTACAATCAGACTGCCCACCACGGAGAGATGGCACTCTCAGAAATAAACGTAAAATAATTATTAAATAAAAGAAGCAATGGCTTACCAGCTCCCTGAGAGAAACAGCCAAACACTGCAGCAACATTTGAGGTGACCGAGTGGGCATATGCATTAAGGGCTCCAAGCCCTACACTGGCCCTTCTATGCAAAGGGACCAGCTTTTTATTTCCATTAGTAACAGAGGTAAAGAAAACAACAACAAAACAGCTGTATGAGGTTTTAGCAAGCTTTCCCAGAGAAAGAAAATTGACTGTCTTTAGTTTTTCCACGTCCAACCTCCCTGGCTTTGAGCCTGTTAACTCACAAGCTCCCAGCTTTCCTCCCAAACCAACCCAGGGGAAGCTGCAGCGCATCAGCTCTGCCTCTACCCATCCTCCTTGTCACCTTGGACTGCTGGGCCTCCATGGTCACATCTCTTGGTTTGGGAGGTATGGCCTCTATCATGCGAGTCCGATTCAACTTATATGGGTGTGCCCGAGCCCCTATATCCACTACTTTACCCATTACCTCCAGTCTGAGGCCACTGACATGAATCTTTTTGAAGTCTGTAGTTTCCAGACATACGTTAAAAGATTTTCAGAGGTGTAGCTCATCCAAATCTGAATCTTCACAGGACAGTAAGTAGTATTTCTTTTAACCCAGGAATATCCTTTTGCCAAACCTTTGGTTCCAGTTCTAATTCCAGAGGATTTGGAAAAAGCAAAGAAAAAGCAATAAAAATTGTGCCAATGTAAATAAGAAACAGAACCTCTCCCCAACTTCTGTCCATTCTTGAATAAAATGGTACCATTTTAAATAATCATTTCCAAAATTATTCAGTCTGAGGCAGAAAACAAGCATAGGAAGTTTCAACCCAAACCAGTTAAGACTTGACGAAGAAATAAGCATCTAAAAGAGATATTTCTAAAATGGGAAATATTAGGCAGCTTTAATTACTGTGGAAGTATCATTACCAACCAAAGAATTATATTAAAAAAGTAAGGTTATAAAGCCAGGTGCTCCATAATCAGAAAGCACCAAAATTATGGCTGTATTTTTCAGGTATTTATATGTTTGCCAATTTTTTATTTGGGCAGATTTTTACAAATGCATAAATGAATTCTCAAAGAGAACTAAATTCATGCTGCAACATTTCCCATATCAGCTGTTAAGTCTGTGCTCCATAATTAATATTACCTGTAAGAAGTAGCCACTAGAAAACACTGTTTTCCAGTCTGCAGAATCAAGGCAGTGACAGCTTCTTCATTTTATGTACATTTACATTGAGTTCTTTCTTTTCTGGCAGGAAGAGCAATTTAAAGAGAAAACACCTAAACGAGGCAGAAAAAGAAATATGCAACTGAAAGAAGAAGGTATGAAGAGTAAGATGAAGGAAAGAGAACATGCCCACCATGGTAAAGGAAAGAACTACTAGAATAAGACTAAGTTCCAGAAATAGCATTTTTTCAGTAGTCTCCTGTGAAAGCAATTTAGGAAGTAGCAAAGGGCTCGTACTCCCTCTTGGATAACTACAGCATTTGGAAATTTTGCCGTCATAAACCTTCTGCTTTGGCCTTATTCTGGAAGTCAGTCCTTACGCAGCACGGTGGACCAGCAGAACAGGGGGTTCTGAGCCCATTTTGTGATTGCAGCCCTGGGCATCAGCATACTTTGATTTCAGTAGTTTAAGTTAAAATATCACTGTTCCTATGTGGGTGATAATTTCTAGCATGGGAAAAAGCTGGACTCAAGCAGGTGGTAACCTTTTCTATGCAGGTAAACTCAGCAAAAAATACAAGCAGCACTCCAGCTTGAGCAGGGGTGCCTGGGAGAAGCAGCTGGAAGGACTCATATAGTTTAGGATAGTAGGGGGTTAAGTATTCTATAGGAGTGTGCATATTAAACACACTGAGTCTTCAATATAATGAAAAAAAAATCATAAAGCAAAATGGTGTGAAAGCCACTTCCCTTATAATTACCAAGAAAACTCCTATGAATTTATAAAAGCTAGCAAAGGAGGAGCCTAACTGGGAAAAGGATTGTAACTGAGCAACTGTAGCATAACTAATTGATCTGATTCAGATTTGGGGTTTTTTTTCCCACACGACAATTTTCAGCTCGGTATCCAAAGTCTTCCCAGTGAGGAGCTTGTTTGCGAACAGTAAATACTCCAGAGTGAGGGTTTTGGAAAGTCTTCAGAGGCTCTTTGAAGCCTCCAAGCCACATGCTATGAGGGAGAGAGCTTGGTGGACCAACACCCTCCGCGCACAGTGGCAGAGACCACTTCCTTCTTCACTCATGATTTTAAGCAATTTTTGTGTCAGTCACAGTAATTTCATTCACAGAGCAAAAATACTAAAAATACATGGAATTTGTTTCTAGCTTCATTTTAATGGGATTTACCAGCTTGAAGTGAGGAGAAGCAGCACCACGTGAGCCATCAAGTCTCTGCAGGTTATAATCTACCACTCTTTTAGACCACCATTGATGTATTGTTCAGGGGACAAACACTTTTGTTCTGAAATGTATATCCAGTATTACTTATTTTTTAATTACACTTTTTCAAAAGAAAATGTGCATGAAAATCACAAACTGATCTTAGTATAGTGAGGTAGAAGCATTTCTCTCAGAAGAGGTATCAATCAACACTAAGCATCAAACCAATATCAGCTCTTGCTTTATCTGAAGTAGAATTTAAAGTATAACTATTTTGGAGACTGCCAACTTTCCAAGCAGATGCCCCAGCAATAACTATATGCTTCCTGGCACTTGGAAATGCTTTCTATGACATTTTCTCCTTTCTCATTTGCAATATGGTTCAGTGAATAATGTTTGAAGTGCTAATGATGAAAACTTATTTTCTGAAGCACGGAGACTCTAAAATACAAGATTTTGTCTTTATGGTACTGAACTGAGAGTAGAAATAACAGCTACCATAACCACCAACCCTCTAGTACTTCAATGACTCTACCGTACAAATGCAAACTCCTGGGTTCAGAAAATTCACACCTTCCCAGGCCAGGATCCCCAAACCCACCACACCAGAGAGAAAAGCTTCACCATACCTAAGTGCCTGGGTCAAGAAGGAAAAAGGATTCTTGCTTGCCCAAAGCAATGGCAAGACTAGCCCCATGTGCTGTGGCAATATGAATCCTAAGGTGCATTGAGTAGGCCCAGACCCAGCACAGAGTGGGTGACCCCCATGCTGTGGCCAGCCCCAGGGCTCTGTGGCTGGATGGAGGTCATCTCAAGCCACCAGCCATGATGGGAGAGGGCCAGGGCAGACAAACGCATCCTTTGTTGTGCACCTCTGTTACAGCAATCACATCGGGCAAGCACACGTCAATGTCTTCCTCCAACTGTAGCTCCTTTCTGAAAGAAAGATTATGCATCCTTTAAACAAGAGCCAAAAATACAGTAATTTAATGCACCAAAACTTCCGTTGCTATCAGAAGGAAGATGCCAGCTTGGCTTTAACAGCAGTTTGATTTTTTAATGAAAATGTCCTGTGTCCTTGTTGCTGAAGTCAAACACCCCTGAAGTCCTCAGCTTCACGGATCACCAGGGCACCTGTAGGGGGTCAGCTGTCCTTAACAAGTTCTATCACTGAACCAACCAAACGAAATTATTGTTCCCTTTTCTTCTTTAAAAGCTTCAGACTGGGATGATAATAACCTAAGCTGCTTGACTGAATGCCACTTGTCTTAAGTACACTTGCCTTATAATTAAGTAGAAATGTTACTCTCTTCAAATCCTGGCTCTAAAGGTAAAACACTTGGCTACTGAAACACTGGTACGATTGCAATCTAAATACCTGAAACAACAGAGAACTAAAGTACCACATAAAAAACAATGTTAAGAGTTACAGGAAATGTAAATCTGAGGGTCAAATTCTGCTTCCATTTTCACTATTGTAAATCCAGGCTAGCAGCTTTATCTTTGCTGCAACTGCTGTGGATATATTAACCTTACAGTAAGAAACCGTGTCAAAAGAAAACTGATGATGAAGTTTTAAAAATGGCTGGGCTGAGCTTAACTACCAGCTCACTGTCATGGAAAATCAGAGGTCAATCTCCCCCTGTTACTCCTCTCCTTGTGCCTCTCTTCCATTCTGTTTGTTTTACACCACCACTTGTGCTCTTTAAACCCTAAGCAAGGTCAGCTCCATGATAAAAGTGACAAAGGAAAACCTCTTTTTTTTCCTTTTTTTTTTCAGAAAGGAGAAGAGTTTTCCAGTGGGTTAATGAGTTGGATCCATTCACTGAAGATGAATTTGAGAATGAGGCTCTGCTCATGCAACGAAGAAATAAAGCCACATATTCCTTCGGTAAAGTGGAAAAATGGTTACTCACTGCCTGGCAGTATTTAACACCAAAATAGTTCTCCTGAGGGTCAATAGAAACACATGGAGCCCAGCAAAATGGTTGTAACTCAATAATCCATGTTGGTTTCCATGGAAAAATTATTAATATAGACAAAAATCAGGGTTTGTCCAAGCTAGGAATGACTAATCTGGTTTCACCAGCACCCTCCTTTTAACTGGATGAACACCAACTATGAGTATATTCCTTTTATTATTACTTTATATTTACCATAAAAAATGAATATTACTTAAATATTCCTGAATAATTAGGGGGTTTGTTTATTTGTTTTTAACACAGAGTTTTTATGATTTCAGGAGAAAACTATTTACCTGGATTTCCAGACTGTGAAGTTTAAGCACAAATAATGAGTTGAAACCATACTGCCCGCGTTTTAAAAAAAATATATAATAATAATTCAGGCTTTCAAAAAATGTTGCACTTGTTTTATTGCATTAAAAGTTGTGAAACCGAAATCTGAATTGTGAATATTTTTATTTGTTTTGTAGTTACAGAACATGCAGAGTTCATGTTTTCAAGTCTTCCTTTGCTCTTACAAAGTTAAGAAACCTTCTTTTGAAGGGTTTTCACCTGATGCCCCAGCAGGAACTTAAATTAAAAAATAAAATGAGATACCACAAAAATTGTAATAAAACTGTAACAGTGAGGATCTTTGTTCCTTCACAACACTCATGTTTGACTCTCCTTGCTAACCTCACTGAAGTCAGTTTAATTGTTCTATGTTTTAAAAGTGTTTCTAAAAATAAATGGTAAGGTTTATTTAGAAAGGATGTAATAGGTGTATTAACACACTTGTATGTGTTTAAAAATTAAATCAGCACAAAAGAAGTGCAAAAAAACCCAGCAGCATTACGCAGCAGCAACTAGAGGTTACGAGGACAGAGTACAGCATGGTGCTTTGTTTAAATCTGTGGTTTACGTTGCTGATTTGTCCCTTCAGTATTAAAAATGTTTTCATGCCTCCATACACCCTGCTGTGGAGGATGGACATGCTGCCTCCACCATAGATACGAGGAATTCTGGTATAAAGGCTCCTGTCACATTAGTCAGAGGGTCACATTTGCACCGGACTCCAAACTCACCATTTACATTTCAGGACAAGCCAACTAGATCACCAGGCAAAGTAGCTCAGGTATAAGAAGAATCTGAACTCTTAAATATAACACAAATTAATCTGTCCCCAGGCACTTCTGCAAATTCACGCACGTGTACTTACATCTGTGCACAGTTAACCACAGAGTTCAAGATCCAGGTTCATGAGTCAGTGAGAGGTTGGTGCTCAAAATACCATGTGTGGATGTCACTTCCTTGCCAACATGGGGTCCAGTTATTCTTCTGCTTTTCTACGGATGAAAAACCAGAATCTGAACAAATGTATGAACCACAATGTGTGGAAGCACTAGAGTTTGTTGGGCTACAGGAAGACACTGCGTAATTTGTCATCCTGAAGTACTGTTACGACTCTCCAGTTCACCAGCTAACTTCTGCTGGGACAGTATCTGTAAAGCCATACATGAGGGAAGATATGGGACATAGGAGAAAGAAGATCCGGGGGGTGGGAAAGAAGGACCCTACAGGAAGGAAGATGGAGGTATGGTTGCTGCTGTGCTGCTGTGCCAGAGGGGCAGGTAATCAAAAATCTCCACGCCCGCTGTTGTTCCAGCCCTCGCGCGTTGTTTCTGGCAGGAGCAGCCAAAGAAAAGTTAAATGAGGAAGGAAAGCTGGAATGGAACATCCTGGTCACCTCCACATCCGGCACCGTCCTCTGTTTCCTTATCAGCCAAATATAACCCAGATTTATTTCTCTGTGGTATTTTCTTTTGGATCAGCAGATTCTCTGTTTTTTAATTAAAGCAAATCTTGGCCAAAGCTGTAGGAAAACATACAAGCTCAAGAACAAGGGTAATGATTACTTGCCATTATACGTGTGTGTAGAAATGATATATTGCTACCTCCTAGCAATTCACCTATCTGAAAAACGGAACAAAACCAAGGTAATATTACCAAAACCATAGAGGAGTAATAATTTTCTTATCTATCTATATATATTTGAATAATGCTGAAATCTTTCTTTGGTCTACGGAAGCCTGACATTTACATACATTGTTAAAGGAAAAGAAGAAAAACCTTCTTTGGTAAAAACAGAGCTGCATCTTGTGAAGTGAATCACAGCTGCCTTTCTGCAGTGTTTTCTTGTAACATTTTTTGAGATCTTTTAGAGTCTGATAAAAGGAATCCAGAAACAGACAAGAAAGATTTTTTTTTCTCTTTCTTGCCTGTTTCTTTGATGGCCAGGACTGACAGAAAATTAATTTTACATTCTGCATCAACCAGCAAATTTTGAGTCTCATTTCTATTCTAAAACTCATCGTTTTCTTCATGAATTAAATATGGCACCTAGTAACACAGTCACTACAGTAAAGCTGGAATTTTAGTTCCAATAATACATTGATTAAACTCTACCTTCAAGAGTTTCAGTTTTCAGCATGACAAAGGTTGCTTTGATTGTCTCCCACCTGCATTATCTATGTATTAGGGTTTAAGTACAGTGCCATGATTTGGGAGGCATGTGGAATCATGCCTGTCATATATAATCTAGACACATACACACAAATTAAAGCCCATTCAGCTGGATTCCCTGGTGCCTCCCTGGAGCTCAGCTGGCATAGCTGCACTGAAAATTGGTCCCATTATCAGGAGGCAGACAATCACTTCTCGCCTCTGCCTTCCCCACCCCCTCCTGTTGTCCTTCATGAGGCCTCTTGCTGCATCCTCTTGTGTGCTGCCAGCGCTTCGTTGCGGGGACCGCGGCCTTCGAATTTCTCCTGCCGCTTTGCTAACGCCGCCAGGAACAGAAGCATTTGCTGAACAGTGTATTCCTGATAATTGGATTGATTTGGTCGCCCCATCTCTGCCAGGTTTCCACGTAACAGAAGCGAGCAAAACAAACCTGGACGAGCTCTTTTAACAGGCTGCATAGGACAAGCTTCGTTTCACTTCTAGAATCCAGAGCTTGAAGCTTAGCACAAATTAGAATATATGTTAACAGGTTACAGTGTGAGGAAGTACAGTCTTAACCAAGCATAGCTTGCATCTTCCTGAGGACAAGGTGACAGATTTCGGGCCAGTTGCTGGGTACCCAGCAAATGGGGTGCAGCTGTAGGTTGGACACACGAACACCTGCAAAAACCCACTATGAAAGTCAAGGAAAGAGGGTATAAACCATCAGGAAATACTGGTTACCCACTAGCCAGAGTTCCTGCTGCTTTTCTACTTCATGCCTTTTGCAGCAGTTTGATCTCCTTTTTGCTAAGCGTTTTGTACGGCCTTGAAAACAAGCTTCTTGCGTGAAGTTCAAATAACTTCATCTTTGCTGCTGTTTTAACCTGAGTTAGTTAGCTTTGATTAAATATAATCTTCAACTGAAATCAGTTAAGTATTTTGCAGTACTGATACATCCCCTATCAGACTTCTAGAACACAGTAGCAGCCATTACCTAAAGCATTTCAACATCACAGCTACACCCTAGGCTAGAGAAAACGTGACTGATTAAACGACATGAGAAGGTAGACAGGTTGGCAGACAGACAAGAAGGATACAGACCACCTGACTGGTTCAAATTCATTGTTGGTGCATGTATATGTGGGTTGGACTAGATGATCTCCAGAGGTCCCTTCCAACCCCAACCATTCTGTGATATACATGGAGGCATCTCTCAGTCCATTGGATTAGGTTACAACCTCAGCTGCAGTGAACCTTACCTCAGCTGTGAAAAATCAAAGCAATATTTGCAAACCCTTGATGGCATCAGCTAAAAAAAATTATAAAACACAGATCACATTGTAATACCAATCATGAAAACCTGTGAAAGTTTGCAAATCTTCAGATACGGCTAAAAAAAAAAATCATATCCACTTTTGCTGGAAAACATCAGACAAACAAAATTCCAGCAAATGGGTGCAAGCGCTTAGAGCCAGTCTGGACTTGAATGAAGATTGATTTCAAGTATGTTAGAGATCCAATCTGAATGTTTTGCACAATTCATTTCAGGTTTTGATTTTGTGAGCTGAAGGCAAGAGCTCATTTCCTCTATGCTCAGTACAACTAATAACAACTGTAAAATGGTGCTGGCTGCCTGACAGGGAATAATACTTTTATCCTCTGACCTTTCTGAGAAAAGGACCAAGGCTGGCATAGCTGCACACTTGCACATTTTTTCCATCATATAATATATTATCCTCATGCAACTAATTATTACACTGTAAACACAATTTTATTTTGATATTTATGATTTCTCAGAATCACAAACTTCTTCTGCTACTGAGTTTGTAAATATATACACTTTAAAAAAAAATCTTGCTTGTAAGTTGGTCTCCTTATAAGAAGAATAATATTTTGCCTTCTATGTTATCTCAAATACCAGCGATAGACATTAGAGTTTGACATATTTGTTCTGGGTGTTCTGTGCAATGAACATTCTCACTGCAGGATACATGGCTTACATGCCAAACCTGCCTGGAAGGCTGGGTAAAAAAAAAAATCTCAGATTTGGAAGTTTAAATTAGGTGCCGAAATAAAATATCTCATTTCCAAAGGCATCCAGCATTTTCAGGCAGAAAGCAAACAAAGAAAATCAAGCCTTCTTTTGTTGGTTGTCTAAATATGTTTCTACATCTTAATTAGATAATAAAATTTGAATTAAGGTGTTTGCTTCCATTTTAAAAATATTGATCATCTGACCACACTTGTAATGGCAAACAGCTCAAGCCACTAAAATGAAAGGGTAAGCTAATTGCATTAGGTTGAACCATGCAAAGGACTTGACTTTACAAGCCCTTCATATACAAAACCTGCAGGATCAGGTCCTTACATGGTGATCCGAGACCTTCCTAGTTCTTTTCTTTTTTTTCTTTTTTTTATGCTGGAAGAGCCAGGTTGCCATCTGGCTGCCTGGACTTGCAGCAGCTGCATGAAATAAGCAAACATATTGGCTTAACAATTGTGATTAACAATTAGAGGGGGCAAGTACTGCACATTAATGTATCTAAACAAAAGCTCGTGGGGAGTCCACACCTCTGAGTACGTCACATCCCACCTTTTCAGCTCTAGAAATTATTCTTCAATCTCAGTGGTCTGGAGAAGGCTTCATCCAAATCATGGCTCCCAAGCATATTTTGGGTTAAACATTTAAGATGAAACTTTTTCCCTAAAAGCATAAGTGGTCTGGTCGACATAGATAGATAGATAGATAGATAGATAGATAGATAGATAGATATAGATATATACACACATATATATATATAAAACTTTAAAAGATCTTTTGATAAGTTCAGTAAAATTCATGGATTTTTCTAGTTTGCTTGACTTTACTAGTACTTTTAAAAGTGCCCCCATAATAAGCATTCTGTTTAACTTGAAATACAATTTGGCTCAATAATGCAACTAAAGAAATAAACTTCTTTGCACAGAAGAAAGCCATAAGCTGTTCACAAGTTGGAAATGGCCTTAGAAAGACTGGGAAATTACTGATTATAGTCATATTGTTCACAAACGTGACTGGGATCTTTATAGATCTTTCCACGTGTCTCTTGAAACACGTGTTGAGCAAATCTCTCAAACAGTGGAAGAAAATATGGCTTTCTCTTTACATCACAGAGGCACATTCTTTTTAGGCTCCAGATGAGGGATTTTTAACCCACGGAAGTGAAATGCACAGCTCTTTTAGAGCCCGGCTTCTTGTGACTTGCTTACAGAGAGTGACGGTGTTAATTTGACTGTGGTTGAACGTGTGAAGTTCTAGGAAGTGGTTTTCAAATCCTCGGTTTCCGCAAGGACAAACAATTCAACTTGGTTGAGTCGGTTAAGACCGAAAGCCCAGACCGGACTGAGTGCATTCAGAGGAGAGCCCAGGCTGTTTAGATGTGAGAGATCGGAGGGGTAGATAAGAGAAAGCTGCCCCACGTGTATGGTTCTGTGTTTAGACAGGGCTACCAACTCTACTAAGGCATGCCAAAGGTGAGTTAGCAAAAATCATAACATCTATAACAGTAACACACACTGAGGCTGGGTTGCTGTGCTACCGAAAAAGTACATTCATCTAGCTAGAACAATCCAGCCAGCAGTTAGGAAGAATAAAAAACCAAAACCACAACAAAACAAACCTCTTAAGACTCACGCCAAACCAACAGAAATACCACTTACGTTCATAAAGCTAGCATCCAAATAACCGATCACATTTCATCACGAAGAAACATGCTGCTATTGCCCGAGGCAAGCACGGAATCTACGAAGGAACCAAATGGGGAAGAAATGAGATATTAAGCCTGAACTTGACAAGCAACATTCCAGTTCCTGCCGTGTTTTTTGGTGACGCGTGATATTAGGAAGGTGGATTATTCAATGGAATTTGTTACTTTTCTGTGAAATTTATCTAACCGTAGCAAAACGCAACCCAGAAGATCAGGACAGGATTTATCTCTCTGGCCCTTGAAAGACACATAGGGTGGGCTAGGTTAATATGTTGAGCAATGCAGCTCAGGGTCTCTATTTATTTTGGTAGAGAGGGATGAGCCAGGTATGTATACTCATGTACATCTCCTTACGAGTATTGGGAGCTAGTGTAAATTGAGAAATACCACAGGCAGACATGAAATGAAGCTATTTTAAAAGCATGTTAACACAATGCTCATGAGACTTGCTTTGAAAGAATATGTTGTAAAAGAATATACTGTAGAAGGACATGGTACTTATTCTTAGCCCAGGAAAAATTTTGTCTGTGGTACAAGCTCTTTTGTTATCAATATGAGTAGTGAAGTATGCTGACATTTTATTCACTAACTCACGGGTAGATTCTAATAAAACAACCGAAAACATTCCTACGGTGAGGGCAGCCAGTCATCACAGCTACAATAACATTACTTTTCTGTTTTCTAAAAGCAGTGAAAAAGTATCCCCAGGTTCTGTTAGTGCAGAGAATTCAGCTGCTAAGGGATTACAGATCAGCAGCATTTCTAGGACCGAATTCATCGCGCATACCTCCGTTCACTCTCGAAGGTCCCTGGGCAAATCTTCCACCTCCTTCCTATCTATGGTGAGAGTTCAGTGTTATTTCCCACTCCCCCTTGTCGTATTTATTTCTCTCAACAGTGTTATTTCTTTCCTGTCTTAAGTCATTCACAGTGTTGCCACATAAAATTCTGAGCACAGATGAGTTAAGGGTCCTATAAGTTGTCCATCAAAACCAGGGGTTTTGCTCTGCAGACATTTGTCAAAGCGCTTGAAGTTGTGATTGTTTGCCTGCTGTTTCCAGTCTCTAATGCCCAAACCATTACAGTTCTGCCCACTGATGCCTAAAACATTCCCTAAAATATTTGCATTGATTGGAAATGGCTTTTAAAAACTAGTACATCCAACCTGACAGACAGATGACAATAACTCTGTGGCCTCACAACTTCAACCTGCGAACAAAATAGAGGCATCATAGTAAAGCCTTGCTCTAACTAGTTTGCCACAGTTTCAGCTTTCTTCATAGCAGCAATCACAGACCACACACCCTTCAGGGCAAGGCTCCTTCCGCCCCCCCCCCCCACCATTTAATTCCTTTTCAGTTTGAAGATCTCTAAAATAAGAAAATTTTTTAAAAAATAGTCAGCTGTTCAGCACTTAAGGCTGCAAAATTCCAGGACCACTCGAAGCTTCACATATCAGCTGTTATACACGGTGCCTTTCTTTCATCCTCCCCAGCGCTGAACAGGAACAGAACAGACAGGAGGAAAATGCCGCTCAGGAGCCGCTTGCCTGACATGTGCAGCAAGCACATACGCCTGCGTTTTGTAAGCAGAGATGTCAAGTCTCATGCATAAAAATCAGCCATCCGAACTCTTGTTTCAATTTATCATGGCAGCACCAGCAACTTGCCCACTCCAGACCAGTGGTCCTGGAGCAGAAGAGAGAGGTGGTTGCACTAGAAATCAGCAAAGTCTTTGCCTCCCATTAGGTTTCCTCCTTTCCCCCCCAATCCACAAGCAAAAAGGACCTGTGCTAGCAGAGACGCTTTTTAGGGTTGCAGCCTTCCCCTCCAGTACATCTTGATCGCATAATATGATATTGCTGAAGAAAGACAGATCACCCAAAAAGGTATGCCCTCACAGTGCAAGCCAGTGCCTGCAGCTGCATACACTGAACAACATGACAATAATGAAGGCTATAGAAAGCTTTCTAATTTCCCATGCAACTCAGGACAAAGACTTGAGACTGATGCAACTCTCATCTCTCATTAATCTAAAAACCAAGAGGAGGTTATTTCCAAACTTGAAATATATGTGAAGAATTCATAATCACTATTAAAAAATAAAATACCCAAGGAACAGGGTTCTGTCTGCTTAGCCATGCTGAACGGGAGCTAACGGTACCAGTTCTGCAAGAGGCATCCTCAGGCCCTTCTGACTAATGTGACTCTGCAGCACTTCAGGTCCTCTGGGGCCGGTCCTGCTGGGTTCCATAAATCTAGACCGAGACAGGGCATTTATCTCAGTTTGCTCATCACAAAAAGACTAAAACTACTTGTAAGATCATTGCACATTGTGACAAATGAGTGCGAGAGAATGCAAAACACAAGTTATGCCTTTGTAAAGATTGCTCACAAATCGCAAGATAGATTTTTTTTTTCCTCTGCTAGTTAAATCTTGGTAACCATTTGTTTGTCTTTCTTCCAGATGAAATAAAATAGCCAAAGAAATAAAACACGGCCAAGCTTTGGAATGGTTAATATATGGATATGAGGAATACAGGTTCAGTTTGTGAATGAACTGTCCCAAGACTCATTATAATCACGTTTAACAGTGACCCCTAGTGTTGTTAGGCAGCATCTTTGCTTTTCGTTGGGTGTTAGGCAAAGAATATCAAATAACCCAGACTAAAATAAACCTGCTTTTGTACTGCAGGACCATATCAATGCTCAGCCTCACAAGGGTGCATAGAAATCCAAGCGAGAGCAACACTATGTTGCTGTGTATTGGTTCACCATTTCTCTTTAGCCTTAGTATTGCAAAGACCAAGTTTCCAATGTCTGACTGAAGATTGGAGGATTATTTCAGAGCTTATCAAATTTTTTTAAAAAAAGAAAAGAAAGAAAAAAGAAAAAAAGAAAAAAATCTCCACAACAACTTTGATTGGCACATGTTATGGAGATCTAGATGACAAATTTGTTGATGACATTTTATTTTGACAACATCTTAGTAAGGAATCATCATTGTACAGTTGAGCCTATTGTTATAAATGTGATTAATATTTGGTCTTATTATTCGTATGTTTACATTATTTACATAGGGCAGAATGTCATGGCATAATGTCTGTTTTGGCAACAGTCAGGGTCTACGTTTGTGGATTTCAAAGGTTATTAAATGCTGGCTGGCTATTTCTGATTAGAGCCATGTAGGACTACCATAAAGGGAGGGGCTAAGCCATATCCACAGTGGAGCAGGAGAGTAAAAGGCAAGGAGAGAAGAGCCTGGAAATAAGCAGAAGAGAAACTCCAGATGCCGGGCATAATGGCTGCATGAGCAAACATACTTAGAAAAATGAAGCTAGAGAAGACAGTGAAATTTATGACATCTTTGTGATCTATGGGAAGCATTAAAGACAGAATGGGTACAGGTCTCCAACCACTACAATTACCTCTGCAAACCCAGACTAAACTGTATGCAGCCATAACCACATGTGAAGTGTCTAGCTTGACTTGAATTTAACTAGGTATTTCCATCAGCAAACACAATGTAAATAAATAAAGAAAAAAATCAAAACAAGACTAATTTATATTTTACTTTGGTACTTCTACAGCAATTCGGATCAAGAGAAGAGTTAATGGTATGAAACATATTTTTTTAAGTCACTACCTAAAATGCATCTTCACACATTTATTAGACCTAGGGTGGAAAATAAACTACAAATGCCATCTTGCTTCAAAAAGAAAATAAAAGAAAAAAAAATGATGAGAAAAAGGAAGAGAAGGGAAGGGAAGATGCAATAATGGTTATGAAAAAGAAAACTGTTTTAATTCTGCAGGCAATTACTGAAAGCTCAAAAAGCCTTTTAATCTCCCAGTGCCAATTTCCACTTAGACTACAGATCGATTTGTAAGGTTTCTTTTTTTCCAAAAACCAGCACAAATTAACACACAGAAACCTGTCAGCTGATTCCAGACTTGTACAGTAACACTAGAGGGCAGGAGAGCAGCTTTTAAATCAAAGTCTTGCCAGTTCAACAGTTTATCTGGCTAAAGGCAAGCCGAGGAACTCTTTCCTAAGTAAACAAAATGGAAATAAGGTGTTTCTGTTCTTACAGACTACTTACATCTATTAAAAGTATCATGATTTTTATTTTAAGCACAGGCAAGGCAGCACAAATTGGAGCTGAATAAATTAGTTTGCAATGAAATATCCTTTCTCTGACACTCTTTATGTTTCATTTATGTAATCTTTACTGGGAGATTTAGTTAATGTTTTGTTAGGCTTCTCCTCTTCCTGAAAAGAAGTTTTATATATTGTTTGATATATCATAGTCAATTGTAAAGAGTTCTTCAGATTCAGTGGTCTTCCTTCTCCATTCATGTACTGAGGACCATCAGGTTCTGCTCTCACAACTAATTTAACTGATACAGACAGCCAAGACAAGCGGCCTCTCCTGGGTCTAAAATGTCTCTGAGTGTTACACGAGGAAGATGTGATCTTATTTAGCCTCAGTGATAATTAGTGTCTTTTCGATTTAAAAAAGTGTCCCACGGAATCACAGAATGGTTGAGGTTGGCTGGCACCCCTGGAGCTCACCTGGTCCAACCCCCCAGCCCAGGAAGGGCCACCAAGAGCTGGCTGCCAAGTACCATGGCCAGGCAGCTTTTCAATATCTCCAAGGATGGAGACTCCACAACCTGTCTGGGCATCCTGCGCCAGTCCTCAGTTTCCCTCACAGTGAAGAAGTGTTCCCTGATGTTCAGATGGACCCTCTTGTGTTTCAGGTTGCGACCATTGCCTCTGGTCCTGTCACTGGGCACCAGTGACCACAGTATTTATTTCTCTATGAGATGTAGAGACATACATAACAGTTTGTCACGTCAGAGCATTTTTAAATCTGCAAGTTGGCACTAAGACAAAGAAACCAAAACCGGTTTGGAACCTCAGATTAGGAACTTCTGGAGTAAGCAGTGCTATCTTGAAACGGGAGTACATAAGGGCCCTCTGAGCAAATCACTGGCTCAAGCCAGTCACAAGAAAAAGCATGCTCAGTTCTCACCCCTACACAGCACAAGTGTCTAGGGATGCAAAATGAAGAGGGGATTCACGCCATGCGCACAAATCCATCAAAATGCAAATGTGATTATGCAAAATGCCAAACGCACCTGCAACAATAGTTGTTGTGATCTATCTAATATTTAGAGAACACATGAGTTTTTGTCGACTTGTCGTGGGAACATGTGGGGTTTTTTGTTGTTTTTTTACTAGAAGGTTTCCATTAAATGATTAAGTGCTTCTCTGACATGCATGCTGATGCATGGTTCAGCACAAAGACTGTGAAGTGATTAAAGCAGCTTTTTATTTCGGAAGCTAAATAAATAAATAAAACCAAGTCCCGGCAAGAGATTCAAGGGATTAAGTTTAGCATCTCAGTAGAGTTGATGATTAGTCAAAAATACTGTTTTCATCCTCTGAAATTAAATTCTCAATCATTTCAGAAGAGCAACAAAACTACAACAAAATAGAATCTGCATCATGTCTTTGAAAACCTGTAAACTTCAGAGCAACAGCAATGAGAGGAGTTAAAAGACAACCTTCAGAAGGTAATGGTAGTGACAACAATAAACATGGGGAGGAGAAAAAAATCCAACAAAAACTTGTTCCAAAGATGCTACAAAATTGCTTTTCAAGGAAATAAAAAAATGGAAACATACGTACTTAGATTCATTTTCGCTATTTTCCGTTTCACATGTGTTGCATCTCATGAAGCCAGTGACTCCATTTCCTTATGAAACTGCAGGATACAAGTGCCAAGGTGTAACATCTTGGTGTGAGAAAGCTGCATCTGGCTGGTACAGCAACCTGAGAAAAGTTGTCTTCTGTATATGATTGTTTCAAATATTGCATCCTAGTAACAGAATAATCAAAGTCCATATTTCTTTAAGAAGAAATGCCAACAAACTGGATTTCATGCTAGCTAACCAGAAAACGCATAATGGATTTTCTTGTCCACGCTGGTGATGAACTGCATTGGTGAGCAGTTCCCTTCACAGTTCAGGGAGATGAGTAACACGCTGTAGAGCTCCTCAAGCTACAGATTGTGCAATATGGGCTAAGTCTTCATAGACAACCAATAAAGTTTTCACATCACTCACTACTTCACTGTCCCCAAGCCTAGAGAGCAAACTCTCAAACAACCAGACACATTCCTATATACAGAGCATGCACATTTCAAGTAAACATCAGTATTTTTACTTCAAATGAAATGTCAGACTGACCAGAAGTATGCCCTAGGCCCTAACGATCTTAAAATATTGGAGGGTGTGTATGTTGCATTACACATTCTGGTCTGCTTCCTCCCTTCTCTCTGCATCCAGCTATGTGACTGCTTTTTGCTCCTGTACCAGTACTATTATGAACAGTAAGAGCTACTGTTATGGCATGCAAGAGAATTTTTTGGTTCCAGACTGCTCTGCTGCATCCCTGAGCATGAAAACATACACACCTGAGCTACCTCTCTCCATCTCTCAGTTTCAGATAACAGAGGGGTAGAGGAAGAAAATATTTTTAAAAGGTCAGGCTGCTAAGTCCCACTACAAGGGGGACTCCACAAACTGTTTTGGGAACCTAGATGCCCAGCACACAGAACAGGATTCAACTCCCTAAAACATGGGCATCTAGCGTCAATTTAGGTATTGCTGTGAATCATCCAGCCTCCCGACTCCAGACAAGGAGGGAAAAGTTCCTCGGCAGACTAGTCCTGTACAGATGTCACAGATATTCTACAGCAACTCAGATAACACTAAATTTAACTACATTCCTGCATAAGCTCTGTTGAGGCCCCACTTGGAATCCTGCATCCAGCTCTGGGGCCTTCAGAACAGGAAAGAGATGGACGTGTTGGAGAGGAGACAGAGGAGGCCACAGAAATGATCAGAGGGCTGGAACAGCTCTGCTGTGAGGACAGGCTGAGAGAGTTGGGGTTGTTCAGCCTGGAGAANGACATTCCAGGCCAGGCTGGACGGGGCTCTGAGCAACCTGATCTAGTTGCAGATGTCCCTGCTCATTGCAGGGGGTTGGACTGGATGGTCTTTAAAGGTCCCTTCTAATGCAACCTATTCCACGATTCTATGTGGAGAAATGAATCGAGGTCCAAGGGTGGACTCTATTTGATATCAAGGCACATACATTTGGGTAACTACGAGATACTTGTTTAAGGTCTTATTCTAGTGAGTAGAAAGCTAATTAACACAACCAATGGAGTTCAGGGAGCCAGTCAGCTCCCCCTGATGCAGACACCTATGTTTGGTCAGCTGAATTATAGTTTTTGCTCTACCGACAACAGAAAGTTCTAGAAAAATGGTAAAGTCTAGACTGATAGCAAAGCAAGCCAAGAGCATCTCATCTGTCTCCCAGTACTTCGAGCTTGGCTTACCACCTTTATTATTTCTGGACTATGGTTACATAGACACCACAAGAGAAGTGGCATATTACTTTGCATACTGGCCAACATAATTGATTCAGGTGCATCTAAAAAGAAATCTAAGCGATATAAGATTTAACAGAAAATCTTAATGAAGCAGAAGATAACTCCTAGGGCTAAGTCTTACTTCTGCAGATATTCATACAATTTTTTTAAACTTACATAAAGAGGAGCCTAATTGTAGTCAGCAGCATAGCTTTGTAATGAAAGTTGCCTTTTGTGGTGCAAACATGTATTTATTTCTCCATATTTATCCTGAAGGCTTTACATTTTATTGTGAGCAGCATGCAGAAGTGAAAGAAAATTCTGTTTGCTTCATTTCCTTAAAACAGGTTTCTCTTTGTTGGCTTCTGAGCAAGAAGGATTAAACATCCTTAAGCTCATCCTTGGCACTGCCAGTAGCCATAACGGAGTACTACTGGATGTGTGAAAGAAAGAAATCAGCATGAAAGAGGTCACACTTCTAAAATTAAATGCTGGGAAAAGCCAAAGCCAAATGTGATCCTGGTTATCCTGATACAATCAACGAGACTCACTCATCAGCGCTTCAATGAATCCAAACCTGCTGCAGAGAACAAGTACAAATACGAAGAATCTTAATTTTAGGAAAGAAGACCCAAGCAGCCATAGGTTTGTATCATCTAGGTAACCATAGGATGAAGAGTGTTCTACAAGCAGCAGACCCAGCAAAGGCTGGTTTCCTATGGACTGAGCCACATACCCCCACAAACGATATCCCGAACCCCATCTTCCCTTTCTCCACAACACCTTGTCCGTGTTCTCCCATGTCCCCGAAGCCTCGTTACACATCCCTGGACTGTGATCCCAAGCCATACATACCCTCACTGGACTGTCGACAGGCCAAATGGAGGAGATAACTAGTTAGCCAAGGCTGCAACCTTCCTTGGGGGAAAAGAGGCAGTCACCCAGGTCTCTCTAAACTTGCCACTGACTTAAAACTTGCAGGACCTAACTTTGCTATTGGAGACCTCAGTTTACTTGTCGAAGTCGCTTGACAGTGACTAACAGGATGAAAGATGTTGTGGAAGAGGCAGGAGTGATTGACAGCACAGTTGTGTAAGCCAAGCTAAAATACGACAGAGAAAAATTAAATAAAGACACTCAGTTTAATTGTAGATTGCTTTCTTGATAGCTTATGCAGTTCATGGTGGGTAATCAAATAACAGGAGATAGGACAGAAAGTAATGCCATGCCATTGAGCCTAGAAGCAGGAGAGACGATACTATTTCTACATGAAAAAGCAAGAATACTGTAAGGTAACTGAAGAACACTTTTGGGAGACATGAAAAAGCCAATTGCTTCACTTCCCATCTTCTTCCACCTCTGTGCATGCCATAGATGCTCCAAATTGATCATGTTCAATCCATTTCTGGATTCACTATTTTTAGACCCATTCAAAATCAGAATAACACTCTTTTCTATTTCCCTACTCCAAATCTTAGCCATGCTGCAGAAAGCAGAGAGGAGTCACACCATAGGAGCAATTCAGATATTCTGCTATTGTAAGGCAAGGATCGCCAAGGCTTGCACCCTGGCAGGTCTGTGGTATATACTCGGGGTTGGGAACATGAGTCCACGTCGGTTTGGGGTTGCAGGGATCACAAGAGAAAAAGCTTCCAAGCAAGGCAGCAACTCTCATTTTCCACTTATCTGGACAAAACAGCTGAGTGAGGGGCCGCCTCTGAAACCTTCCCAGAAAGATCAACATCTGCTGCCAGGGCATTTTGGGGAACCTCTCCTACCCCAACACAAGCCTCTGTTTCAGAGGCCTCGCTTCAGTTGCAGTACTCAAGCCAGAAACAAGGATGCTTTTCCAATTTCAAATATTTTTGCGTTTTTTTTCACACATACAAACTCAAAGTGAACATACCCACTTTAACTGTATCAGGTTTACAAGCACAAGTCTCAAACTGACTCGGAAACAGAAATTTAAAAGCAGTAGGAGGAAGCTATATGCTAGCACCAGCACACAGTACTTATAGGTATTTTTAGAACAAAAGAAAGGAGATTCTCGAACTAGATAAAAATACAGAAATCTCCACCAAGTGAGAAAGTTTTAGTATGACTGTGGAGCCCTCCCCCTCCTCTCAAGATTTAAGATACTGAGTGCAAATTTGTAAAGCAGTTTGCTTTAACTGACTCTCCATACCTTCACAACTGTTAAAAGTACTATTAGGAAAGTAGTAGGTATATCAAGACCACAACCATTACAGTAGTTCTGCTCATTACTAATTTTGAATTGGAAAGAGAAACTTACGTATTATTTGAAACCACTTAAAATTCAACTTTTTTCCCTGTTCGCATCTGAAACAGTTTTTAAGCCTCAACCACCAGTTCACAAAGATCTTGCTGTTCACAGCACCATGTGTCAGCCCTATCTATTTGCCTACATCGCTCCCAGTGAAGGAGCAAAATTTTGGAGTCTAGCTGTAAGGATGCCCTCTTTCAGCGACCAGCTACTTCATGAGCAGTGATATCAGAGCAGCTTCCCATTTCAGAAATGGGACCAGAGCCCACCTGAGCAGAGCCACTGGAGCAGCATTGCCATAGCACCCCGGCGTAGCTAAAGCAAATATTTATCAGAGCTGCAGCCCAATAAATAGCTTGCTCAGACAAGCTAACTGTTCAGGAGAACACAAGAAAGCAGCACATAGCACACAGACTTTATGGAGCAACCTGAGATGATGTACGCCGCTTTGGCAAGGAAAGAACTAGGCAGATTCTAACAAAATAATAACATACTCTATGTGCATTTTTGTGCATGTTTCCTTACCTTGATAGGGTGTTCCCTTGGCCTCTCCAAGATCCTGCAGACCACCGGTCATCTCTACACTTCAGACCATCTCCCTGTGACTATGGCTGCTCTTAACTGTCACCCATCCCCAACAAGAGCGGTTTCTTCTCTTCCAACCCCCGCACTTCCTGTGCATCTTTTTTTTCCTTCCCCAGCCAAGACTTTTCTCTTAGAGGTACATACCAGCGCCTAATTTCGATATTCCATTTCATGGTTTTGTTCTGCATTTCATAATGTTTCAAACTCGGTCCTCTACTGAGGTATTTAAACTAAAAGAGGGGAGATTCAGGCTAGACATGAGGAAGAAATTTTTCACAATGAGGCTGGTGAAACACTGGCCCAGGTTGCCCAGAGAGGTGGTAGATGCCCTATCCCTGGAAACTTTCAAGACCAGGGTGGACGGGGCTCTGAGCAACTTGATCTAGTTGAGGGGGGTTTGAACTAGGTGATCTTTGAAGGTTCCTTACAACCCAAACTATTATATTTAAATTCATCTTGTTCTCTTCGAGTACCTGCAGTTTACTGCCTTGATATCTCACACTGAATAGAAGCCACTGAGCTCCGGTGAGTTACCATTACACCTGGTCTAGGGGGGAAATGTGCTACTTACGAGCAAATTGGGGGATCCACCATTCAGCAGTTTCTAAATAGTATCAAAATCTCACTCAAACATTGTTTATTGTACATAGAAAGAGCCACAAACTGACAAATACATATGCTGTAGTTAACCTTACTAATTTTAAAGAGATTTCAAGTGAACAAATAGAGTGGAGTGGTAGCACCCACAAGCCACAGGTTCCACAGAGCTGATGGTGCAGAAGGTTGACTGCATCCTCTCTTCTTCCACAGTATGGTCAGGTGGTGACAGAAGCTGTTTAGACACCTGAAGGTGTCCTCAGGAAAGCTGAAGGTGGTTATAATCCTGTACATAGGACTGTTGGATCTAAAGAAACCTCTTTGCCCCTTCATTGCACGAGCTGATTAAAAGATGAAAAGGGATTTTGCTTTTCTCAAGAGCTCAGTTACCAATACCTGAAAAAGTATAAGACCCACAAATGCAACTGAGCAAATAAATAAACAAATAAACAAACAGATAACCACCACACCTATGTAATATATGTTTTACTGCAGGTATAAGCACACATGTTCAACACCAGAGAAGAAACAGTCACAAAAGGTGACAGTGCGAGGTGAAAATTCAGCCTAATTAATAACAGGTGGAAACCACTGAAGTCAAGCAGTTTGACATCAAAGTGCAGCTACTACAAATAAAGAGAGGCGACGTAGATCCTGTTTTTCTCAAACGAATATTTTCTGCTTGCGAGCAGCTGCCACCTTTCTGGCCTCCATACTGAAACTCTGACACAGGTTTTCCCCCTACATCAAAGCACACACAGATTATTGCTCTTCTTGTGCCAGACACAACCTCTCCAAGATGTATTGGGCAGCACCTGAGTTATTTCAAACCAGGCTTTTTAATTAATGCATTGTGTTTTTCAGTAGTATATCCATAATTTTTCAGCAATGTCCTAGTGGATAATGATTCCCTAACCTGTGCGATACCAAAAATGACTGGATGACGATGGACTTGTAGGAAACCCTCCAGACACGCTGGCTGCCTCCAGGAAACATTTTTCACCTCAAGGCCACAGTAACTGAAGGGGTATAAGTAGCCATTGAAGGGGGAATGTTGTTTTTACAAAACTGGGGACCTGGCAGCTGACCCCAGCCAGGGTGGAAGGACTGAGAGACATCAGACTATGAATCCTTAATGTAAAGCAAAGTCTCTTCGAACTAGTCCTGGAATGCAAACTGATTATTTTATTTAAAAAGTTAAGTTAGGGGGAAGGGTAACCAAAGAGCCAGGAATCTGTATTTTAGATAAATCAGTTAAGGGAGGGGGTTTTTAGGATTAGATTAACGAGATAGGTAAACTGAGGCAGACGTTGGGTAGTCTGTAAACCCTACAGTACCCAGCCAATGGGGAATTTGTGGCTGGGATTTGAGGGGGATATAAGCAGGGGCTTTTTGCCCTATTGTGTGTGCCTACCATTAGGTAGAACACCTGGTCTTGCAAAATTGTTAATAAAATATGCTT
The DNA here is from genome assembly GCA_013399365.1 of Pampusana beccarii. Classification (NCBI taxonomy): domain Eukaryota; kingdom Metazoa; phylum Chordata; class Aves; order Columbiformes; family Columbidae; genus Pampusana; species Pampusana beccarii. The sequence goes on from VWYH01010667.1 coordinate 61,808, forward strand.
TGCTGAGAGATCCTACCTGGGCCTATTAAACTGGCAAGGTAATCATTTCCTACCAGGTGATCTCAGGGCAAGAGTTCTCTACAGAGACAAAACTGCGGAGAAAAGCCTCAGAATAAATTTATTAGCGGGTGGGGGGCCGGGGACGAGAGAGGTTCTCCTTCCCCTCTACTCTGCCCTGGTGAGACCACATCTGGAATATTGTGTCCAGTTCTGGGCCCCTCAGTTCCAGAAGGACAGGGAACTGCTGGAGAGAGTCCAGTGCAGGGCAACAAAGATGATGAAGGGAGTGGAGCATCTCCCCTATGAGGAAAGGCTGAGGGAGCTGGGTCTCTTTAGTTTGGAGGAGACTGAGGGGTGACCTCATTAATGTTTATGAATATGAAAAGGGTGAGTGTCACAAGGATGGAGCCAGGCTCTTCTCGGTGACAACCAATGGTAAGACAAGAGGCAATGGGTGCAAACTGCAACACAGGAGGTTCCACTTAAATATGAGAAGAAACTTCTTCATGGTGAGGGTGCCAGAGCACTGGAACAGGCTGCCCAGGGAGGTTGTGGAGTCTCCCACCTGGACACCTTCCTGTGTAACCTCCTCTGGGTGTTCCTGCTCCGGCAGGGGGATTGGACTGGATGATCTTTTGAGGTCCCTTCCAACCTCTAACGCTCTGTGATTCTGTGAAGGAGGCCAGGCTGGCGCTCCCGGAACGCTGCGTTCGGGGCGCTGTTTCCGGGGGGGAGGGCAGCAGGGACGGGGGGCGGGTTTGAGCGGGGCACCGGCGGGCAGGGCGGTTCGGCGGCGGAGGAACCAGCGCTCCCCAGCGCGGCGGGCTCGGCGCCGGGGCCGCCTCAGCCACAGACCGCGCGGGAGGATGAACCTGGAGCGGCTGAGGAAGCGGGTGCGGCAGTACATCGACCAGGTGAGGCGGGTTTGCTGTCCTTCCCCGAACCAAAGCCCTTCTCGGCCCGGCTCCCGGGGGGAAGGAGGCCCGGGAGTGGGGGGGTGGGAGAATGCGAAGCAGCTGCCAGCCTCTGTAACCGGGGAGGGGGCGTTAATTTTGAAATAATTCCCCGTTTCCTCGGGAGAAGGAGGGCGCGGGGTTGGCCGCGGTGGGGCCGGAAGCGCCGCCGGCGCGGTCTCGGCTGGGAGCCGGGGCCTGCGGCCTCCCGCAGTGTGAGGGGGGTTCTCCTGGGGTCTTCATCCTGTGGAGGAGGGGGAACGGCCGCTGTGGGGGCGGGGGGGCCGCTGTGTAGCGAAGGCGGGTTTGCAAGACTCCTCTCGCACGGGCTGTGCAAGTTGGGCCGTGTGCGGTTTGTTCAGCCTGGAGAAGACTGAGGGGAGACCTCATGGCAGCTACGGCTTCCTCACGAGGAGAGGAGGAAGGGTAGGAGCCGATCTCTTCTGTTTAGTGACCAGTGACAGAACCCAAGGGAATGTCAGGAAGATGTGCCAGGGGAGGGTCAGGTTGGACATCAGGAAAAGGTTCTTCCCCAGAGGGTGGTGGACACTGGAACAGGCTCCCCAGGGAGGTGTCACGGCCCCAAGCCTGACAGTGTTCAAGCAGAGACTGGACAGTGCCCTCAGACACATGGTGTGAACTGTGGGGTTGTCACATGCAGCGACAGGAGTTGGACTCAGTGATCCTTGTGGGTCCCTTCCAACTCAGGACATTCCATGATTCTATGCTTGTTGTTTATAGATGGTCACCATGTGTAGACTGCTATGAAAGAGAGTAGAGCAGACTTGTTTCCATTTGTTGATGGATTCAGCAGTTGTGTTGCTGCAGGGCAAATAACAACAGAAACCAGGAAAAATGCATGAATGAATTAGTTGAAGTATAGCATGAAGCTGCTCTGCTCTGTTTCTAGTTCGAATACTTCATACTAGCGTCACTGCTGGGAGAAACTCATCCCTTCAGTTATCACAAACATTTGTGTGTGTGGCCAGCAAATCTTACAGGGAGATTGATTGTGGAGCTATGTTAATGTGGTGGATTTTATTGTGTTGTTTTGCTGTACTCCGTTGAGTTAAGCTGGTTCACCAAGCTGCTTTACTTCACAGCCATATAGACACTTGCACAATTCTGAGGAAGGCGGAATGGGGAGGAACATGGGACTGCTGCCCTGGGTAGTATAGTCGGCTTATAGTACTGTATAGTGCTCTGTAGGCCTGGATTATGCCCTTTATTGTGATGTTGAGAGATATATTTAAACCACAGTTCTTGTAGACAGCTGTTAGATATGTGGGCATTTGATTTGTTGTGTTTTTTGTTTTTGTTTTCTTATCTTTGTGGAGTTTTTGTGGTCATTGTTTTTGTTGTTGTGTTTTGTTTGATTGGGTTTTTTTGAGGGTTTTTGTTTAGTTTGGTTTGGGTTTTTTTTGTTTGTTTGCTTGGTTTGGGGGGTTGTTGTTGTTGTTTTAATTGATTGCTTTTCCTGGGAGTGCAGATTGAAACCAGACTATTCTCTTGGCAAATTTGCTGGGCGTTTCTAATCCCCACCAAATAGGAAGTATGGGAGCACAGGGTAGAAGAGACCACTTAGGTCATGGAGCGTTGTGCTTTGCGATGACTGGAATACTATCAAAGTGCATTTTGGAAAAGTCTACCAAACCTCTGCTCCAAAGTCATAAAACAGTCTGTGAGATTGCAAACCATCTCCACAACTCCAATGTTGTGGGAAAGGGCAAAAGTGATCAAGGCTTTTCTAGTATTGCAAGTCCTTGCAATGGCAAAATATCTGTTAATTGTCCAGCAGATCCAGAGAATCGTTTTGTAACTGATAGCACAGAAAAGGGTAAAAAGGAACAATGGTAGCCCCTTCTGATCTTCTTGGAGAATAATCCCAGCCAGTTCTATGAGGTTTTGCCTAGCACCCTAAATCTGATGGCAACCTTAGCTGCATTAGTGGGTTGTACCTGCAAACTCTGCTTCTGTCAGATCTGTAGTTGCCACCAGCCTTCTCTGTTTCACCCGCTTCTCCTGAACTGCAGACTTAATGGTCAAACTATCCAAAGATATGGGGAATTTCACAGAGGGACTGTGTTTTGTGTGAGGTTAAAGTATATTGCCTGGAGAATGGAAAGTTCTTAATCAGAGATGGTGCTGCTAAAAGTTTCCTGAAGTAACTTGTGTCCATTTTTTTTTTTTTTAATATAGTATACTCTTTCTTCTAAAATATAGCAATTTTTAACTGTAGTGAAGGGATTTGTGCTACTTTTTCAGTGATAGCAAACCAGCTGATAACCTGTTCCCATACTTACATAGTGCATACCTTTTGGTCAAAGATACCTACATTTTATTGAAAATAAACGAACAACCCAACCTCATATTTATTTTTGATATCCTTTAGAAGTTACAGTTTAAAAGGGCCAGTACTGTTTTTTGAACTTATAAAGGTCTCAAGTGTGAACTGCTGTTCATTAGAGACTACATGCATAAGATATTAAATGTGAATGATGTACAGTATGTTTCAAAATAGTACAGGAAAGCTAACCACAAATAAATACTAATTATTTCTATCATGCTTTTACAGCAGCAGTATCAAAGTGCCCTGTTTTGGGCAGACAAGGTAGCTTCACTGTCTCATGGTAAGTAGTTGCTTTTTACATTGTTCTTGTGTTTTGTTTTGTTTTTTTTAAGCTGTGGGGTCGAATGTTGAAGTTTTGGGGTTAGTGTAAGTGCATTTCTGTGATTTTTGGAAGGCCATTTTTTCCAAATGAGTGGGGCCAATATTGCTTCCCTTTTGAACTTTGTGTTAAAATTGTTTGGCCAAACTCTGAGGTTTGCCTGCCTTAAGAGACAAAACAAAGAAAGAGCTGTGAGAGACAATGGTGGTTTCCTATAGGATTCGCTGCTGCTCTGAGTGACAAATAGAATGTGTGTTTACAGAGGGATTTGATGCTGGTAGCCTATGTCTGCCTACAGCTGTGGTCTGTTTACACTGTAAATTATTCTAGGGCCTTGATCCCACAAAAGCTTTGGTTGCCAATGAAGTAGGAGAGTACTGAGCTGTGGTTTTGTAGTCGTAACTTCAAGCTGCAGAAGTCTAATGCTTTCACTGTCACTACTGTTAGGTTCCCACTGATCTTTTATGAGAGAGACAATTCTGTTTTGCTTTGTTTTCTTCTGTCATATGTGCAAGGGCAGGGTAACCTACAGCTGCTACTTTTTGTATTGCTGTTGTCCCCTTCTCATGACACACTCCCAGTATGAGATTCTTTGTATTCACTGTCCAGTGCACTGCCTGATGTCTTTGAAGTTAAAATAGGATTATTCTCTCACTGATAGATATTAAAAGTTGTTTATATATATATATCTATATGTATATATATATCTAAATCAAACTTTGTAGTTCAATAGGGTGCTAGAATAGGGTGAAAATACTTTTCTAGTGAAGCAAAAGTGAATCTTCTGTATCAAAGTGTTTAAAGGTGTATTATAAATTAATGGTTTCTAATTTGTTCTGTTATTTTAGAGGAACCACAAGATATCTACTGGTTGGCCCAATGTCTTTACCTGACAGCTCAGTATCACAGGGCAGCACATGCCCTTCGGTCACGTAAGTTGGATAAGGTAAGTCATCTTAGTCAAAGACTGTTATTCCACATTTAAACCTCTGCTGCTAACCACAGTGACTTTTTCGCCATCAGAGGAGAAGGTTTATGGGAAAAGCAATTAAAAAAACTTTCATAATGTAATTTATCCGAACCAAATATAGCCCTGTGTTCAATAGGCCTTATTGAAACTGTTGTCCCCAGGGTGGGTCACAAGAAAGCAAGGGGTCCAAGGATGTAACTGCAGCATGTATGGGAAGTTGGAGTGGCACTTCAGGTGTAGTTTTTTAAATTGTCCTTCCACTCTGATAATGAGTAGTGAAGGCAAGGGTGAAGTGAGTGTCTTTTGTGAGTTTAATAGTAGAAAAAGTGTTACAGACTTAGTCGTTTTGGTCAGGAAAGATTTTTGGAGGTGAGATGCATGAAGAAGCTATACAACTGAGAAAGGAAGGGGCAAAATGGAGTCTAGCAGTGTAAGTAAACACACTTTCTCTTTATAACTAGCATGTATGAATCTTCTTTTTCAGTTATATGAAGCGTGTCGCTACCTTGCAGCTAGATGTCATGTGAGTACATGTTTTAACTTCTATAGGAAACAAACCAAATTAAATAAAAGACATATCCTGTGGAGGTCAGGTACCTGAAAGGCAATGTAGAGTGTGTATCCATTGGAATAACAGGTTTAAAATTTGTGACAGATGATTTAATTTTTTAATCTTCAGTATGGTCACTTCGGTGTCCACTGTGATACTCTTCTGAAGAAATCCAACTAGCCTTTTTTTTCCAGGAAAAAAAATACTCCTCTAATCTTTTGTAGGGAGAGAATGTGAACCATTTTTGTCTCATGTCTTCATGTTTGCATTTTTAATTGGTTGATTGTAGTCTCGCCAGAGAAGATGTGACTTATGATTGTATAAATATAGTTAGAAGCTTTATACTTCAGTATAAAATGAGATACATAAATAGTAAAATGCAGTACTTTCACAGGAAAACTGAATCAATTGGTAGATTAAATACAGAAATTTGTAACAGAATCATGTGCTGCTTAAAAAATAAGATAATTTTATTGAAACCTCTATTAACCATTTTAGAAGTATATCTGCTTCTATGGTTGCATAATGCTCAATAATACATTTTTCTATGGGAGTTAATGTTATAATTTTTTGCATATTATAGGTGACTAGTGAAATAGTTGCCTGTGATTGTAAAATGACATATGTCCAAATAATAATATGGCTGCATGAAAAACCTGCTGATAATCACTGGTTGTTATAGTCTGTGCCTTTGAAATGTGACACTGTTTGTTGGTGCTTTATGTACAGATGTTTCAAATCCCAACCTTGTTTTTTACATGCACATGTTTGGCTAGTATGCTGCAAAAGAACATCAGCAGGCCCTGGATATTCTTGATATGGAAGAGCCAATCAACAAAAGACTTTTTGAAAAGTACTTCAAGGATGAAAGTGGATTGAAAGACTCTACCACAGACTGGGAGATGTCACAATCCTCTGTAAGTGACTTTTTTTTCTCAGTTATAGAAATATTTGTTTAAAAAAAGTGTGAAGTCAAAAAGTGATTTTACAGCTGTATGAATCTGAAGCTGGGTTTAAGCTTTCTCTTTTGGATAACATAATTTTCAAAGATGCTGAATTGTTCTCCTTTCAGTGAGAAGTCGTGTTAGGTTGCCTGTATGAAAATAACTTGGTTTGCAGAAATGAAGGGTGCTTTTCAGCAATTTCCAATAAATTATTTGCAGACACTTCGCAGGAAGTTCGTGATCTAGCATTGGTTTTTAGAGTCTTTTAGCTCTACACTGCAATTTCAGTCTTGATAATATAAACTAACAATTCTTTCAGTTGGGCTGCAGGTTCTGAGATAACAAAGCAAGTTTTCTTCTCCTCCAGATGTTTTTAATTAAATATTTCTGTAGTCACTTGTGTTCTTCTCAGTGGGACACTTTTTGTTCACACTTGAAAATTATGTGATGTGAAGGAAGTTCTTGAAGCTCAGTGAAAGGATTCTGTACAGGCACACAGCTAAAAGGGATCAGTACCACGTGTAGGCTGAAGAGTCTGCAAAGGGTCTTTTGGAGTTACAAATTGAAGTGTATTAGCTGAAATTACAGTGAAGGTGATTCACAGATGGCATTTTCCCTGTAACAATGAAGTATCAAAATGGGTTAAATGTGAATGGATTTTGAATGCTGGTATTAATGGGCTTAAGGGAGAAGTCAATTAGATTGAGTTACTGTGGTGCACTTTAATGAGAATGTTTAAGATACCACTGCAAGCAAAGGAAGAAGTCCTCAGCTTTGGCTGTTCATTCCTGCTCCCTGTTCCATGGTACTTTGGCCCAAGTGTTTGAGTGGGTGATTATTGAACTAAATTGGGAAACTATTTGGACTGAAAAACAGCCCAGCCAAAAAACTTGACTTCATCGGTCCTGACCTTCACAAATGCTTGTGATAGTGTAGTTCACTAACATGAGGACAGGTTTGGTTTGCCAAAGGAGAGAACTTCTGAAATGAGCACTGCTACAAGAAATTTTAAACCAAACTCCTCTCTAGGCTTCTCAAACTTAATTTGGTTAGTTCCAGAGCAAGAATGACTTGTCCCTGAGCTGGTAACGCTATTACCACTTTAGCAGCTCCAGGATTTTTCAGTTGCTAATGCGGCTGTGCTGTTCCTTGTGTGCAGTCTCCTGAGGGAGTGGGTCACTCTGTTTAGTCTGATAATACAGATGTGTCACGTGTTAAATTCCTCCAAGTATCTTGCTGACACTTCTGTTGCCTTATGACTGAATTGGACACCCAGCTATGGAGTTGTGAAAGAACATGACAGTCGTTACACATCTTAGCACAACTTTATGGTAATAATGATCTTTTGCTACTTTTGTTTCTGAAACATCTATGGCTTATATTGAAAAGAAGGGTATATTTTTCTGCTCAAAGTAGTTGTGTCCATTGATTTGGCCTTTTTTGTCTCTGCTGCATTCATTCTTGTCTTGCCTGAAATATGTGGTTTAATAGTCAACAAAGAGGTGAATCACCTTTGGAAGTGATAATTTCCCTATATTGACTGTCAAGGGAATTTAGTATAAACTTAAATCGGAGAGTTAGAGAGTTGGATGCCAGAAGTAAGAAAGAAACTCTGTCTTCCCTGTACTTATTTCAAGCACTTGTTTGTTTGGCAGTAGATAACCTTACAGAGCATTCATTAGTTTTTTTTTTTTTTTTTTTAAGCTAGTAGAGACAATATTTTATTTTAGAGACAGCACTAGAAAACCGGGTTCCATCATACATGAAATGCTTTTTACTTTCCAGGGAGCCCATTTGATTTCTGCTCAAAACCAAATTGCAAACATTGATTCAGTCTTTGACCTCCAGCCCTGCTTTTCCACCAGATCAGGAGCTCCATATGCCTTTTGCGAGGGAAGATCTATGATGCTCTGGATAACAGAACCCTGGCAACATACAGCTACAAAGAGGCCTTGAAGCTTGACGTTTACTGCTTTGAAGCATTTGATCTTTTAACATCGCACCACATGCTCACGGCACAAGAAGGTCTGGATCACAATGTTCTCAAATACAAGTAGAATTTAGCTGCTTTCTCAATATGCCTTTTTTTCTGGATAAAAATTAAAGCAATACTACAAGTAACAGACTTTAAGATGTTAAGAAGAGAAAATGTATGAAATGAGTGAAAATAAGAATCTGCTCAAAGTTATGTTTGAACTTTATTTTTCAGTCTTGCGATACTAAAAATTAAAAGAAACAATCCAACCATCCTGTTAGTCATGTTAGCTCCGGAAGCTCACGTGCTCTTTCCCCAGTCTAAACAATCTTTTTCCTGTGTTCTCAACTTCACAACCATTGAATCCATGAAACCCTACTCGTGTTTGCTTACTTATAGTAGGCATTGTTTAATATAGCATTCTGAGTGATAAAAATTGACATGTAAATAAGAATAGTGGTTTTTTATGTTGTCTTTGTTACATTTTATTTAAAAGTGTAGAAGGAAAGACTAAGAATTCAATCATTACTTTCATAATTAGCAGTGTTATCTGTTGTAGTGTATCTGTACTGTTATCTTCCTTGTAGTTTTAGGATAAGCATCATAAAATTATTTGCATTTCGAAGTTCTAGAAATGTTGGATCTTGCTATTTGTTCTGTAATATGACTTCGTTTTTTTTTTTTAAATTCACATAGAAAAAGAACTTCTTGAATCTCTACCTCTTAGTAGACAATGTACAGAAGAAGAACAAGAATTGCTTCACTTTTTATTCGAGAATAAATTGAAAAAGGTAAACCTCAAAACTGACTAAAAAGCTGGGGAGTTGATTGAAAGTCTTGACTTCACATGTAAATTTTCTTGGATTCCATTTATTCTGAACATTTGAATAAACAAGAGCTTTGTAGTTTTGGTTATTTTAAAATTTATAATGCAGTAGATACCGCTTTATGGGAGTAGTGCAATAGTTTTGTATAAACTTATATTCTGGTATGGTGACAACTTGAAATTCTGATTTATTTATTTATGGTTTATTTACAAACCTCTAGGTGGGGAAAAAAGAACATTAGTAATGTAAGCAAAATATGGTTTTGGGAATTTCCGTTTAAACATAAGATTTTTAAGAAGCTTAATGTTTCTTAAGTATTCTTTTAGGACTAAAAATACTAATACTTATGCGATCTGGTTTTTAGCTTGGTTGTTGTTTCACATGTTGGTTTTTTTTGTCTTTCAGTATAATAAACCCAGTGAAACAGTGATTCCTGAATCAGTAGATGGTCTTCAGGAAAACCTAGATGTGGTAGTATCATTAGCTGAAAGACATTACTATAACTGTGATTTCAAGATGTGTTACAAGCTTACTTCTGTGTAAGTATAGAAAGCAACTTCAAGGATTTTTTCTCATATGGTGGAGCATAATAATTATGCGTGGACTTAGAGTGAATATCATTGTTCAGTGAACTGGCATAAATAATAGTTTGATAGAAAGCTTCAGGTATTTAAAATGTGTAGTTTGTGTCTGGCAAGACACATTATTTTTTATTATATGTAGCAGAGATATCCAGAGCAAAACTACAGTTAAAGAGCACTGTGGTGACTTCCCTTCATCCATCCCCTTCCTTTCTCTGGTACCTATGGTTCTATGTGTTTCCTGCATGCTTCTTGTTTGGTCTTCAGAACGAACAGGTTTGGATCAATTGGTTAATTAGGAAGTATGATTTATTTTGCTGATTAAAAGTTAATTTTGATGTGCCAAGTATTGTGTCTCAATTGTTACGTAGCCCAGGCATACACTGACTGCTTGGTTGTCATATGGGTCAGAACAACACGGATTGTTCTCAGCTGCTGTAAATGTGAGCACATGGCTGTGTGGAGCTGGCCTGAGAATTACCTTTTTAAGAAAACTGTATTTTTTGTGTAGGTACTGCATAGTTTCAGAATATTAGTAGTATAAAACAGAAGGTGTGGTTTTTCGGTGGTTTTGGTTTGGTTTTTTTAATAGTACAGTTCTTTCTTAGCTGAAGCAAGCCATCACTATGTAGAATATCCCATGGAGTCCAGTACAGGCAAGTGTTTTTGGGAAGGCTGTAGAAGATGCTGACAGTTACGTTGAGTTTAAACATCTGAGTAAAATCATGATCCTGTTGAAAGAAGTTACTCCAAGTCCATAAAATTACACTATTGCATCTTTGCTTCTGAAACTTAATTGCCACATCTTGTCTAGCAGAAAGTGGCATGAATAAATGTCTCCTAGGGAGACTATCACAGATGCGGGAGCTTGGAAGTGAGAGTTTGAGAAGTCCGTATTTCTTCAAAGTTTTAGACTCTGTTCAAGAGACCGCATAATATATTTGTTTGTGTTCTTTTATACTTTTAAATAGTTGAAAGTATTTCAAATAAAAAATGTTATCTGAACTTTTAACTATTTCAAGGTGTACTTTTCAGAGAATGGAGCCATGCTGTTGTATGTCTGATTTAAGAGATTCAGTGAATAGATTTCAAGACTTTTTTTTTTTCCTGTGCTTAGTTTACCAAATGCCAGTGCTTACAAAAAGGACACGTGCCTATGGGCCATGTCCTGCCCACAGTCTGTTTGTGAGACTATCTTCAATTTCTAAATGCACCAGGAAGTAAAAATTTAAAACTGAGTTAAATATGTTTTCTGAGGCATACTGATAAGTGTTAAGATCAGGAAAGGTGAGAACTATTGCTTGAAAGTTGCTGTCAAAAGTATGGAAAAGATGAACAGAATGCTGTTTGCTGGTTAAATTTCAAATAACCTGCAAACAAATGTGTATTGCATTCTGTTTTTCTGATTGTATATTATAGTTGCCAGAATTTTCTGTTATCCTCTTCTGTTAGGCTAAATTAATAGTTATTTTTCTGGTCGTGACATAGCCTTTATTATGCTATTAATAGTTACCTTCTAGTCACAAATAGTTTTCCAATGCCTAAAGTGTTAATTAACTTGAAAATTACATATTATAGAAGCAGCTTTCTTATAACACATTAAAGCTTTTGAAATACGTATAGCAGATCTTTTTGTTTATTTTTTTAGAGTGATGGGAAAAGATCCTTTCCATGCAAATTGTTTGCCTGTGCATATTGGGACACTTGTGGAGCTTAATAAAGCAAATGGTAAGATATACAACATTTAGTATGAGTCAAAAGAAGATTGTAAAGCTCTAGTTTTAAACAATAGTGAAGGATGCCAAGAACCCCTCCCTTGTGTACTTTAAAAAAAAATAACATATTTTTCTTCCTACATGCAGCTTCAAGAAAACGATGGTAACTGGTAAAGAAGGGAGTTTCAGAGCTGACAATGGGGTGGGGAAGTAGTTGTGCAAAGGGTCTGTATTTATTAATGATCTAACAACTGGGCTGTGTTCCCAGAAAGTCAGTGAGCTACACTGCTTCATTTCTGTTGTTTGATTTCTGATTTGAGTGGTCTTCCTGGGTAACTAGATGTACTTTTTCTGCTCAACGACACAATAAAATATATTAATTTAACCTAGAAGGAACTCTCTGGCAGTGTGCATACTTAGGTGGACATGCTTTTTCCGTATTAGAGAAAATTCTAGACTCCCCTTGTCTTTGCTGTTGTGAAGTCCTCTCTTTAGTTCAGACAAGTTAATAAGCGTGCAGCACCTTTGTTGGAATTACAAGAATAGCTGACTTGCAGCTGGGACGGCTTTTTCTCATTTCAGGCTGCATATAAACATCCAAACCAAGTGAGGAGTTTGAATGTCTTTAAAAGCAATTGGAAAATACAATAAGGAGCTCATATGATTTGCAGTCTCTCAAAGGATGGTGCATTGTATGTACACAAATAGGTCATTAGGTGTGCTAGTACTTCTCAATGTTTAATAAATGTACTTTTCAGTTACTTTACAGTTAACTACATCTGAAAATGTGGACAGTACTCTGATTTTTCTTCTGTCTTGAGAAGCATTTTGTAAAAAAGTTGGTATTTTGTAAGCCAGTTTTCATATTTGGTTTTTCTGAAGCCAAGAATTGATGCAAAGTACTCCAGGACAAACCCATCAATTTAAGAGTGCTGTACTCTGAAGAAACAGCAATTTTATGTACTGTAATGCTATTTCTTTTGAAATCGCATAGGCAATAGAATTGTTATCCTGTATCTGATTACTGCCACTGTTACTAGAAAATCTGTAGTTAGTTATTCTGATAACTAGAATTATTATTTTTATTAGAAAAGTAATCACTTAGAATTATTCCACAAATAGAATAATTTATTTGCTTTTCTCCTATTTTCAGCTTATTAATGCACAACACTCTATGTTGAAATTGATCTAGCCAGCATGGTTTACCTCTTAGATGTAGGAATTTCAATAGTGTTTTACCATGACAACATACATTCAAGTGTAATACTACAGGCACTTATTTTAATGTATGTTAATGATGCAAGTTGTTGCAGAATTCTTAATGGATGGGATGTGTAGCTGCTTGTTTATGTACTGTGAAGACTTATGGGCTGAGTTTGTTTGTTTTACTTAATTGCAAAACTGAATATTTTGAGGCAGTTTGAAGCATTAGTGCTAAACAGAAAATATTTTGTTTACTTGTGCATTAATAACGTTAGATGTTTTGGATATTTTGTATAGAAAGTTAAAGAGCTTGAAATATCTCAATGTTTTAGCATATTTTAATTTTGTTTTCTGTTTTTTTTTCCCCACTATATAGAGCTTTTCTATCTTTCTCACAAACTGGTGGACTTGTACCCAAATAATCCTGTAAGTTGTTCTAAGCCTTCATTACCAGGTATTTTTTTCTAGGTGAAAGCACATAGAAGTTGTAGTTTTAATAATCAGTTTGAGCAACAGAATTCAAAATGTGTTTCTGGCTGGAGCTAGTAAGAGTGGTTCACTCCTTTTATTTTCTATGCATTTTAATTTTCTTCTACCAAGTTTCTTTTTTTAAAAACAAAGTACTTGTAAAATATATTCAATGTGAAGTATTCAATGTGAAGTACTCACTTTGAATAATAATTTAAAACAAATGCTGAAGTAATAAATGTTTATCCCTCTCTGAGCAGCCTTTTCCAATGTTTGGTCACCTTCATAGTGAAAATTGTTTTCCTGTTACTTGGTCTGAATTTCCCATGTTGCAGCTTGTACCCATTGTCTCCCATCCCGTCACTGCACCTCTGAGAAGAGTCTGACTCTGTTTTTTGTATTCCCTACCATTAGATAATTGAAGATGGCAATAAGCTTTCCATTTAGCTATTTCTTCATGGGGCTGAACAAAGCCAGTTAGATACATACATGCCAGCAGTTCTAGCCTGTCAGTAATAGTGAATAATTTGAAAAGCTGGCTGTGATTTCAGTGAAAATGTTCCTAATTTCTCTAATTACCTGTTCCTCTGTTTTGCGTCACCTGTGATGATATTTCACTAAAATCAGTGTGATGTATCTAATAATATTCTATTTTGATTTTAATGTGTAGGTGTCATGGTTTGCAGTAGGATGCTATTATCTCATGGTTGGCCACAAAAATGAACATGCCAGAAGATACCTCAGGTAAAATTTTTTGTTTTCCTTAGTGAATCTGTTGCTGACTTGTTAAATAAATATGTAATGTTCGGGATTGTTTGTAAGCTCATAAACAGAAGCCATGATAAGCTGGTTACTACTAAAATATTCCATTTGTTGACACCGTTTTTTTGGTACAGTGATTTAGACCTCAGCTTTCTAGATACTTTGAAAATGGCATACAGACTTAGGTGGCATCTCCTTTGGCAGTCACCTGCATGTTACGCACAGGAGCAGTCCCTGTGTTTGCTAATGCTGCCCAGTCAACTACAGCTGGGTAGTCAAGCCACCCTTCTTAGCATGCTCCCAGGCTCAGGTTTCAGATCTCAAAAGGAAGAGTTAGGTAGAAAATTTTGACATTTGGCTGTCTAGTTCTTTCTTTGCACAAGCAGCCTTGGACTTTTGAGGTTGGTCAGTCAGTCCAGTGCTTTCTCTGTATGTATATTGATAATCAGCACTGGGGAGCAGGACCTTGCTGTGAAGTAGGGCATTTGTTTGGGTGCTGTGAGCTTAAACTGAGAAGGTTTAAATCAACCTGCAAGGCTTTCATTTTTCTTCTCGAGACCTTTATAGGCAATATATGTAAAGACAGGTTAGTAGTCTAGACTGCTTAAATGCCTGGTTATTATGAGTAAACTACTTAAATTCCTGGCAAGTACCACTGTGAAATTCTTCAAGAAGCTGTCCTGAGTGGTTTTGTTGGGAAAATAAAGAACAGCTTTATTAAATCTGTAAGCATTCCTAGCCAGTCAGGGTCTATAGATGTGTTGGTGGGGGATGAGGTGTGAGGTTGGGGGGAAGCATCAGAATTCAGGGTAGTTCTGGTAAAGAGGAAAAAAGGTCTGGTAAAAGTGACGTAGTAACAAGATGCCCAGAGTTTTTGGACAAGAATGATAGTGTGCAACTGCAAGGCTAGGGACAACTGTGTGCTAGGCAGTCATTTTTAGAAAAGGATCTGGAGATACCCCAGATGAAAACACAAGCTCCCATATCATTGTTTTGGAGTCACAGGACATCATGCTAGAGCATGCTCAACAGGATAGAAGGCACAGCTGGGCAGTGCTCTGTAGCACATAAAGAAAATATCATTCTGGCTGCTCCAGAAGGAGCCATCTGTATCCTTCATATCTTGCAAAGGGCTTATCTCGTCTCAGCACCAGTTAGGAAAACAATGTCTGTCATAGAATATAATCCATCTTATGTAATAATATTCTAATGTGTTGCTGTTGACAAGACAGCATCTGTGAAGAACTCAAGATGGATGCGAGACATTTTAGTTGAATTCAAGAGAAGGCAGTTAAATGAGCATTCTGGAGAAGGTCGCCAATAAGGCAAATTTTTGGAGTGATTGAAGCGGTCTAGGATGTAGAATGGGAAGATGCAAGTGTTCAAATATTGAAAGTTCTCTCCCAGGAGACAGAAAACAAACTGTTCTCTAAGATCTGTGATGAGAAATAAAGAGTTAACTGTGAAAAACGAGATTTAGATTAAATGCTAGAAAAAAGTGAAATCTTTGAGGATAGCTAAGCAATAGCATAGATTGCTTGTGGAACATGTGCAATCTCCATGTCAGAAGCTTTTAAGAAAAGATCGAGCACATCTGTCGTGACCTATTCGGTTATGAAGGCCCTTGCCTTCAGACAGAGAAAATACCCTACAGAGATTTCTAATGTTCCTGTCAAGTCTGTCATTCTGCAAAGACTTGCAGGTAGCAGTCTTCAGCTCAGGACTTGAGTGACATTTTGTTGTCCTCTCTGATGCACAGCAACTGTCTGCAATACGAGAAATAAATACTCTTGTCTTCATTAAGGCTACTACAATTATATAGCAGGATTTAAATGCACTGTTCAGTCTAAGAGTTCATTTGGTATTTTCACATCCTGCTTGTGAAACTTATATTTGCTAGAATATATTTATTTTTAAATGTATAGCTAGAATTTTGCAATACATTATGAATCACTACTAAGGTTTTCTGAATTTTGCCCAATTCATCTCTTATATAATTGTTTGTTTACTAATATCAAACAATTCCTGTTGTCCATGAACAGCAACAGAAATAATACAATGAATGTGTGATAATTTTAAGTGCTAGATAGATTGAACTTCTAAAATTAACTTTGTTTACCAATGATCGTTACAGAAGACTATCTTAGTAGATACCTAACTATGTGTCATAGTATTGCTATGTAAGTGGTTTCTGAAGCAGATGAAATTTAATTTCAGATGTGTTTGCTTGTGACTTGCTCTTGTTTTTAGCAAAGCTACTACACTTGAGAGAACCTACGGACCTGCGTGGATAGCATATGGACATTCGTTTGCAGTTGAGAGTGAGCATGACCAAGCAATGGCTGCATACTTCACAGCTGCGCAGCTCATGAAAGGGTATGTCAAAGAAGTCATAATCAGAAAAATTAAAATTAATCCATAAATAGTGTAGAATATCAACCTATATCCCTTTAAATTGTAGGAATACAGTTGCAGCAATTACTTGGTAGAGAGGAAAGGAGAAAAAAACCCCCAAAATTTCATCATCTACATTTAACTGCACTATTTGTGATTACTGTTGTGATTTTCTAACGTTTTAAAGTTAAGATTTATATTTAGGTAATCTATGTTCCACCTGAAAGTTCTCTGAAATTTGTGAATCATGTTTGTCATACCAGGTCATAAACTGCCATATAGTAATACCCTGAACAGCTGTTTCATGCTGTAGGGGTTGTAAAACGAGTAGTGGACTAATCATGTCAAATTTCATATAAAACTATTCTATTGGTAAATACAATACAGTATTATTTTATATATATTTTATATTATTGTACAATAAATACAAATACAATACACGGTAGTGTTTGGTAAATGTAATCCCTTTAATCATTACTTCTTACATATTCTATTTGTAAATGAAATGTATGAAGGAAACTACAAAAAAGCCACCCTCATAACTGATTTAAGCACTGAGAAAATACGTGTAATTTCAGAACAGGTTACAATTATATATTGGAGTTCAAATTCTTGTCAATAACTGACAAAGATGTGAAGTCTTTTAAACTGCCCATTAGGTTAATAGACCATTGAAATCAGCTGTTGCTTGGATGTACATAAACAAATGCAAATACAGTTGGCATCTCTTTAGTTTGTGATGCAATTCCTGATAAGCGCATGTTTGGTTTTTTTGTGGGTTTTTATTTTTTAGGTGTCATTTGCCGATGCTCTATATTGGACTGGAATATGGTTTGACCAACAACTCAAAGTTAGCTGAAAGGTTTTTCAGCCAAGCTTTAAGCATTGCACCTGAAGATCCTTTTGTTATG
This sequence comes from Pampusana beccarii, assembly GCA_013399365.1. NCBI lineage: Eukaryota > Metazoa > Chordata > Aves > Columbiformes > Columbidae > Pampusana > Pampusana beccarii. The sequence continues at coordinate 78,730 of VWYH01010667.1, forward strand.
CATGAAGTCGGAGTGGTTGCATTTCAAAATGGAGAGTAAGTTTGCAAAATAGGATTAAATACTGGATTATTCTGAAGTGTAATGTGCCAATATATCTACTGAAGTGCTTAAATTGAACTATAGTTTCTTTTGGTTCTGATTTAGGTGGTGTTTACCCTAGAATCTTGCTTTCTACATTGTTCTTTGTTGCTTAAGATTGAAAGAGGAACACGCAGAGCTTGATTATTATCTTGTGTGTGCCTGTCATTGGGTAGTTGCATGGCTTGAAAAGGCCCCTATCTGCACACACAAGTGTACACATTCTATAAAATTTTGTACAGCAAAAACATTTTGTCATCTCAGGAGGTTCCAAATACATTCTGAAAAAAACCTAACAGATATAAGAAGTGTTTAGTGACTATTCTTGGTTGCTTCTGATTTTTTTAACTTTGTCTTTTTAGCTCTTAGGAGCACGTGCAAAATATACCCAAACATAAATTACTGTTTTTTTACATCTGATTTCACTCATACGATGAAATAAGTCGAAGAACTTTTCCTGGCAATACAGTTTTCTCATACTGCTAATGAAAATTCTTCACTAATTTACTTTTCTTTCCTCCCACCCCCTCAAATCATAGCTGGAAAACTGCAGAAAAGTGGTTTCTTGATGCACTGGAAAAAATCAAAGCTATTGGAAATGAGGTATTGTTCCTAATAACACAGATGATCATAAATTTGTAAAACTCCAGGAAATTCTGTAATATCTTCTGACAAAATATGTTGTGCTTATTTTAAGATAAAAGCAGTACAATGTAAATTTGGCTTTGAAACTTGGGCTATCTACTTGTAGTTGAGTATGTTGGGTTTTTAGATGAGAATCATCACACATTATCTTCAGTGCTACAGGAAAAGGTGAAAAATATGTTTCTATATGAAATTAAAATAAGTGTGGAGAGTGGAATCCAGGTCTCATTCTCAGTCTAGGGGCTTAGCAGACCAGTGGTTCTTGACCTGAGGGTGGAACTGGGTACACATGTGAGATGGTTTCTGCCACCTTAAGTGTCAGCCATTTCTTGATCGACTTCCACTTTAGTTAGGACATAATCCTGTAGGCGTGGAATTGTTTTCTCTCTACCAGCTAGAGCCGCTGTGTGGGAATGGGCCCACGGATGCTTCACTGACTTCCTGAAAGTAACCATAGTAATCCCTAGCAAAAAGTTAGGAAATGTGCTTGTAGTTCAGGCACTTTTGTGAATCTAAGGTCAACCATTACAACCCTGATTCTTCAAATGCTGGGACACACAAATGAGTTTGTACCTATTGGTAGTGTCGTTTATTTTCTTTGTGTCATAATTTTGTCTAAAGAAACACATTGTACTAGAGCAACTTCAGATTCCTTAATGGAAGCAGTATCGTCTTGTGACAGGCTGATTGTGAATTTTAAGATGGGTTTTCTTAATTTTTAGCTTAAACTGAGTTAATGAGGACACCAGCTCATGCTACTATAATTGTTAACAAAGCATGTCCAATCAGGATAATGAAATTGCTCCTAGAGCACAGTAACACTTCTATAAAGTGGAAAGCACTGAAAAAAACTATAATTTTCATGTCAACAAGGCACACATTTACTAAAACAACCTGCACAGATACCAATTTATACACTTCTTGTTCTGTTTTAAAGTTGTGTTGTTGTATATGTGAATGCCACAAACTTCTATGTGTGGCATTTTTGTTATGCGAGACGTACTAAATGTCAACATCTCTATAAACAGAGAAATGGAAATTTAGAATTAGAATGGGAAACACCTAAAGTAGAGATACAGAGGTACTCTTACAGAGTTATAAATCACAATTTCATAATGTAATCAAGTCCAAATGATGTTTAATTTCAGCAAAAAGTATTTTAAGGACATTGGCTCAGGTTGTCATCTGTGTGCCCCATAAATGAGCTCATTTATTTAGAGCAGATGAAGTTAAACTATGGAGAGGACAGTTAAAAGACCTTCAGTATTTATGATTATTTTACGAGTCTTTAGTGCTTTTAGTCTGAGAGACTTAACATGATTTTTAGTTAAGTAGAAAATGAAGTAAGTTTGTTTGTTTGATTTGCATCCAAGTTTCAGTATCACTGACTCATTAAAGAAATTCAACTGGGTTTGCAGAATGTGAAAATTAGAAAAATGAGTTATTGAATAAATGTTTCGAGCTTAAATATGTGTTTTGAAAAGAAAGTGCTTTTGATATTTTTGTTGGTCATGAATGAATTGTCTTGTTCATTTGTATGTTTTGGGTTTTTTTTTTTAAAGTAAGCAAAAATCAGTTACAATCTGGGAAGATGCAGTTATCTGAACTGTTGCATTATTTTGCAGGTAACAGTTGATAAGTGGGAGCCTTTATTGAACAACTTAGGACATGTCTGCAGAAAACTCAAGTAAGCAAAGAGTACCGGAGCTCCATTTATCTGGAATACTACACAAATGAGGTTTCTCTAGGCCTACTTCTCATTTATATCACTATTATATACCACGCGAAAGCAGTGTAGAAGCACCTTTTAAGAACAAGGTTCCCTAAATCAGCTAGTGACCGTAAATCCATTAATCACCCCTTATATCCAGTTTCCTACATGCAAGCTAAAGTACTCGATGTAAAAACCTTTCCCTAACTATTGATTCTTACTGGGTAGGAATTTGGTCATAGGCTTTTAGATCCTTTTATGGGTCTGAATTCTAGCTGTCTGCTGTCCGCTGTCCCAGACCTGACATAGTTGAGCATGTCTACTGATTTAATTAAAACAAAGGTGGTTTTGTGCTGATTAATTGCTTGGATCAGTGCTTATGTTTTTTTTAATTGAAGTGATATATTCAGTGACATTAACACAGCAATAAAATATTATGTTGTGGTTTTCAAGAACAGAACTATTATTTCGTATTTCCATTCTAGGAAGAGAAAAATAAAGTGCAAAGTACATATGCAAGCGTTAGCAGTTTTAACATAGAGAAATGTTCTATCATTAATTACCTTAATCTGATTTTAACCAGTGTTTTATTTAATCGGTGCCATAAATATATTTTTTTAGTATAAAGGTTTTAATTGTCCAATTTGTGTACACTGTAATTTTTGTTTACAACCGCTAATAAGAATGAGATTATGGTAGATATAAGTTGTACTTCTGCTTTGGCTTTGATAGTAATTGCTTTGTGCTTGAATGGCCAATTAGTCTTCATTTTCATTCTGACATACGGATGTGTAATACTTACCCTTTCTGCCAAAATCAAACAAAAGGCGCTGCTTCTGGAATCTATTAATGAGTATAATTGCAGGTTTTTTCCAAATACTTGTTTCAGTTATAAATTCTTTTGTCTTTTTTAATTTCTACAATAAATTATTAACTGCTTACATCACACTTAAGACAACTGTTGTATTATTTGTTCAGGTTCAGAAAGCCAACCTAATGTATTTCTACATCCTTGTAAACCATCTTTCAATAAAATAAAGTTGAGAATTTAGGCAGCTGTGCATATGCTTTGATAACTTTAAAAACTCCATAATAAATAATTTACTAGTGTTCATAATACATGCTGTTGCTAGTATGAAAAAAAATCACTGGATATATGTCCACTCATTAGCATTATGCAGTTGAAATTGCAAGCACCATATTAAAATACAGTGGTTGTTAACTGGACAGCTAAATACTATGAGTGAAAATAAAATCCAAATAATGGGAAAGTCTTATGCAGAAAGCAAACAGTTGCATAATTTTTTCTGCCTCAATTATTGCTTAACGTCATCTAACAACTTCATATGTTGCTGTTTGCATAATTTCCTTGTAACTATAGACGTTAAAATTTCTTCTGAATAGACAATTGCTGTCTTGGCGCTCAGATGTCAAATGTAATAATTTAATTTCTCAGAGTAATGCCATAATCTACATCTAATCCTTGTTTTATAAAATAACAAATGCATTAAGCCGTCTAATTAATGGATCATTTTCAAAGAAAGGATGGTTGGCGTTTGAAAGAAATTACTGATGTTGTGTAAACCTTCTTTTCTGATAGAGAAGGCAACAAAATGGAAGTGACAAAAGTACCAGTGTATGTAGCGCTCACGGGTTGTGGAATTTCTGCCCAGAGAGCTTTTCTCGCTTTGAACAATGAGTGATTTAGTCTGCTATTGCTCCTTCACTCCCCTGGGGAGGAAAATGAAAGCTACAGAAAGAAAGCTAATGTTACAATGAGCATCATTAACCATCTAAAGCAATTTACCATATCAAATTGCTAAGATCATCTCCAAATGGGGCCTAGCAGTCAGCAGCTGTTGCGCTACACAAGGAGAACAGTGATTTCTCAATTATGTTGAGGAAGAAAATTGTCAGTATCCCTGAACCTTTTGTGCATTCTATTATGTTCAGAGTATGAAGCAATAATTTTTAAGCTCTTGCCAGATTGCATGCTGCTGAGCTAAGGAAAATACTGATATACTACTATTAGAACACCTTTCACCCTGAGGCTTACTAATAGGCTTTCTGTGTTTACTTCTACCAGGAAATATGAAGAAGCGCTGGAATACCATCGCCAGGCTCTAGTGCTCATTCCTCAAAATGCTTCTACTTACTCTGCCATTGGCTACATACACAGTCTAATGGGCAATTTTGAAAGCGCCATCGACTATTTTCATACGGTATGTAACTGCCTTAAATGAAAGTGCTGGTCACAGATTCTATTATTTACAATTTCATTCTGGTTTGGTTTTAGGACAGAGAAACAGCATTTTTTCCAGCCTCCAAGTTATTGTTTATTTTATAATCTTAAATTTTTTTGGAAAGTCATCTTAAATTTTCTGTTGATTTGGTAAAAAATGGCCACTTCGTGAAGCTTAGTAGTTGAATCCTTTGTTATAAATTAATTGCATTTCATAATTGTCATATACATGTTAAACTTCTCATACTACTGAAATAATAAAAAGTACTTTCAACCTATACCTTCAAGTACATGTTTTACAGTAAGTGCAACATTTAAAGATATGCTATTTTCTGTTGTCTCAGATTTATCTTTATTATATGACACTTGTATATTGTTGCTGTGGAACAGTTTTGCTGATTTCACATTTTCACAGAGTAACAGTGAATTTCCCTCAATTGAATTTTCAGTGTTCAAGACGATTGGCTTGAATTTAGCTGCAGTTTTATTTACCTAGAAGCTTGTATTACATAGATTCAGTTGTAATTACTTTAAGCATGCCTCAGTCTGTTTCGTTATAGATTGTAGCTTAGCTATACAAAATTAAGTTCCTCATGGATTTTATAATCATTATTTTTATTAGTATATTTCATGATTCGTGAATGATTCTCTGTATACATATCCTTTTCAGGTTTTGTTTTTGTGCTTTGCTTGCTTACTACTTCAGCCAGTTCATATGACAGTATTATTTTGGTTGTGCAATATTTTGCTTTTACAGTGACGACCATGATAGCATTGTAAAGTAACAAAACAACAGACTGGGAACAATCGTGAACTTAAGATTTGAAAGATTGTATCTGCTGCTGAATACTTCTTACTGTTTTGGTTTTTTTTTTAATAGGCCCTTGGTCTTAGGAGAGATGACACATTTTCAGTCACAATGCTTGGACATTGCATAGAAATGTATATTGGTGATTCAGAAGCCTACATTGGTAAGTCTTTCACTTGAGTGACTCTTAAAGTCATCAAGTCCTTTGAGAGAAGTCTTATTCTTACATCAAGAAAGGCAGTCTACCAATACCTAGTTAGCTTACAAAATAGAGTATATTTTCGTTTGCTTGGTGTGCTTGTTGTTGTTGGGGTGGTGGTGGTGTTTTTAATGGCTTCATGAGACAGAACTTATCAGCAACTGCAGGTGACCACTGTTTTTTGTAACCATCATGACAGTAAATTCTTACCAGCATAAGAAAGGAAACACTTCACCATTGGAGGTGGTGATGGTTTCTTTCATAGAAAATATTGATTTGTGGCAGCTTAGAAGCCAAAGGGAATGGGGAAAAACAGAAATATGGAGTTAGAAAATCAGAGCACTAATGCTAATACTGCTGTAGAGAGATATGGGCAAGACATTTTCACCATGTCAAAACTGTGGAGACACGATAAATTCTTCTGCCTGCAGAAACAGAGCTTTGCATATTGTAAAAAAATAGTGCTTCATAACACTAATAGACTATAGTGCCGTAGTTTGAAATATTCTTTAAAAACTTTCTGCCCCCCAAAAAACTTTATAGCAACATACTTCTGCTTCGTTGAACTTACTGATTTATCTGTAATGAACAGAGTTGATGTCCTGTCAAGCATGTTAATGAGGGTGAAGCCAGTTAAAGCCATCTGTGTGCTCTATTGCTTTTCCTGCAGATTTTTTGCACAATTGAAGCAGATGTTTCTTCTCAATATTATCTTGCTCCATATGTAGCAAGTTAACACATCTGGAAGAACCATGCAGCTGCATGATATGCATTTATGCAAACCATGCTGTGTGTAACTGAAACAACAAAAAAAGCCTCTTAAGAGAATTGGGAAGGGAATTGACAATTACTTCTCATAACAGACTTTTGAATCTGAGTTATGTTTCGTATATTGTGCTTCTTTCAAGAAGGAGGCTGCTGGATTTTTTCAGAACAACTCTATTCAACTTCAGTCATTAGCAGCCCCAGCTCCCTGTCGGTCTGAAAGCAGGGAGTCATGTTACTTTCTGGATTATAGTTTCTTTGAGATACATCATTTGAGAGTGTTTATTTGCAACAACCTAATGCTTTTACTGTTTTCCTAGGAACAGAGATCAAAGACAAATTAAGATGTTATGACTTTGATGTACACACAATGAAGACATTAAAGAACATAATTTCACCTCCCTGGGATTTTGGAGAATTTGACATAGAAAGACAAACTCTGGATGAAAGTGGCATAGTAACATTAGAGACATCACATCAAAGGAAAAGTACAGATACCGGTCGCCCATTGGAAGAAACATTTGAGATTGAAATGAACGAAAGTGATATGATGTTAGAAACATCAATGTCAGACCATAGTACATGACTATAAATAGTGGCAGAGAGCTCACTTTGTTTAGGTGTAGTATGTTTGTTTTAGCATTTTTGTTAGGGTGTTATACTTTCAAGAATTGCTATTTTTATATGAATTCAAACTTACCACCAGAGAAATAATGCTTGCCTTAAGGACCATTTAAAAGCATACATGACGGACTGTTTCTACAAAATTAATCATACATGATGAAGTAAAAAATAAATTCGCTTTTTTTTTTAAAACTGTTTACTGGTCCATGTGTCTGCCATCAGTAAGACTGTGAAGGTTTAAAAATAGTACTTAACATGGAACCATTTGCAGTGTTGTTAAAGTTAATAGCCAGTCTAATATAGTATTATTGTGGCTTCTGAGTTCTCATCCTGTCTGTGAGGAATGCTTTCTTAGTAAATAGACCAAAAAATCCATGAAGTTTTATACTTGCTACTTTATAAATATGTATTCCTTTAAGGAGCAAGTTCAATGGTTTTCTGTCATTTGACTCAAATTTGTCACACATTACATTGATGACAAAGCATGTTACTTTGTTATGCGTTATCCTAGCTATTATTTTTAGTTCTTTCTTATTAATCTATATTGTACTACTGAAAGTTCATTTAAGAACTGGATTTGGTAAGCTGACAACCACCTTGAATAGCATAAACATAAAGATAACTCAGTCTTACCTGCAGTTAGCATTACAATAGAGTTGTAAGCCACAGTGTAGCACTGTAGGGACCACAGTCATTCTCTTTACACATAGTTGTTTTGTCAGTGCAAAGGATTAAGTGAATAATACACGTACACCATTTTTACAGGTCTCTAAAGTGTGGTATTTTTAAATGTCATTAGTTCACTGAAAAATGAAGAAGTGAAGCGTATGCCTCTGAAACAGAAGCAGTGATTTGTCTTCGCTAAACAGGATGGTTCTGTTTGCCTTTGTAGCATGAATGTTGAATGTGTTTTGTGTAAATTTTTCCCTTCTTGCTTTTCCCACAAATGTCACTGTGTGGGGCTTAAAATTAAAAACTTAATCCTACAACCTGTCATAATATTTTCTTCTGTGACTTTCAGATAAGTTTTGTCATTTAGTGTTTAGAATAGATTTCCTGAAGTTTATCAGTCCAGATTTTAGTGTGAAGTACTTCAGAACTCAAGAACTAGCAATTTTTCTGCGAAGATTTTTCATGAAATACAAATATGTTTTTTTGGTTTAGTCAGCAAAATAAAATAATTGGTCTAAAGTATAATTTCTACATTGTATCTCAGTACATGTGTGTTAACATGTAAACATATATTTTCAATTATACCTTCAGCCTGAAACTTACGTATTTGGTTATTGTGATATAATTTTCATCTACTTTATTGGGGCGAGATATAAAAAACCCTGACATATTAGTGTGATACATGAAGTATTTCTTATACCTTTTTTTGGCAGTTTATGTAACTAAGAGACAAAGGCTGAATCCAAGTACCTGTAGTGAAACCTTGTTGTCATTTTTGCTTTTCAGCAGTCCATCTTTCTTGATTAATGGTCCTTTTAAGTTTAAGGTAGGCAATGTTTACTTTTAATTTTGCTGATGAATGGGTATCAAAGGATGGTCTGATGCTGTAAACTTTTGAGTGATTTTTTTTTTTTTTTTAATTTGTATAGATTTTGCATAAACTGGAAAATATAAACTACTGCTTCTCAGCCCACTACATCTGTCTCGTGGCTCATTGAGTTCTCAGTGGCCAGGTTCTGAATCCTCAGGAATATACAGTTACTAGAGCCCACTACATAGAAGAAATTGCTAGGTGGGAAGGCCTTCATTTATCTGAGGGTTCTCATTAGCCAATCTGAAATACATGCTAGTAAATCAAAATGCTAATTTTCCTTTTTCCTCTGCTTTGCCTCCTTATTTGCTTGCTGTGCTGCTTGGACAGGCTTTTTTGCTCTGTGTCTTCATTCTGTGTTTTAACAGCAACTGCACACTCACTGTTGAAATCAGGTTGGGTCCTATGAACACCAACACACTGTTGTAGAGAAGTCTGGTTCTGTCCCAGAGAGAGAATTAAAAACGCCCAAGTTCCCATTCCATATGCTAGAACATATGGATGGAAGTATGCGTCCAGTGCAGAATTCACTACCAATCCTATATTTTCTTAGACATTAAGAAGTGAGGTGAATGAAAATGTTTTGCTTCCTAGTTCTAAAGCACTTCACCCAAAGTTGCACGTTTTTCTCAAAAATTTAGGATGAACCATAAGTCTTAAGTGGAAAAGTCTTTATCCAAGCAGACCGTGGGGACGAAAGAGTAATTCACAAAGCGAAGGCATCTCTTGGCCAGTATCGGGTCTCTTTGGTGTGGCTGGCTAAAAAGTTCATACAGACAGTTTTCTTTTCATATCTGGCTGTGTGTGTGTGTGTGTGTGGTTCAGGTGACTTCTTAATGCTTAAGGGAAACTGGAGATTTTTTTTGGGCACACTAGAAGACTCTGGCCAGTTAAGACTCTATAAGGAGTGTGTCTCAACAGCTACTGTATTAGGCAAGTCTCATCCTTTAAAGGATCTTTTGGTAGTTATTTTTACATCTGTGCTTATGTATCCTGAATGATTGTAACCAAGAAGTCATGGATAAAGAGAAGGCAAAAGCTTGTTGCTGCCACAACAGAGCAGCCAGAAGGCTATTACCAATAGAATAAAGAGCTGAACTTTGTTTTCTCTTTTTTTTTTTTTTTTTTTAAATCCAGCATTAGGTAAATGCCAGTAGTTTTCTGGTAAGACATAATGGCAATTTCTACATGGAAGCTTGCAAAAAAGTCTTTTAGCAAATCAGGCCTTTTGTCTATTGTCAGGCATGGATGGAAGCCGTGGGTTGTATCCTTTTTTCTGTTACTACTATTTTCATTGACAAAATAGTTTAAAAGATTGATAAAAGTTAATATTTCTTTCTACACTCTCCAGTTACGATCTGATGGTATGTCAGCTCAATGACAATACTGCTCTATAGTATTCCTGCCCTACCTGTAGGAATCTACTTACCCCTGTGCTACTTCCTCAGTTGTTGTAATACCAATGTTTGTGTGATTATGTTGTGAATCAAATCAGGGAACTGGTCCAGCACTTCAAAATCTTTTCTCTTATCTGATCAGTTCTCAGGTTCAAAGACAGCAAACTGCTGTGTTAGTGTCATCAGTGGAGCAGAGTGGCAGGAATGGGAAGAAATGGATGGAACAGCGAGAACAGGTGTTGCTGTATAGGCAGCATGCCCGGACTCTGCACCTTGGCAGGTGTCTGCTGGAGGTTTTTTGGCTGGCTGTCATTTAAAGTTACATAGAAAGAAACACATGCAAGTGTCCTAGATTGTGACTGACTTCCTGGATGTCAGAGGAATTCTTGGTACGTCTTGGCTCAGCTCCCAGCCCTTTAAGCAGCTACAGTTGGGTTAGGGCTTGTGAGCTGGTTGATAACATGCATCTTTTAGACAGGATTTTAGGGAAAGTTTCTCTCTCCTCATTTGTCTTCTGTTCAGTGTTTTGGTCTGGTCTTGTTCTGTTCAAATCCTTGCCTTTGTACCAGCAACTCCTGCTGTGCCCTAGTCTTCTGCACCTGTCCTGCTCCTGCCTGGACTCTGCTTCCTAGATAGTGCATGGTACATTTCTGGGTTATTCTGACATTCTGATTTTCACCCTGGCTCTTGCTAAATTTAGTATTGTCCTTGTGCTTATGAGGTCTTCAGTTATTAATTTTTGTCTGACTTGACCTTAGGTTTTTGACTTTGCTTCAAGTCATTGCCTTGGTTGGCTTTGGCCACTGGGTACAAGGATCCAGGACTTCATCAGGTTGAGTAGCTTATCCACATCTCCCTGAAAGAGACATCCTCTCTCTGTCACGTAACCACCTCTCTCTCTTGTAAGGATCCGTCTTGGCCCAGAGTAGGGTGACCTCGCTGTTGCCTTAAAGGTTTTCAGAACAGGTTTGAAAACCCACAAGATATTTCTGCAAAAGGCTCCAACAGTTTCTGCTCAGGTATTAACACCTAGGAGATTTGAAGAAGAATAACAACATTTCAGAGTTTCCTTGGCCAATGTCACCTGCATTTATTATTCTGCATCAAATCATGTATTTCATTTGTGTTGTGGACAGCTGTTTGAGGACCAACAATGCAGCAGCATCTTGTCAATGACCCTGTGTCTCCTGCTTAAAATGCAGATATTTTTGCTCATTCTATCTGGTTTGAGTAGCTCCAGAGGAGTCCATTGGTATACCCGTGACATGTGCCCTTACTTCAGAATTTGCTGTGCCTCTGCCACCAAGCCCAGGAGAAGTAGTCCAAGAATACTCAGCTTACCCAGAACTTTGAAGAAACTTTCTGGATCTAGACATTTCAGTTTTGAACTGCTGTTGATTAATTTTGCATAAACCCCGATCTGATTGATCAGTCAGTACTTCCAGATCAGCCACCTGGAAGACCTGTTTGCTTTGGGAGGATCTCAATTCAGGGACACCTCGCAGGTGAGAGACTGTTCTGAAGCTGTATTGCTATATACTTCCCACATTCTTGTCCTTATTCCACTCATTACTGGTGACCTCCCCCGTGATTTGCCACTGCCAGAGACTGGATGGTGGCATTGATTCTGCAACCACTCGTACTTTCTTGTTTGATATGTTTCTCTTATTCATTAAGATGAATCAGATGCCAAACATCTACTAGTGTTTGACAAAAGCTATTGTGGCTGATGGAGAAGGCCACAGGATGTGAGGCTCTGTAGGAGCAAAGGCAGCAGCTGAAATTTGGGAAACTAGTCAGAAAAGCAGGGAGACGCCAGCCAGCAAAACTCTCAAGCCTGCTCCACGGCCTGGGGGCCTGAGGCTGGCGATGCATTGCCTGAGTGCAGACACTGCTTTTCTGGGTTGCTGAGGTAGTCACTGCAGCCACAAGACTCGTGAGCTGACCCAAGTAATGAGCAATGGCCTCTTTTTTCTGCATTGTTTTCTCCCCAGGACCTGGCTAGCTTTCAGGCCCTGCATCCTACGGCTCTGGGTGACACGTCCCTGAGGTCTGTAGAAGGCAGAGGCAAGGCTATGGCCGAGGGAGGCCTGACCCAAGAGGCCTCTGCAGCCAGGGCCACAAGGTATCTGTGAGCTTAGGTCGAGGCTGTGAGAGGAGGCAAATGGGTGAATGGCTCTGTCTTCCCCTCCCCACCAGCACACTGTAAAAGGGTGTCTCCCTGCCATCAGGGAGGATGTGGATGGTGATGGTGGCCGCAATGCCTCCGCGCTTTGTGGAGAAGAGTCTGGGGGTGTTGGACATGAGCCAGCAGTGTGGCCGGGTGGCAAAGAAGGCCAACAGCATCCTGGCTTGTATCAGGAATAGTGTGGCCAGCAGGACTGGGGAAGCAATCGTCCCCTTGTACTTGGTGCTGGTGAGGCCACACCCTGAATTCTATGTTCAGTTTTAGGCCCCTCACTATAAAAAAGACACTGAGGTGCTGGAGCGAGTTCAGAGAAGGGCAACGAAGCTGGTGAGGGGCCTGGAGCACAAGTCTGATGAGGAGCGGCTGAGGGAACTGGGGCTGTTTGGCCTGGAGAAAAGGAGGCTGAGGGGAGACCTGATTGCTCTCTGCAACCACCTGAAAGGAGGTTGTAGCATGGAGGGGGTTGGTCTCTTCTCCCAGGGAACAAGCGATACAGTAAGAGGAAATGGCCTCGGGTTGAGCCGGGGAGGGTTCAGGTTGGATATTGGGAAGGATTTCTTCACCACGGGGCTTGTCAGGCATTGGAACAGGCTGCCCAGGGAAGCGGTTGAGTCACCATCCCTGGAGGGGTTTAAAAGATGTATAGATGAGGTGCTATGGGACATATTTAGTGGCAGTGTTAGGTTATGGTTGGACTCCATGATCTCAATGGTCTCTTCCAACCAAAATGATTCCATGATTCTATGACCGCTGAGGGGATGAGGAGGGGGAGCCCCTCTCGCCCCCCCCCCCAACTCTCGCGAGATTCCGCCAGCCCACCGGCCAGTTCTCGCGAGGTTTCCGCGAGGCTGCGGGCAGCGGCAGCCGCGGGTCCATGCGGTCGGAGCGGGAGGCCGGGCCGGGGCTGATGCGGGGCGGCGGCCGCGAGAAGTGGCCCATGGACACCCCGCTGCGGCGGGAGTCGCCCCGCCGAGACCCGGAGGCTCCGCCGAACCCGCCGGCGCCGCCTCCTTCCCCCCCGCTGCCGCCGCTTCACCCGGCGCCGGGTAAACAGCGAGATGAGAAAAAAACGGCTCTGAGCAAAGTGAGGGGGCGCGAGCGGGGGACGGGACGGGGGGTCCGCAGTGGGTGTGGTGGGAGATGTCGAGGGACCGGGGAAGTTTGGAGGGAGGAGCACGGCGCAGGTGGGCTCTGTTCGGTGGGCTGGGTCTAATGTCGGGAGATTGAGGTATTTAAACGGGTATTTCTTCGTCTGCAGAAAGAGGGTGTTGATTCACCTCAGTGTTCTCAGATCAAAAGCAGCAGCGCTGTTTTTTTCGCCTTTTTTTTTTTTTNTTTTTTTTTTTCCTCGTGCCTTTTTGCCTTTAATTCTTCGGAAATCAAGATTGGCTGTTGCTGCGGCAAAGCAGCTCCCGCAAGGACAAGAGCACTTCTCTCTCCGTGGCTTTATTCAAGCACTTTGCGAAGAATGCTTTATATAGAGAGTACTGTGAGGTTTGATTTATTCCCATTTTCTTAATTGGAAAACTGAAGCACTGAAAATGACTGTAACTTAAGTTAAATTCAGATATTGGCAAGAAATGGAAATAAGAGTGTCAGGAGCTTGATGGCCATTTTACTGTTTTATGTGCTGGTGTTGTTCCATCCCAAAGGTTTCCCTATGGTTTCCTGGCCTTTATTATTGGCCAGTTTACCCAAATGTGGTGGGTTGACTTCAGGTGGCTGCAAGACACCCAGACAGCTGCTCTCTCACTCCTTCCTCAGCAGGACAGGGGGAGAAAATAAGATGAAAAACCTCATGGATTGAGATACAGACAAGGAGATAACTTGCCAAGTGTCTTCACAGGCAAACCAGACACAACTTGGAGAAATTTAATTTATTGCTAATTTAAAAAAGTAAAGTAGAATGATGAGAAACAGAGATTAAAACTAAAACACCTTCCTGCCCTCCCACCTTCCTTCCCAGGCTCTACCTCCCCTGCCCCCAGACAGTGCAGGAAGATGGGGAATGGTGGTTGTGGACAGGACATAGCAGCTCCTCTCTGTTGCTCCGTCCTCCTCACGCTCTTCCCCTGCTCCAGCATGGGGTCCCTGTCATGAGATACAGTCCTTCGTGAACTGCTCTGGCTTGTGGTCCTTCCCACATGCTGCTGTTGTTCATGAACTCCGTGAGCTACAGTCCTTCAGGATAAATATATTTCTGTGTGGACTCTCCACAGGCTGCAGCTCCCTCCGGAGTACCTCCACTTGCTGTGGCGTGGGATTCCCGCGGGCTGCAGTGTGGATATGTGTTCCAAAATGTTCTGCAGTGGGACAGCCTGCTTCTCTGTGGTCTCCTCCATGGGAATCTCTGCTCCAGCACCTGGAGCGCCTCCTCCCCTCCTTCTCTCACCTTGGTGGCTACAGGGTGGTTTCTCACACCTTTTTTTCCCTCGCTCCTCTGTCTCACACACTGCTGTGCAGCCTTTTCTGTCCTTTCTTAAGTTTTCACCAAGGTGCCACCATCATGGCTGAGCGTGCCCTGTGGTGGGTCCCTTGGAGCTGGCTGGAACTGGCAGTGTCTGGCATGGGGCAGCCCCAGACTCTTCTCAGAGGGGCTGCCCCACAGCCCCTGCTGCCAGTGCTTGGACACATAAACCTAATACACTAAGATACCGTTGTAGTAAAAGACTTTAAAGTTAGTTTAAATAATTTTGAAAAGAGATAGCGTAAAAATGTGTAGTCAATATCTGCTTTTTGATCGATTTGTAGTATCTTTTGCTCTTGGCTAAACTGTGTTGGTTCTCAAGCTCTTTATCAGAATATTTGCTATCCTACGATTTTACAATGTTAACAGAAACTGAGATAGGGACATTGTTCCATCTTTCAGCATGTCCAAGAAGGTAAATCACTGGGAGGCTGATGCTCCAACTGAAGTTCCCAATTTGAGGAAGAGCTTTTAAAGAGGAGCAATATAATTTGTTTGGTCTCTTTCTACAGTATTCTACAGTATTTAGATGAAAGATAAATCTCTGTTTTCTTTTAAATGTGCAGGTAGTTATTCGACGGCTTCCTCCTTGTCTAACTAAGGAGCAACTGGAGGAACAGCTACATCCTCTGCCTGCCCATGATTATTTTGAGTTTTGCACTGCTGATCCCAGGTGAGGACAAGCTGTAGGTTTTCAGGCGTTTAAAACCTAATTAGAGTATTTTGGACACATATTGTTTTCCTCTTTGTTAGTTACTTAAGGTATTTGTGAAAAACTGGATACATATGCAGAGACTATGCATTTCTGCCCTTTTATGTTGAGGTGATTTTAAAACACACAATTTTTGTATATGAATAGGGCGTAATTTTCTTTAAAACTCTGATATTTGTTTTAACCTTCATTGGTAAAATGCAAGAGACTGTTCTATTTGCTGTGAGAAATAGTCATCCTAGGGCAAATATTGCAGAAGTTTTTCCACGGTACCATTTGAGCTTCATTTCTTTCTTTGCTTACATGGTTTTGTATTTATTTCATACAATTTTTTGAGCAACCCAGTTTTATTCATTTTTGTCTCATGCAAAACTAAAAAAATAGTGATTGATTTAAAATAAATTGTAATTGCTAGTATATTATATAATTTACTCAGCATCACAGTAGTGAATACGATTCCCTTTCGAACAGAACAATTTACAGAAGAGAATGAACTTAACCACTAAAATAAACGAAATACCCTGTACGCTATATCTACATGTGTTCTTAAAATTGTAGTATACGATCCATCTTACTCATCGTAGCCTGTCTTAGTGTGCAATGAATAACCCTCCACAGGCACCGGATTCTTTCCATCAACTACAGAGGAACCCTTGATGTTTATTGCTGTCCATCTTTTAAAGTTAGGGGTGACCTCACCCAGAGCAGATAACCTTTCCTTTGTAGGCGATTGTTTGTGACAAATTGCACTTGGAACAGTCTGGTTCCTGGGCCGATGTTATTGGAAAGGATGCTGCCACTTTTTGCTCCCACTGTGCTATTAATTAGATGGTTAACTCTGGCTGTGCAGGTTCTCTCAGTCAGTTCCACAGTCAGAAAGAAACAAATGTCAATTTGGCAAAACCATGGCAGTTGCTTGACTTAGGTAGTTACACGTATGTGCAGCAACAAAATAGTAGGTGTTTCAGCTTTTCTGGTAGAACCACAGTGGATGTGAAGTTAGGTAAGAGCAGTAAGAGGAGTATTTAGTCTGATGGAAAGTCTTTGTAGTTACTGGCATTTCTCTTTTGAACTTGATTGTCCGTACTTTGAAGTGGATCTCTTTGAGGCCTCTGTCCCAGCTGTTCATTTGATAAGGGAAAAATATCAAAGGCAAACCAAAAATTCTCTGAAGAAGAATGTGTGTTTGGCTGCACAGATGCCAGGAAGCACTTAAAAAATTAAAATTTTAATTTTCTGGAAAAATTGTTGGCATAAGAATTTATCAGCCATCTTAGAGAATTCACTGACAGTAATTGTACATATAAAGTTTTGGGTTTCTCTTTACTTCTCTATAATGAATTATGCAGTACTCAAAAGTCTTGCTGTCCACTCATTTAATTGCATCCATTTCAGATTACTGATGAAAGATGTTGTGGATTTTCTCATGCTGTGTTATTCATCACGTACTCTCATAGAGCTAGAGACAGAACATACGCTTACATATATATAAAGAATTTGTTAGATGATGTGCATGACACAGCAGCTCATTCTGGTAAAGAGGACGTGCTTAAAACACTCTAAAAACCTGTTTGTCGTGAAGAGCAGATCTTCTTGATTAAAAATAACAAAATGTGAAGAAAATAAAGCTGTTTCTTATATTGTTTTGCTACTAGACTTCAAGATGCAGCAAGTGAAGAATATGCATTTTAAAACATTCTTTGAACAATGAGATCTCTGAAATGTGTTACTTGGATTATCAGTTTCCTTGAGTCCAATGTATGACCTCTGTAATAAAACAATGATCTGGGAGAAAAATATTCTCTTCCTCTTGAGTTTTGGATTCATGTTCTCTTCTGCCTTCACAAATTTAAATTCTCCAGAAAAAGGTTTTTTCATGTAAGTGTGGATTTCTCAGCATGAACTGTTTGGGATTGACTTTCTTTTGCTTCATGTTGCTTCTTCAAAATTATGCTTTCATACAAAAAATGTATTTTTTTCAGAATGGGCTTCTTCACCTGGTTTGTATGGCTGCAACTCTTTAGCAAACTACGCGGTTTAGGTGGGCCTTTAGTTACAGTTCTGCAAAGTATTGGCTTGACTGGTTATTTGTTCTTTGACTGGCCCAGGATCACCTTGCCCCCTTTGCCCTCTTTGTTTGAATGCTGACACATACCCAATGTGTATCTGTTTATGGTTTAGCTCTTTACATGTTCATACACTCTAAAATATACAGTAAACTTTCAGAAATTGTTAAATTAAAGATGAGATGTGTGTGTCTTAGTCTCCTCTTATCCAGCAGAGAACTATTTTCTGAGTATAAAGCGTTGTTGCAATAATCACAGAATCACAGAATGTTAGGGATTGGAAGGGACCTTGAAAGATCATCGCGTCCAGTCCCCCTGCTGGAGCAGAAACATCTAGATAAGGTTACACAGGAAGGTGTCCAGGCGGGTTTTGAATGTCTCCAGAGAAGGAGACTCCACAACCTCCTTGGGCAGCCTCACTGTGAAGAAGTTTCTTCTCATATTTAAATGGAACCTCTTGTGTTCCAGTTTGCACCCATTACCCCTTGTCTTACCATTGGTTGTCACTGAGAAGAGCCTGGCTCCATCCTTGTGACACTCACCCTTTACATATTTATAAACATTAATGAGGTCACCCCTCAGTCTCCTCTTCTCCAGGCTAAAGAGACCCAGCTCCCTCAGCCTTTCCTCATAGGGGAGATGCTCCACTCCCTTCATCATCTTTGTTGCCCTGCACTGGACTCTCTCCAGCAGTTCCCTGTCCTTCTGGAACTGAGGGGCCCAGAACTGGACACAATATTCCAGATGCG
>VWYH01010667.1:97573-118843 GCA_013399365.1 Pampusana beccarii
TCTTATCCTTGATATGCCTTGAGATGGCACCAAGGATAAGGTGTTCCATCACCTTTCCAGGGATGGAGGTGGGGCTGACCGGTCTATAGTTACCTGGGTCCTCCTTCTTGCCCTTTTTGAAGACTGGAGTGACATTTGCTTTCCTCCAGTCCTCAGGCACCTCTCCTGTTTCCCAAGACTTGGCAAAGATGATGGAGAGTGGCCTTCGATGTTATGGACAGTTCACAAAATTCTAGAAAACTCTGTGTCTTCGTGCCATTCCAGCCAACAGGAAGAGCTGCAGGACAGGGTGGGCATGCTCTTTCTACAGTGCCCGCTGTCTTTCACTGATCAGCTTTTTGTATGTCTTGTACCAGTTGCGTAATGGCAACCAATCCAGATAATTCAGTCATAATAAAAGCATGGGAAGATTAAAAGCAAATTTCGTGTTACCTAACAAGAGAATGATTTGGAGAAGCTACTCAGTGAGGAGGATCTGTTTTTTGGAAAGGTAAAGGGGAGTACAATTCTGATGCAGAACCAGACAAATTTGCCTGAAGAGCTGTAACATCTCAGTTTAACCCCACCCTGTGTACCTCTGGATAACAAGTTTCTAAGAGCTTGTTCAGATTTCTTCAACTGTGGGGTACGCAGACTTCTTTTTTTCATGCGACACCCTTAAACTGTAGAACTCCCTGTCAGAAATTGATGCCAGAAACAATGGAGGTTAAAATGGTTCAGGAGCAGTTAGACAGATACTTATTTAGACAAATAGTTACGTATGAAAACCTATTAAACAAAAGGACACAATTTTTGTATTATGAAATCCCTAGGCTGCAAGTAGCTGAAATGATATACTAGGTAAAGTGTCAGTGTGTAGTTTCTCCTTTAATAAATTTTCTCTAAACATCCTCTGTCAGTTGCTGTCGGAGAGAGGACAAAAGAGGTTTAGCTATAGCTGTTTGTACATTTTTATTTCCAAGGCCATCTCCTGCTAGAGGACAAAACAGACAGTTGCAGTCCTACCTACATGCTTTTGCAAGATAGGCATTATCAACTCCACTTCCACTGTTTTTGCAGTCTAAAGGTTGTTTTTTAAGTGTCTCGTGTCTATAGTGTCTTGTTACTATAGGCAAGCTATAAAACTTTAAAATTCCATTTGATTATGTAATGTCATAATGTATAACACTTTTTCAGTTATATCCATTTCAGTAAAATCATTTCAGAAAGTGACTGTTGCGTTGTGTTTCATTTGTTTTTTCAGATTAATCTCGTTCACTGATTAATATATTCTCTCTTGTACATTAACATCAAAATGCAAGCAAAACACTGTTTCTGTGACTCTAGGGATGTTTGTTCGATAGACACACTGTCGCTAAGAATAAAGACTGCCTTCCTGACGGTCTGTCTTGTTCTCAGACTCCATATATTAACTGCTTTTTTTGCGGATATTCTTTTTTGTCCACATTTAAATGAGTCTGAGTCTCCTAAAACTTGAGTCAAGTGATTGAGCTCTGGCCCTGCAAGATTTTGGTTGTCCCTCCAGGCTGGCCCTGAACACTAGAAATTGTCAGTAGTGGCACCAGGTTACAAAAGTAAACAGATCTGAACAGAAGCTTTACTTAATGTGAAAGCCAGTGAAATATTTGGTGCTATGCCACGTGTCACAGGCAGTGATTAAGCTTCTTGCAAACAGCACTCCGCCTTTGTCCTTCTTAACTGCTTCCCAACATTTTGCTCAGGATTACTGTAGGCAAATAGCATTGATGCTCTGGGATGGCCGTGTGCACCCAGGAACCGCAGCTCTGAAGTGACAGCACCTTTAGAGCTGCAACAGAACCACCTCTACCATGTTCTGGATGGAATGAGTGACGGACTGTCATCACAGCCGCGTAGTCTTTCTGCTTCTCTGTGACTGGGCAAGTTGTTCTCATGTGTATCTGTAAAAAGGGAAGGCTAAGTTCGAGTTATGCCAGTTCATCCACTGTGTGAATGACCGTAGAAAGTGAAAGACAGTGATGAAGGCCAGTGGATTTTAGCTTGACTTGACAATGTAGATGATGAGTTACCTGTTTGATCAGAAATTATGTAATATATGAATGGATGGAGGAGTTTATTTAACACTCCAAAATTTAGATTTAGAGATCTATATGTACATGTAAGTATATATGTTTATATATTTATATACACACACAATCACTAAGTTGATAAGTATTTTTACTAGATGTGATGGCTATTTTTATAGTTTACATTTTGCTGTTTATGTTGTAGATAACTTTAAAATTGTTTTCCTCTTCACCTATCTTTTTACTCAATTGTGTTAAAAGATACTTTGTAGAAGTAAACTATTAGAATGTGTTTGTTATTAAAATTACTATAGAAGTGAGGGCCTAAAGAGATGATATACCTAAGTATTATGGAAAGAACATGTAACCTAACAGATTGAACACCCTTGAATGCAGAGCAGAAAACAAAGAAACTGTGTGTTGTACTGAAGAAATGCATATAGTCAGAGTCTACAAAAGTAGAGCAGGACTGGTTATTTCTAGTAGGGGTTATTAGCCACAGAGCCCCTGCAAAGCCCTGTGCGTTCTTTGCTGTATGGTCACACTGGTGGGTTTTCAGTGGAGAGGTGAAGAGGGAGTCCAGGCTTGGTGGAGGTGTGGGAGCTGCAGGTGGAACTTGGGTGTCTGAAACCCAGAGTGAGACAGCATTTCATATGCAGGCCACTGCTAAGCATTTCTGAGTTGCTATGTTTAGTTAGCTTCCCACTTAAACGAATTTTATGCATTTTATTTTTTTAGGCTGGGTAAAAAGCCTAAGGCTGGGTTGGAAACACTTGGCAGTCAGGCTTTTGTACACTAAGGACTCTTGACATCTAACTTGCTCAGATGTTTCTCGTGTGAGAACCAACTCTATTTGTAGAAGTGTCTCCATCAAAGAAGGAACCTGTAATTACTACCAGTTGTCATAGCCATGTTTCTACAGCCTTCTACCCTGATACACAGCAACAAGAATGGACAAACAGTCCTATTTTATTGTGCTGCTGTGCACATCAATATCCTACCATGCCACAAGCATGCTTTTATATTTTTGTATGTTTCTGCTGATGTGAATGAAGTTCTTAAATATGATAATAATGTATAGCAACAACATTGGATCCCTTATTTGCGAGGTGAATTCTAAATCTGTTTTCCAGAGTCTTGTTTATACATTTTGGACTCTTTTTCTTACTTATAAATGCTTAATAACCATATCAAATGTTTCTCTGTTTTGAAAGATACTGTGATAAGCCTAAGCTGAAAATGTTAGAAAAATATTATGCTGTGTATCAGGAAAAGATTGTGTTGCCAAAGCAGATGAAACAGATAGCATTGATGTACAAGCTAAAGAAAACAAGGAAGAAGCCTTTGTATTTTCTATTCTGTTTCACCATGGTTATGTGTCCAACCCTAAGGTTCTAAGTTACTGCAGCAAAACAAAAGAAGACAAACCCAATTTTATGATGAAGCTGTCCGCTGTGTGTGCACTGGGACACAGGAATGCCACAGTAGTGTAGTGGCTGGGACACTTGTCTGAGTCCCAGTCTTTGATCTATGGAAAGTTTTAGTATTTTGCAAAAACTGAAGATGGGTAAAACACTGAAATAGTTGTTTAGACTGGGAACTGAAACTCAGTTTCTCAGTCTCAGATAATACTAACTGGGCTGAAAAATAATGCTTCCTCAAGATTTCTGGTTTTGTCTTCTGAATCTTCAGCACTTCAAGTATATAATCATATCAACCTCTAGTATCAGGCCTCATTTCATTTAAACATCAAAGAACATGAAACATAACAATAGTCCTTTTTAAGGTTCTAGCCATTAGGCAGCACAGGGACTTTTCTTCCAGCGCAGCTGTAGTTTACCACAATAAAATCTCCTCCTTTAAGTATACTTTATGGAAAATGTTACATTTCATCTTTTTTTTTTTTCCTTTTTTTTTAAACTGATGAGAAAGAAGCTGGCTTGTTACGTCTGCATCTTAGTGGTAACTCCACAGCCACCCTCAAGATACCTTGTGTTACATATGCAGACAGGAGGTTTGCAAATCTGATGGCAGAGGAGTCTACAGGGTTTGCAGAACCCCAGGACAAAACACAGCCGTGTGCCACCATGCACATTTGGACAAGCTCTAGATCAGGGGTGTCAAAGTTGTTTTCAGCAGGGGCCACATCAGCTACTCCTACATTTACACAGTCCTAAAATCATGTTCAGCCCTTTGAAGGCAACTGTGAGGCTGGTGTGGCCCCTGCTGAAAATGAGCTTGACACCCCTGGGCTAGATGTTACTTGCCAGTGGTCCATAGATGTGTGGAACCTGTGCAGGCTGTGGTAGACGAGGGAGCACACCGTGCTTTGCAAAAGAAAAAATGAAGTTGTCGTAACTGTGTTGCTTTGAGCTGCCACGTGTGTGGATGCTGTGATCCAACCCATATTTTTGCTCTTTCTTACTTACTGTGAAATCTGATTCTGAAATAGCTCGTAGCTTTGACTGAAATACTTTACAACTGTGTGTGTTTAGTGTCTCCTGCTGCTGGTGGTGAGTTTGTCTGAAGACACGCCATGTGTGGCAATACTATTATAAACATCGGTATTTTAAAGTCATGGGCTTGTGTTCAGATATACTCCAAAATCTGGTGTAATACACAGCCATCACTGAAGGCAGTTTAAGCCAAACTGTTTTATATCATGGTTGCAGGGGTTTAAAGCATGTACATGCCGTGACTCACAATAACTTAGCCGATGGGTGGTAATTAATTAAATTACCTCAGTTTCATTGCGGTTGGTGGTATTCCAACCCAAATGTTTTTATCAGGCATGTTAAAAATTTACCCCTGCAGTAGGATCTATGCCAATAAATTCTGGAAGAATCAGAATTATTTTAGGTAAGTCCCTGTTCGTTCTTTTGGTAGAAACACTTTGTATAATATTTTCGCTTATTGTTCTTCACAACTAGACATTGCATATATATTCATACATATGTATGTTAAATGAACTATTTGTACATAGTTCAGCGTATTATCTTGCCAATTATCAAGTTATTTAACCTTCCTTAAAGGTGGAAATCTCTTTAATTACAATGACAGCTTGGCAACCACCAGTTCGCTGGGAGGCTTTTACTTCAGCAGCAGCAGACTTAGAACACCCAAGAAGTTCCCCAAAAGCACTGCTATTATTCATATATCTTACATAATGAAATACTGGACTAAAAGCTTTGATACTGCAAGATGGAAGTGTATGTTCTGCAATTTAGGGAGAAAAAACAAACTAGAAATCCTTGTCTTTCTTCAGAGTAGTTTTCCCAGTTGTATCCAGGAATTCAGTTTTTCAGTTACTTTTTGTAATAAGATTAGACATGTATATGTAAAGACTTCAATATGCATGTTTAAGGTAGCCATTTCCCAAAAAAGATGAGAATTGCAGTGTGATCCTTCTAGTTTTACTTCTTTTGAATCCTAAACGGAAGAGTAAATAACAGAAAATAAAATTGTTTCTTGTTGCAGCCTTTATCCTCATCTCTACTCAAGAGCATACATTAACTTTAGAAATCCTGAGGACATCCTTCTTTTTAGAGATCGCTTTGATGGCTATGTCTTCATTGATAATAAAGGTTGGACTATTTGTAAGATATTAAATGTGTATATATACATATACCATTTTAAAACACAAATTCATTTCATTTTTCCTAATTATGGCAGGTTTTTTTTTTCCTCAGTATACAGTTAATTACATAAAAATATATTAAAATCTAGCATTTAAAAGGTAATGAAATACAAATTGTGTTTGTCCATGCAGTCTTGCTTCTCTGTGTGGTGTGCATGCTTTATCTGCATTCTTGTACCTTAAGCAATACACTCTGAAGATCCTATTAATTGTCTCAGGCAAGCTTCACAATTCATCACAACAGTAACTGAACACATTGCAAGCATGAATTGTTACATCTTTAGTGTGTTTCTGGGAGATAAAGTTGTGCCACTAACTCCCATTTTGAAAAGGCAAGATGAAAACTTGTCTGCATTATTTTGGTTGCCCAATTTGAGACCCATATGGCTTGACTTTTTAGAACATTTGCAGATATCTTGAGTTGAATTGCATGAAGAAGAGTGATAAATTTACTGGCCACATTTAAAATGCTCAGTGTAGAAAATTTTGCCCTGGTTACAAGAACTCTGTGATGTAGATGTGGATAAATCCAGGTCTCCTACAGTAGCACGATATTGCCATAGCCACAAAATGGTACTTTCCCTTTAGCAGTTCCTTGTCTCCTTCACTTACACCTTCTGTAAAAGAATGCACAGGTTGTATAAAACAGACTTAAATTTGTGGATTTCTTTAAACATTGTCCATTCTGTTGTAGGCTTCTAACTTAGATGGATTTTCCAAGAGATGGAGAACAATACACTCCCTGCAGTGTGTGATTCCCAGATTTCAAATTCTGTTGTAAAGCAGTAGGCAGGGTAGCTCCTAACCAACAGATGCCAGAATTTTCTAATGTGCAAATTTTTTCTTTCCATCTTCTCAGAAAAAGCTGGGTTGTTTTAGATGAAAAACTAGAAATAAACTTTTTCGTAATTCTGCCAAGACTTCACTTTGTCTAAGTTAAGCACATTCTTCAGTGTTAGCTAGACTGAAGCCAGAGTGTTCTGTACATTACAAAACAGAGCTTGGATGCAGCTGGCCAGTTTGGCCTGATTGTGCAAATAAAGAGTGCAAACTTTGATGAGAGGTGCCCTCTGGTGAGGATTGCGGTGGCATTGCATTTACGAGGCTAAAATTAAAACAAGCATGACCAGATTCAGTAAAGTTAACAAGTATTCTATCAGATTTAAGACGTGTTTTCGATGGACTTGAGCAAAGTGTAATCTTGAACCTCCTGCAAGTGGAAACCAGGTGAAATTCAAAAGCTACACGCAGTTCTGACTCCAGTCCAAAGAAGAATCCAGTATTTAAGGCAGAATTCAAAACAAAGTATCCATGCCAAAAACACAGGCAAGGAGTTGTGTAGTACATCATAAACAGGAAAAAAAACAAACCAAAACAAACACAACAAACAAACGCAAACACACAAAGAAATTTCACAATTCTACACACTGAGTTTTACAATTTTGAGCCTGACAGAAGGTGGTATGGTTTTTGATTGCATGTTACCCAGCATATTTATTCTGGCAAGAAGACTTTACAGAAGCAATTCAATTGTTTCACATTCATTTTCCGGTAGTACTTACTTGTCAGGCTGAGATTTTAGGTAGTTTTTTCTGATCAATGAATATGTGCGAAGAATTAAGAGGGAATTATAAATGATAATGCAAGAATTTTATTGTGTGTAGTCGTCTTCATTTTGACAGTGTATGTCCACAAATATCTAATGTTTACATATATATATAATTAAAATATAAATGTATTCTGTTTTGATTCTAAAATACTACTACATATATTTTTTCATTAGAAGTTTAGGTTGGGCTTGTAGAAACATTCACCTTTGATTTCAAGTAAGACTGCCCAACACAATTTTCAGGAGTTTTGAAAATCTTACCTGAACATAAGGAATGTTTTTCCTCCCTCAAAAAATTAAGCATTGATCTCTTTTAAGGTTTGGAGTATCCTGCAGTGGTTGAATTTGCACCGTTCCAGAAGATTTCAAAAAAGAAGCTGAAGAAAAAAGATACCAAAGCTGGGAGCATTGAAGACGGTAAACATAATTTCTTGGTGTCACAGTGGAAAATAAATGCCACTTCTGTAGTGCATTGCAAAGTATTAACATAATTCAAAAATTTTTCTTCACAGATCCAGAATATAGGAAATTTTTAGAGAGTTATTGTGCTGATGAAGAAAAAATCTGTGCCAATCCTGAGATTCTTTTGGGAGAGATTGAGGCCAAAACAAGGGAACTCATTGGTCTGTTTTCTTGGTTTTTTCTTCTTATTGAGAATATTGAATATCTTCTTTTTATATCTTTATGATACTACCTGCAAGAGCTGACCTGTTCAGCCTAACAGAGAATGAGATGATTGCTGTGAAATTTTTGTTACCCAGCCAAGTAGTGCCAGGAAACCCCCCACCTTTTGTTTTAAGTCTCTATGCATGGGATCACTTGACTTCACTGGAAGCTTTGCATGCACGGTGGCTTCAGAAATAGGTCCTGATACTTCTGAATACTTACAGATATATTAAAAGCTGGCAGATTTGTTTTTGAAAGAGAAAATAGCTGAATACTTAACATTTGATCCCTGATATTAGCTGTTTTTATTGTGAAACGTGAAATTATTTCTGTTTGTTCTCACGGTCAAGATTCTGCAAAAGCTTTGAAAATAAGACAGCACTTGGTTTTCTGTGTGTGTGCAGCACGACTTTCAGAGTCTCTGGAGGAATCTTTAGTCAGATCAACATTGAGACCTTCAGTGCCAGTCTGCATTTTCAGGATTACATGGAGTATTCATACACTGCATCTCCAAGTGACAACATGCAAGGCACTTTCTCTTTCCCTAGATGTGACAATTGAGTAGGGAAAAAAAATGAACTTGGCTATTATTTCTTTACAGTCTAAAAGAGCCACCTCTTTTGATTAATGCCATTTGTCTGTCTGTCCCTGCCTGTGACAAGAATTTCTAGAGTAGCATTAATTAATGTTAGAAGTATGGACATATAGGGTATTCTGTCACCAGTAAAACTTGCTTATTGCTTTTCTAGATAGGAAAGTTCCCCAGCAATTTTTACTTACCCCAGATCTTCCCTAATATTTGACAGCAGACTAAATGCAGTCAAAATTTTCTAAGAAAGTTTACAATTTCAAGAAATATTTATTAAATTTAACATTTTCTCACAATGACAATGATTAGTCTTGAGAGTGGCAGGTTTCAGAATAACAATGTTGGCTGAAGGCAGCTTTCCATTAGGAGTTTTAATGTTTTATTTCTGTTAAATCACAGGAAGTCAAATTAGTTGCCATTTTTTTTCCTGCTGTTCAAAACTGTGACCATTGCTATCAATATAAAAATGAGAACAATTCAGTGGATAGCATATGTGTAGCAAAAGTATGTCAGGGTTTAGTTGCATGTCCAGTTTCAAAGGTGTTACTCCTATTGAAGTAAATGAAAGATGTGCCCAGGACTTTGTTGGCAGAATTGGGCCTCACCATCTCAGCATTTCTCCAGGTAGTGTTACCGCAAACCAGCATGTTTTATGCATCACGTCAGATGTGTTAGCTCATCAGTTTCAGTGTGACAGAGAGATATAGAACAGATTTTCTCTGTAACAAGATGAAGGTAAGCTCATTCTTCTGGCTTATTTGTAGAGAGCAAGATAAAGTATTAAAGTTACGGTCTTCATTTTGTAATTGATTTTCTTTTAAAATTTCTTAAACATTTTAAGAAAAAACGCTTAGATTCTAACTTGCAGTAAGGCCCATAATAAGATGGGTAAGATTCAAGTTTGACAAACATTCTTTTTTGCCTTCCTCTTTCGATAGTACTCATCATATTGTCTCTCTTCCGTGAACTTCAGGTTATAATTTCTGATTAAACCTCTTGCACCACAGGCTTACTTATGATTAGGGTCAAGCTCTGGACTCCCCGTGCAGCTTATCGCCAGACCCTCCAGTTACCATTTGTGGCCACTTTCAGCTTGTAAAAGTGCCCAGAGACGGACATTGCTCAGATGGGGGAGCTTCGGGGAGCAAGAGAGAGAGTCAGAGCTGCAGATCAGAGGGACTGGCAGGGAGGGTGCTGGGGACCTAAAATTTGTCAAAAAGTAAGGGCTGAGGGGAAAAGAGAGGGGGATGGTGGGCAGCATGGAAAATCTAGGGAGAGAGGGAAGAAGATTTCAAATCAACAGTCTTTTTTGGTTGTTGCTTTTGACCAGTGATATTTGCTAGATATAAGTATTGAATCTTATCAAGCCTTCCTATTCATAACTCTGTAAGAAGGTTTCATCATTAACAAATGGGTTGCTAGCAGGATATATAGATTTTCAAGACAAAAACATTCAGCTATCTTTGGGATATGAATTGTGTCTAGAATTTGGATATACCATTTTAAATTTAATGAACTTTTTATTTATTTCTTCTAAATCCTGTCATGCATTCCAACAGAGAAATTTTCTTCTGGTTTTATGAAGGGTCGTATAAATAATTTTAAATTCTTTCTATCTATCTTTCTTTCTAACTCTATCCTGGGACATCTAAGGTTGACATCATTTAACTACTCACAGCTATAGGTACACGAGGTTTTAATTTGGTACTGACAGTCATGAATGCTGTACATGATACAGAATTTGATTATGACCTCCAAGTTTTTGTAGAATTTGGAGATGGTTCAGGCAGGTGGCTTAGGCTGAATTTCAGAGTGTGGAGACAGCTCTGTAACGTAAGAATGGCTGTGTGAGCCAATATATGAGGCACTTTATTTGGGAAACCAGAGTTTTGTTGAATCTGTAACCTGGGACAAACCACTTATCTCTTATTCATGCTGTTTTCCCGTGGAGAGGCGAATGCTGAATGGTAGTTAATTGGAAATGTTATATGAGAATGAAAATATTTCCTTCATGATGTACTTTGAAATCTGGGATTGAAAAATGCTATGTGAGATTACCGTAATGTGGTCTGTATATGAAGAACAATGTAGCTAATTTTGATGTACAAAACTGATATGTAGGAGTAGATTCTGAACACCCTTCCTTTTTGGTGAGCAACCATTTGATGAGCATTTTCTGAACTGAAAAAGTAACGATTTTTAATTAAACAATCGCGCAGCATACCTCTGTTGCTTCTGACCCTAACAGCTAAGAAGCAATGAAGTGTTTTAACAGAATGATGGGAATGCCTTCAGAAATATATAAAACAAATAGGTTTATTAATTATTTGTCTCCCTTGCTTATAAAGCTAGAAAAAAGGGGTTAGCACTGAAGTAAAGAAATGAGTACATATTTTAGGAGTTGAACACTATATCACAAATTTTTTGTGTTTTAGCTAGAAGAACAACACCCCTTTTGGAATATATTAAAAATAGAAAATTAGAAAAGCAGGTACGTTCAGACTTTTGCCTGAAGTTCAACATTTATGTTTCACGTGGTTTTCTGTTGGACAATTTACAATTAGTCGTTTTGAACTCTTCAGAGAATACGAGAAGAGAAAAGAGAAGAACGAAGGCGGAGAGAATTGGAGAAGAAACGTCTGCGGGAGGAAGAGAAAAGGAAGCGCAGAGAAGAAGAAAGACGTAAAAGAAAAGAAGTGGAGAAGCAAAAGAAGATTTCTGAAAAAGAAATAAGAATCAAGGTACTTTAATGAGCAAAACCTATTCCTCTGTTGCAGTTATACAGAAGTTCCTTTGGTGTCTCACACTGTCTATCCAACGTACTAGGATACAGTGTGGAGATACCAAACCTGTTTTGACTGGCAGGGGAGGTGATGTAGGGCTTTGACTAAGATGTGTTATTGAAAGGTGGGTCTAGTTACCTTAGGTACAATGACATGCTGATGCAGTTATGACAGGTAACTCAGATATCTTTATGGGACACCGCCACATTCTATGATGACTTAATCTGACAGAACCCAATTGTTCTGTGCTAACATGTTGGAAGATTGTTGCAAATACGTCTTTAGCACTTTCTGTCATGTAAATCTTCATCTTGTCGTACGTGCGGAGAGTTCTTTGTGTTTATGCTCACAACTGATTTATTTTAATAGACTTTAACCAAGTTATAACAAAGTGTTGCTAATTTCAGGCTGTGCTGCCTTCTGACATTCTGAATGCATGTGCTTTTAGTGCCTTTAATTAGGGAGGTGTATTTAAGATGACATAGGTAAAAACTATTCATCTGAACTAAATTTAGTGGTATTGGAAAGATTTTATAGGCTATTTTGAGGAAGAAAGTTGGTTTAAGAGTCTGTAACTTAACACAAGGGCACACAGGCTCGCTCCAGATCTTGTGGGGAGAAGCCACCAAGCTGTGTACTTCTTGCCTTTTCCTTTTCTTCCTGGAGAACAGTTGTCTTTACGTGGATGTATAAAAAAAAAAGGTAAGTTCTGAAGCCGAATTGCAGATTTTTCATATTTGGGCATAAAGAAAAACATTCTAGAACTTTGGAAAAAAAAGAGACTTGCTTTTTAAAATGCGTTACCCAAAATCAGTTGTCCAGAAGACCTCAGGATTTATGACATATCTGTGGCAATCTGACCGTGAAAGTTAGTTCTGTGTCTGAAATAAAAGGATAGCATTACCAAAGAGAAACATTACGGAAGTTTTAAATATCAGTGAAGAATAACTTGTGCTTATTTCAGGAAAACTGGTGGAATGAAAAGACTGGTGAGGTGTCTTGCCTATTCTTGAAATATTACAGAAATTGTTTGAGGCAGTTAGGCCTTCTATAATGATTATTCCTGTAATGCTAGACACTGCTTGAGCCCTGTGCAGCTTATTTGTGGTGAAAGGAACAGAATTCTTGGGAATCTTAATGTCCAAGGTGGAAATACAATACGATCTTTTCTGCTAACATCATAATTTTTTCCTTAGTCTGTATTTCTGTCAGGATATATTTATTCTAAGCACCGATTTCTATATGCCAGTCCATCCCAAGTAGTTCACGTGTAACGCATTTTATATATAATATTTAATGGAGTGAAGTATTAATCTTGCTCCTTTTGTTTTAGAGGTTCTGCTTTTTCTTTTATTGGCAATAACATTGACCTCTGTTATATGATTTCCAAGAAATCATAGACCATAATAATATGTTTATATATAAAACATAGGAAAGAAAAGGAGGTAAGTGCTTTCTCCAGTACTGTCAGCATGTTTAAAAGTGTGAAGTTCAATGCCTGTTAATGACTGTCACTCCTTAGCAAAAATAAACTGCCCTCTTTAAATAACTTTTGAAATGGTATGCTTTGTAACATATATTCCTAGCATTTAAATATCTTCAATCTTAATAGTTTTTTGAGGTATTTAATATATTGTTATAATGTCTGTTGCAATAGATGAGAATAATTTTACATCATAATGTAAACAAATGTTTCTTAGCTTCTCAAGAAGCCTGAAAAAGGAGATGAGCTGGCCAATGAAAAACAAAAAGAAAAAGGTGAAGAAGCTGATATTGAAGAAAACAAATGGGATAAATCACCTGGATCTGGCAGTATAAAATCTAAATCATTGGAAGGCTCACTAAAAGAACTTAAGGAAAGGTAAGTAATATTTATCTTTAAGGCTTCAAGTTAGTTCCTAAATTTTTCACTTGAAGGCTTAAACATGATGTAAGTCGTAAATTCGGTGGCCATTTTGTCAGCAAGGAACTGATTTCATTCTGTGTGTGAACAAATCTATCACTGTCCTTTTTGCAAAAGGTGTTTAGTAACAGCTTACTGACCTGATGTCAGGATTAGTGGATGCAGGTTTTTATTTATGATTTTTTTTGAAATCCCAGATTAGAAGGATTTCTGTGTGAAAAGTCAGTCAGAGTTTCATCGTCATTTCACCTGTTGCCCATCAAGAGCTCAGCTAAGGCCCTCCTTTCATTACTGATGTCAAAGACTAAATGAGCTAGGATGCCTTATTTTTCCATCACACTTCCTTAATTTTTGCTGCAATAAGCAGATAAATGTCTTTGATAAATGGGACAACGGCAGAATAGTTAAAATGTGATAGATACTTGCAGAAGGCGGTCTCTGTCTCCCACTGCCTTTTGGGTTGCATATGTAATAGCAGGAACAAGAGCCATAGTCCAGTTCCATAACTGCGGTAGCCTAGAAATGTCTTGCACATGTTTTCAGCAGCTGTCTCTCTCTTGTTCTTTGGCATGTATATCCCATTGCGAGCAGGATTCACTGTAAGATGTGTAAGATACATACCTAACAATGATGTGCTGCTGAGGTAAATAATATTTCGTTCTTCAGTAGCATCTTCTTCAGCCGAGCTCTCAGAAGTACTTTGCAAAATGAAAAAACTTAAACTGAGGTGTCAGGTATATGTATAAGTTGTATGCATGGAGAAACTTGAGCATTTAAATGATTTATATAAGGTATTATATGCAAAGTACTAGAGGAAGTTTGGGATTGTGCTCTAGGAGCCTTGCAGGCTACCTGCCTATTCTGTGTAGTTTAAATTTTACCTTCGTCCATGTAGGTTCTTGATTTTTTTGAAAAGTATGCAGGAGCTGCAAATTTTCTCATAATGGCAGATAGAAAAATAAAGAAACAGTGAACTCTGGAAAAGAAAACTGCTGAATTTGCTAATTGGAGAAGTGGTTCATTGGTAACGTTCTACATGCATTATTGGTCTTTTTTATTTCTCAATAAGGACATCAAACATAGGCTCAGTGTTTCAGTATGTTAACTATGTCCTGGAAGATGCTGAAAACTTGCATTTCCTTTTCTCTAATGGAAATTGAAAACATTTAACACCCCGTTTTTTGACGTTCAACAGAGGAAACATGGAACAACATCAACAGAAACACTTGGAGGGGCAAATCAGTTGTTTGCTAATAAGGCTTTTTGTGTATTAAGCTTTCGGTGGTG
The DNA here is from genome assembly GCA_013399365.1 of Pampusana beccarii. Taxonomy (NCBI): domain Eukaryota; kingdom Metazoa; phylum Chordata; class Aves; order Columbiformes; family Columbidae; genus Pampusana; species Pampusana beccarii. The sequence goes on from VWYH01010667.1 coordinate 112,093, forward strand.
CCATGTAACGTTTTTAGTATTGATCTTGCAAGTTTAATACGGCATTAATGTAGATTTTCCAGGTGTAAACCAGAATCCTTTTGGCTGTGCAGGTACAGTAAGAGTTACCTTGTCTTTCTAAGTGCTCATTTCATCATTATTAGTAGTGGGGGTGACTAGGTAGCAAGCTATGAGCTATTTCAGCTGGATTGAGAACTAAAGGTTTAACTATGTCACTGGCTGAAAAATCAGTAATGAACTGTAGCTTCCAACTCCACGTACAGGAGACTGAATTACCTGTTGGAAACCATGTTTTAAGACTTACTAGCAATAGCTTTCTACCACAAATGAGAACCTCAGTAAGTGCATGAGTGTACGTGGTCACATACGGATTTGAAACTATACCAAATGGAAATGTGCTTCCATTCCCTGTCTTTCCATTCATTTCTGCTTTCTTTTTGCTGGCTGCGTAGCTTCTTCTACTTGCACTTTGTAATTCCGTTATTGCCTATCCCACCATTTCCATTCTTGCTTGCCTGTTCACCGTGACTGAATTTTAGGAAGCTACTTGAACCACTCTTGAACTGGAGTTTGTGTTCCCCGTCACCCACCGACCTCCAGGCACCTTCATTCCTTCCTCACCCACAGGAACTGGCAGGGAAAGAGACGGGTACCAACAGATCCAGCTGTGTCTTTCTGGCTTTTTGGAAGATCATGTTCCAAAGCCTTGCTAGGACTTGGAGTTAGTGTCTAGAATAGCATATTAAACCTGAAACAAACCCTTGAGAACTGACGGAGTATTTTATATATATGCGTCTGTGCTACAGGTACAGTATCTCTGTAATGGTGATGCAGGTGTCTGTGACAGCTGGGACGTTGCTTCCCTTTGGTGAACGTGTTATGCTGACACAACCAGAGTCTTGTGAAATGCTGAATAACTTACCCATCATTCAGGTTTTGTTGCTGACCTCCAGCTCTTCCTCAAATGGGGCCACTGTCTTGGCAGCCCCACCAATGCCCACATTTGTGGCAGAGGCTGATGTTTTTCACAGTTCTGTTCTTTTTTAAAAAAGGTGATGTAGAAAGATACACTTTCATTCATATTAAACCATTCTAAAAGAGAAGCATATCACTATTTGATCACTACACCATTAGAAAATCTCCGTCCTCTCTTGATTCTGTCTGCTGATTCCCAAAATGTGAGCAGACTGTCAAAAGGAACTTTACTGTTTCAATTTTAAGCATTTTTACATATGAAATATATGAATAGAAACTGCTGGTATTTGCTTCTTTTAAAGTTCAATCTATTCTCTAATCTTTCTTCATTATTTGCAGTTTTGCTTTGTGAGAAAACGACCCAGTTGCTGAACAGGAACAAATGAAGTGAATTGCATCAGACAGGCAGCAAAATGTTGCAAACTGATAATATTTATTGTATGAACCCATTGCAGCATAGCAGAAATTAAGTATTATGTTGTGGTAAGGTAATGGTCTTTCACCCAAATAAAAAATGCAAAGGTAGGCTAAATTACTTGGAGACATAATAAACACAAGCCTGGAACATAGTGTTCATTTTCACAAGTGTCCTCCCCAAGTTGCAGTGTCAGTGAATACGTCTTGTTAAATAGAGTTATAAACCAAATTGATACATGGTACCTGCACAATTCCTTTGGGCCTTGCATGTTCCCGTTCAAGGGAATTCTCACGTACGTGAGTCACCTCAGGAACAGGCCACAAGACATAATCATGCAGCATGTGTTTATGTGAAGAGTATTGGGGAACTATTTATGGGATTGCAAAGAGGGATAAAAGCTGAAGAATGAGCTTTCCATGACAGCTGCACAGAAGCAGATTTTGCTTGCAAAGCTTTGTTTGGTATTTTGAACTGAATGCATAGTTAAGGGCCAGACACATGGGTGAGAGAGACATTCAGCAAAATTGCACGCAACCCGTTTTAATGAGAAAAAGCCAGCCTTGCTATACAACTGATCTAAATATTGTTGAAGTAAAAGGAAGGCTTCATATTGTGTCCTTCAACAGTTTGTTGTTTTTATGTTTGCCTTTTTACTATTAATTGCTTGGATTTTCTTTATACATGCTTGTAGGTCACAAAATGATAGTGACAAAGAGCAAAGAGATTTGGAGAGAAGATTTCGAGAAAAAGAACCTGAAAGACAAAGGTACCGACTGGATGATGGCAGAAAGCATAGAGCTCACTATGAGTTTGACAAGTTTGTGAGAAGGAATGAAGAAGAGCTGAAATGGGGGAAAGGATGCAACCAAGACAGAGGAAAGAAAGGGAACTACAACTACAGCTTCACTGTGGAGGCAGTAGACAAACTGGGTAAAGAGGACAAGTGTGATGACATGGCATCCAAAAAGGAGCGCATAAGAAATAAGGTTCTTTTATTCATTTAGGATAATCTTTCATTAGTTACATATGCTTCAAGATAACAGGTTTTACTTTTGCAAACTCAGCATAAAGATGCTTTTTCAAAAAAACCAATTCTTTGTTTCATTCTCAATACAACCCAGTCTTCTTTCTATGGTTATCAGAAGACAACAGCAGTTAAAATAAGTTGAGATCACAGGTCTCTACTCATTCATATTCACAATAGATAGAAGACTTTCTCTCTTCCTTTCAACCCCAGCATTTTTAGAACGCTATTCTTGGAAGCCTTGTGTTTTATGAGTGTATTAAAATGAAATTTAAAAACTATGGCATGCTAGTCTTATAAAAATGTACTTCCATTGACCAGCTCATAAAGTAATTATATTATGGATTGGCCAGGTATTGCTCAGTAGAGGAATTATAGGGACTTAAATAAATAGCTAATTCAGAGAGCGTTGTATTTAGGGGGTGCGAATGTGCAAAGTCTTCAGTACTGTATACCCAGCAGTACGAAAGGGCTGTTGTTTGGTTTGGACAAATTATCCTCATGGTCGTTGTCAGGGAAAGAGCAGGTGCGGACGGGGCCTGGAGCAGACTGTGTAGCAGAGCTGTCCCTTTTTGTCTCCCAGAGACATGGGCATCATTTTTCTCAGACTGTCTAATTTCATGGATGTGTCACGGTCTTTTCAGAAGGCGGCTCTCCTTGTCACCCTCGTTCTCTCTCCATTCCAATCCTAGATTTTCCACAAAAGCTGACTAAAACACTGTTTTGTGTAGAAATTTATTTTGCATGTGAAACTCTTCTTTCCAGCCAAGCGACTGATCTGTGATGTGGGCTGCGGCTGCCGAGGAGTAAATTGGTCATGTGCAGAGTGAGTCTGTGTGGAGTGTGCACAGAGCAGGTCCAGGTGGACTCACTCTGCGTGTCAAGTAAGTCACCCTGTGCAAACACAGAGCGCCTGGTGTGCCCCACTTTTCGTCAGCTGGGCAGCATGGCTGAGATTTATCTGCACAGACACATCGTCCATTTTCCACATACATAAGCAGCTCAAGCTGTAGGACAGTCAGAAAAACAGCTAGTGCAGAAACAGGAAGATGGGAAAAACCTTCTTCCTCATGCTTGCCGTGCTGCTCTTGAAATCTGGCAAAATAATCTGCAACCTTGGAACTGGATAGTGAGTCTTGGAGGCCTTTTGTCCAGCCCTAAGAAGCCACCTCCTTTTTATTCTTCCCATCGCACTTCTCATAGTTCACCGAGTCTCTGGATTAGTCCACAGTTCTAGGTTTGTTCCCTGAACAAAATAAGCAATATCAGTAAAGTTTTTTGCAATGAGGTGACTTTTTTCCTTAGAGTGTTTATCACATAGATAAAAGTTAGAGGCTGAGTTTTGCAGTTTACCTATGGAATTAACACCAGCACAAGTTTTTAGGCAGAGATCGAGCTTCTTTATGAAGTTTCTAATAATTAATTAGAAAATGGGAAATTTCCGGTGTAACAGTCATACAAGTGTTCATGCACACTGCAAGGTACGGAGTCTGTGACATGAAAAAATCATTTGGACCCTTTATCATAAACTTTCCAATTGGTGCTGCTTGTCAGAGGTTCTACGTTTATGCAGCTGTTTGTGATGTAAAGATGTACGTTACGCATTTCCTACCACACTACAAAGCACTAACTAGAATGATCTAGTTGTATGGCCCGGTAGTGAATCTTAAGGTCTGGTTTGGAGATGGAGAATGAAGTGAAGCAAAAGAAGACAATCAAAGGTGATGCAAAAAAGAAAGAAAAACGGAAATCATGTTTGGAACAAGACAGATAGAATGTAAGAGTAAAGACTAGAATTACTTCAAATTATAGAGATGGAAATTAATATAGTTCAATGTAGGACAATGTCAGTGCTCTGCCACTCTCTTAGAATAGGCTGTTTAATTATGTTTGCTAGACTTAACAGAAACTTTGATCAAAAAGCTCTGTTTTTTATGAATGGGTTGCTTTGGAACATTAAAAACTGCTTTTTGTGAGAGCAAAATACTCCCGGTAGGAAGAGATTTCTTAAGCAAAGTTTCTAAGCCATGTGTTTTATTATCAAAATATTAAGAAAGTGCTCTGAAGAGCTATGGAACATCACCAGCTGCAAGTTTGAGGTGTCTTTTCCTTGTAAACTGGCTCCTCTTCCCGTTTTCCAGTGATGGAATCAGCATGTGTATGATGGGGTCACTCACAAAGCCTGTGCGTGTTCAAGTGGGCGAATTCCTCTGCTCTGATACTCAGTATGGAAGGCGTGATATTGCAATAACTCTGCAATTTTATTTTTATATTTGTAATTAAAACGTGCATTCCATGTTTAAATTGTGGTAGTGATTGGTGATTTGAAGTAGCACTGGACACATAACAATTGGTGAAGTTCACTTGAGGATAATTTTCTAGCTGTTGCCTGGTAAACTGGTCTCTGGTTTATTGTTTTTTTGTTGGGTTTTTTTTGCTTGTATTTAATATTTGTCATTTATCTGCTGAGTTGCAATGCCCAGGCTGTTCTTCCCAGTTGATGTTAGTAAAGATAGCTACATTAGCAACATTTTTCAGAGTTTTACCTGTAATACTGTGTTTGATAATTGTCTGCAGTATTGTTTACATCAAATGTATCACAGGGTCTTTAATTTTTCAGGTTTATTTATTCAAATAAATTCAAATGCTTGGCTCCCAAGAATAGCGTTATAAACAAGACAGATACTAAATAGTCAGTTTTCATTACACTCCATTTTTTTCCTTGGGTCTTATGAAATGTAAAGTGATTTAACAGAAAACCTATTTTCTCCACAAACATTCATCACTTTAAAATCCCACGTATGTGTCCCACACGGGTTTCTCAGAGCGTTAACCACATCTCCTCCCTTCTAGGATCGCCCAGCCATGCAGTTGTACCAGCCAGGAGCTCGCACTCGAACCCACACGGGATCTACAAGTAAAGCCTACGATTGCTGCGGGAAATCCTTTGAAGATGCTCTTGATAAAAAGTATGAGGCAGATAATTCAGCTGGAGGTGGTTCTGAGAAGAGCGAAGAAGCAGAGTAAAACAAACTGGAGGGAAGACTTGTGAAGAGGGATGAACTTAAGATTCAGTGTCATCATAAAAAATTCCTTAGGGCTGTTTCAGAGCTCCACAGGTGATTGCACCAACAAAATTACAATAGCTCTGCCTCTTACTTTCTGTAAAATAAAGGGAAGAGTGGCTGGGCACGTGTAAAGTATCCCAGAGAAAAGGAATAAATAGTTGCTTTTTTGCAAAAAGCAGAGCAAACACTATTTGCCTAATTTAAAAGCAGTTCAATATTTTATTAGTTTTACCTTGAAATAGAAAACCTCTAATAGTTTTAAAGGAGTATTTATATAAGACTTTCCAGAAGCGATTTCCTCTCTTGAAGTCTAAAGCACTGAAATGTAGATTTGCATCAGCTGGAAATCTGAGGCACTTTAAATGTGTTTGGTGCGTGACGTGAGGGTCACAGGACCCCGTCCTGCTGGGGGTCGCAGTGGGATCCGTGGGACCAGCCCTGGGAGGCAGCTCTGGAGCCAGCGGTGTTTGCAAGAGGAGGCCCACGGTTTGCACAGCTGTGAGAAATGGCCCTTGGTATCTGTACCTCATGGTGTTTACGTGGGTTTGCAATTAGCTATAGCATCGGATAAATGTTCGTAAAGCTACAAGTGTGGTGTTGATAGAGTTTGTCATTTTCTGAACCACTTTTGCCTTTTATGTTTCAATAGGTTCTTGTGCTTAAAACAGGAAAAAGCTACCACAGACCTCAGCACTTAAACAATATATCTGGTTTTAATAAGCTGTTTTTTATGTTTTTGACACTGACTTAAAAAAAAAAAAGGTGGTTGTACAGTGATGACTTTTTATATGCTAATGTTTCATATAAGTTGCAGTTGCAGCATTCGGAAAATGTATGATACATGAACGCTCTGCAATTCTATTTGTTAAAAAAGCACACATGAATGTCAACTACCATTTTGTAAGTTCTGAGCAAAATTCTGCTCTCTGATACAGGCCCATATATATATATGTGTGTATATGTATATCCTCCACTGTTTTCAATGATAGCTGCTTGTTTACAGAGGGGCAGAACACGTTCATTTGTCTCTCATGGCTGAAAATGTCTCAGTTGTCTGTAACTGAGACCTGCTATGTCACTGAAGTTAAATAGTAAGATATTAATTTATTTTTACATCCTCTTTGAACGTTTTATTATTAAGCATAACATCTAACTGTTCTGGACTGAAAAATTATTTATTGTATTTCCCAGATATTAAGCATCAAATAGAATAAAAGCAAAAAGATTTTGACTATGACTTTGAGACGTTATCTTCTGCAATTTTTT
>VWYH01010667.1:130181-142947 GCA_013399365.1 Pampusana beccarii
CGGGTGCCCGTGGCTGCCGGCGCGGGGGAACAAAACCGGCGGCGCGTAAGTGGCGGCGCCGCGGCTGAGGAGGGCGGGCGGGAGAGAGAGAGGGGGGAGGCGGGGGGGAGAGCGGCCGGCGGTGCGGGAATGAATGGGCGGGCGGCGTGGACCCGGGGGGAGCGGCCGCGGGGGGCGGGCAGGGGCGAAGCTGCTGCCCTGGGAGAGCCTGGTCAGCAGGTATCGCCTCCCCTGAAAGTTAAAGCAATGGCCGGCATTGCTCCGCCAGGAGCAGGTGGAGTACGCTGTGAGTCCTGCTTTCCTGGTGGCGAAATGCGGCGGGACGCCTCGGGAAAAGGGAGTTTTTGCACGGGATCTGTCCCCCACGGGTCTATCCTGTTCACTCGTGGCAGGAATTGCCCGTGAGATCAATGAGGCAGATGCAGACCGAAGGCTCGAAACAAGTCACTGGGTTGCATCTTTACATCGTTAGCGATGGAGAAAGCGAGTCGGCTATTAGTGGCGTTTTAGAGCTGACTTCTTGAACTGAAGGAGGCTCCTCTGCGTTAGCTGCGCTTTCTGGAGCTCGGGGAGGGCTGAGGGAGTAGTTGCCTGTAGTAGCTGCTGCAGCTGTTAGGAGGATTTGGTGCTTGGTTGTGCAGAGGGGACCTTCATTAGTTGATAACAACTCAGCACTGTCAGAAGTAAGAGAGGTAACTGGGAGCTGGACTTCTACTCTTTATAAGTAAGGAATATAGAGACTTTAGATTTCATTTTGCCCTTCTGTAAGCTCCCCTTGAACCTCATTTGCTTTCAGGATGATGTAAATGGAATTCTTAGCCTATTGTCACCAAGATTCACGACCTTTATTCACAGTGCCTGATTAGATTGTGTGCTCTGGTGGGTCCAGTGGCACTTTGTTAGCTCAGGTTCAGCACTGCAGAAATAAGGTTTCTGGGGCCATTTTTTAGAAGCTACCTGTGCACTATTGTCAACTTGGAGTTAGAAAGTCCTACCAGAAGTACATGGCATTAATTTTTCCAACCCTGAATCTGTTATAGATAACATTGATATGACTGCAGTTTATAGTGTTGTTGGATCTTGTATTAAGAGGTAATGTTGCTGTGTAAACTTGTTTTTCTCTTAGCAAAGGTGGAAATCTTGCAAGATAGCAGTTCTGTCACCTTCGTGTTTCTTTAAGTCATTTGGATGTGCATCAGGTATTGTCAGTTTGCAACTTTCCTCTGTCTTGAACCTTTCCTGGATACATGGGACCGCATGATACAACCAATTCCTGCCAGAACCTGGTGTCTCACGTGTTCTCACAGCGTATCTCTGCTTCAGTGGCTGGTCAGGTCAGGGTGTTTGTGCCTTTTTTAGGTGTGTAATTTTAAAGACATGGCTCAGTGATTGTTGCTCGGGCAACTTAGCCCGAATAGGTGGACTGGTAGCTGGGAGTTTGGTTGTGAGGATACAGTCAGATTCCTGTGGATGCTGCTGGGTTAGCAGGAGCATAGTGCTGCCTGTCTTGCTCATGGTGCGTTGGAAGTGGCCCCCTTACCTGCTGTTTGCATTTTGGAGTGTCTGCTCTGCCGCACTGTGGCTGTTTGTGTGCAGCTTCCTCTGGGAGCTAAACTTCTGTTTCTTTCGCCAGTCACAACACAGGGATGTAGCTTCAAGAGAAGCATCATATTGCCACCAGACTGCCACTTACTTTTTGGCACTGCAAGAACATGTCATTTTTCCTATTGCTTAAAGACAGCAGTAGTCTGCATCTGTTCCTGCTAGTAGAGGCAATGATGAAGCTGTATCCAGCTTGCTTGTGCTGGGAACAAACTTCACCATCGACCCTCTTCATTGACAGAGGATATGGCTGAACTGTTTGCCTGCAAGAGAATTCCGAGGCTGATGAAAATGAACAGCTGTGCTGTGAGTGATATAGGGAATCCAGTGTGGTTATAGGGAATCTGAGAAAGTGGCGGACACTCTTTCTGAGGGCTTTCCCACCTGTGCATCATTGATGTGTGTTGCGTGTCCTTATTATCTGCTTGTGTCTAACCAAGCTTGATTCCTTATCGAGAGGAAAAGATACATAGATCCTTCTCCCAGTGAGAACCAGGACAGTCTGATTTTGAAGAATGGTATGACAGACTACTTGTTGCTGTGTTCTGAAATTCTACATGTCATATTAAAAGCAACCTGTAGTTTTCTGTGCTCACAAGCAGTCTGGATCTTTAGCTTTGAGCCCTTTGTTGCTTCCCTGTGGCACTGCCTCATGACAGTCATAGCTTATCCTCTGGAGAGGGCAAGTGCAGGAATATATTAAATCTTGCAACACTTAATGTAGAATTGCAGGTTATTTTTAATAAACACATTCTACATTAGTAGATAGGTAGCTATGAAATTGGAATGGGGTTGAGAAGTGGAGACATGTTGTTAGCTGCCGGAGTCAGTGTTGCGCCACCCCCTGGCTGATTCTTTCTTACACACGGGATCTCCTGTACGTTTCTTTTCTGCCACTGGGAGGTTTTTGAGAGGCTGTAGGAAGTATGGCTTAATCTTCAGTGGGATCCTCAGCGGTGGTGGGATGCTCAGTCCAGGAACTGGCTCTGAAGTGGCCATACATATGGCTTGGGAGGGTACCAGGAGGTCTGTCTGCTCTGTGCATTAGCTTAGCCCACTGCTATTGCTCAGTCTAACATGAGCTCAACAGAGATTGCTGACGCTGTTTGACTGCACTTTGTGGTTACCCTACAATGTACATAGCCAACTTGAGAATTTGCCATTATCTCATTGCCTCTGATTTCTTTGGTACATTTTCTTTCTACCAAATCATGTGTTTGGCCTCTCAGATGCTGAGAACTGAGGGAGAAAAGTGGTGATAGTTCTTTTTTGCTCAGATAGATATGGGTCTGCGTTAACCAATCCTTTCCTTCTGCTGTTTTTCTGTTCTTCCTGTGGTAGGGGAGATTAGGGCCAGAACTGCAGGGTCGGGGACAGGAACTAGTGTAAGGATCTTCAGCATCTCTATATGGAGAGAGGGGAGAGCTAGTGGTAGGAACCTCTCTATGTAGGCTCTAGACATGCATGAAAGAACGTTGTTGGGGAGAGGTGGCTGATGGAGCAGCAGTAGAGGCCAGTGGTCTCACTGCTGAGGTCTCTGGCTCTCTTCAAGCAGCTCTTAACCTGAGTGGTGGCCACTGATCTATGTCACTTCAGGTCAGTGAAAACCTTTAGTCAAGCTGGGAGCTGAGCTGGTGCTGATGCTGTTACTGTGCTTGATACTTGTGGATATAGTGAGCTTATAGACAGAAGCACGCACTCGTTCAGATTCAGTGGATATCTTCATGTCTCAGGAAAACTTTGATTGAGTTGTGGCTGCCCTAAGCTGAAGTTTAATATTGCAAACTCCGGAATCTTGGTACTGCGTCTTGAGACAGGATGCAGACACAGGACAAGCATAAATACTGGGCTTCGGGCTTCTGCTTCAATTGTAATGTGTTCTAATTATAGATAATTAGTTCTGTTTGGCTGTATCTCTCAGTGTTGCAGCCATGAAAAGTGAAAAAAGTAGGAGGGAATAGTGGTTAAGGAATGTGGTGTACTTTGTGGTCCTAAATGTGGCATGCAGCACGGCCTCAGCGACAGCCGCGGTGGTGTGGCGCATCCTATAGTGGTGAGTTTGAGTAGGGGCAATGCTGAAGTGTCCTTGTTACAGCGTTCAACACTGCAGAGCAGTTATCTGTACTTGGATGGGTGGCAGCTTGTTTGTCTCTCCTTGGAGCCTTCAAGTAGACTTGAGAGATAGTCTAGTGGCCATCTCTCTTCTGCTGTCTTTCGCGGGGGACCTGGCTCTCATAACAACTTGATCCTCATCCTGAAATACATACTTTTCAAGAGGCTCTAGATGACTAGAATGATGTTTGGATTTAGTAATTGGTCAAGTTACCTGCAGTTTGTGTGGGGCACCCTGCCACATCGATGGGAACAGTTATTTTCTGTACCCTTTTTATGGGTTTGAGTTGGAGCAGTGCAGAGCTAGGTCCCTTTGGTGTCCATAATAAAGCATTTATGCAGAGGGAGCCTGGTCCATCTCTTTCAGTGTTGCCAAAAAGCTACCGCTGAGCACAGATCCCATCACAGTTTGTGCGGGTCCAAACCCATGGGGACCTGGTGACTAAACACACGGTTTCTAGCCTGGCTGGCTCTGCTGGCATGGGACTGTGTAGAAAACAGTGACATGCTTTTCCTCAAACTTTCACCCAACTAGGCCAGGCAGGATCCAGCACAAAACAAGTTCTGATGCAGGAGCTGATGGCAAAGAGACATGTGAAGCAGGCAGTTGTCTGTGTGATAAACCTGAGTACGGAAGAGGGCGGTAATCAAAGCTATGTAGAGACGGTGGCATTTGAGCTCAAAGAGAGAAGAGATCAGGAGGGATTGGCAGGAAAATATTATAGACTAGCTATTCACATATGTGCTAAGTGAACTAGCAACACTTCAGAGTTTACTCCTTCAGAATTTAAACTGACAGCATGAGATAATAGTGGCTTAGCGCTGTTCAAGTTTGTTACTGGCCTCACAGTAACTCTTCTAAAACTAGATTTACTATTCTATGGAGGCATCGACTAAGGTGCTGCAATACCAAGGAGTTGTCTTGTTCAGTAGTATGCCTCAATTAAGTGAAGATTTCAACAGAAAAGGCAGTTTCTTCAGTGACTGCCAACTACAGTGTGCTAAAGTTGCAAAATTAAAAATGGTGAGTGATGGCACTGTGAGAGAAAGTACCAGCAACTCTTTAATATTATTTCTTATGCCGAAGGCTTGAATGTCTACCTTTGAATGTCTGGAGATGAAAATGAGGAATTGCCTGTAACTTCTCCAGTTCCAGAATAAACTGATCAAAAACACTTAGCAGAAACTTGGGCAATTTGTGGAAGGAAGCCAGGGACCTTTTCTCACTGCTACATTTGGAAAGAAAATGGAAATTTCTATCATAAAGTAAGATAGGACTGAATAAAAGGAGAGGATGGGAGGTGGGGTGAAGTAGAGAGGAGTGAATAACAGAAGACTCCAGAAAGAGACACAGGTGACATGAAAAGGGAAATTATGAAGAGGGTAGAAGAGATTGTCTGGTAAACTTCGTTGTAAGCTATGATAAATTCAGTTTGGAAAAGCCTTTTTAGGTTTTCTAGGTAAAAGAAAATGAACAATTCAGGATTACCACCAGTTTTGGAAATGACAAATTCCCTTTCAGTTCTGAAAATGTGATTAGTGCAGTATGTCTTTATTGTCCTGATTACGTTCTGCTGTGATTTGGTAAAAAACCCATAGTCTTTAGCTCCTATAATCAGTTCAGAATTATTTGCTTTCAAATTGAAATCTTCCTTTCCTCCCATTGCCCCACATCCCTCACCAAAAAATAAAGCCAAATTCATAGACGTGTGCGTCTTTTGGAGTGTTAAAACATGACTTACTTGTTTTTTTTTTAATTGACAAGTTGTTTGCTATTGCAGAGATACAGACCGATGAGCACTACTATTATTTTTTTTGCAGGAATATGAAGTTTGGTTTAGGATTTTGGGGAGTATTTTGTGGTCTACACTGAATGTAGTGTGGACCACATTTTGGGCCGTCATTTGTATGGCTGGGAAACTACATCCTCTACCCCAAATGTTTTTCCGCTTCAGTATTTGCAGAGCAGGGCAGTTCTCATGTGCAGCCGACCTGCGGTTGGCTGCTGTTCGTTTGCCTCGTAGATGTAAAGCAGAATCTGTCTTAAAGCTCTGTCTGTGGTCCTGCTGTGCTTCCCAACTGGAAATCTACCTATTCCTTAGGTGACTTAGTGTGAAGTCTGGGTGTGTAGTGCATGCAGAGTTGTTCTGTGAGCAACTGAGCTGGTGAACCTTTATTTCTTACGGATTTGTGCCCTCTGCTCCCCAGCCAATCCGCCTTTCCTTTTTTTTTTTTTTTCCCTGTATCCATGTCATCCTTTAGCAGCACCGCTAATATACTTGCATTCTGTCCCTGCTTCGAGCTCAAAACAGCTCACTGCTCTAGTATTTCTAATTCCTTCTTTTTTCCTAATTACAAACTGAATCAGACACTGCCTGTTCTTTAGGTTATAAGACTATTTACATACTGACCGTTTATGTACTAATGACAGGTGAAACAGATCTAGTAACTGTTAAGTGAAATATTCAGCCTTAGCCTCAGTGGAGGCGTTTCTTTCATTTTCTACGCAGTTCCCGATTTTCATTAAACTTGTAGAATTTTGAAATGGAAGTGGATTGCTTTGTCCAGTTTGGTTGACATTGACTGTAGGGCAGTGTGTTTGTGTAGGCCTCATTTCCATAAGAAACCAGGCTAAAAATGCTTTTGGAATAAATTAAGAAGACTTGATTTGGGTGCATATTTTATAGATTGGTTGTGAGTCTATGTTTAGACAGGAAAATTAATGTTAAAATGACACAAAAACTTTGTATGTTGTGAAACAGTGTGTCTTACAAGACCCCCAAAATTAGGTTGATGGCTTAGCATGATTATCATGTAACATCTGTTTAATTTGAACCTACAAGAAAAAAGCCTGTGCATTTCAAATGAATGCCCAAATGTTCCTTTTCGCCATAGAGATACCTCCCGCATTTACGTGAAAATGACTTAGAGAATGTGATTAGACTTGGCTTTCTGCTTATTGTAGTAGCTAATCTGGGTAAATTCTGTTGGAAATAGTGGAATCTAGCCAAATCATTAAAAATTATTTGCATTTCAGATGCTGCATTTCTTTTTTTTGTGTGTGTGTTTTTTTAAGGTCTTGCAAAACCAATAATTTTGAGATTTCCATCTTTCCCTTTGGGGTGAGGCAAACAATGTTTTGAATACAGAGGGCTGTCAACTACACCAACTGGAAAAAAGAAGTCAGTGCTGTTGTTATTAAACAGTATTCTTTTTGTTATTAGAGCAGCGGATGAAATAATGAAATGGGAAAAATTCTTTTCATAATGGATAAAGTCTTTGTGAGCAGCAGCGTTTGTTTTTCATGTGATTAGTGAAAACACTGTTTAACAGATGAAAACGGAGCCTAGGCCTTAGGCTGCTGTTTTCTTCCTGATTTTTTTTTTTTTTTTTGTTTTGGTCAAAACCACATAATTTGTTTTGAAGTTTTATGCTGAAGATGCACTTTTGAAATGGTCTTATCTCAGTGGCACTGTTTCAAAGTATAAGACTTTTTGTCTTCAGTTTACATGTGGAGTGTAAATAAAACCACTTCAAATCTGGGAAGAAAAGACAATTGAGAAAGCAAGTCACGTTTATCAAATGAAACATTAACTTAGCTCTTCATCACCTGTGTTTTTGTAATTTGCTTGCAGATTATTATTATTTTTTTTACACAGCTTAGGCAGGCCTATTGTTAAATATAAGCTTTGTTTTTCAAGTTCTACTGATGTAAAATGGTTTGCGGAAGTTGGAGAGATCTATGTTTGGATTTCTTTATGAAGTAGTTAGTACCTATGCAGATTATATGCTTTCTAAAATTGAGGGGGAAAAAGAGCACGTGTGGTTGTTTGGGAATAACAAAGAGTTGAAATTAACATTGACAACTAACTGTACAGATTTTTTTTTTCCTTTATTGCAGGAACTGAAGCTTCCTCTTCAAAAGGTGCAGTGCTGTGAAAACTGTTACTGGCCGTAGAAAAATGGACATGTTGCAGATACTACGTAAAACCACAGAGCGCTTAGAGTGTGATCACTGCAGCTTCAGAGGAACAGACTATGAAAACATACAAATTCATATGGGTACCATACACCCAGAGTATTGTGATGAGATGGATGCTGCTGGTTTGGGTAAACTTATATTTTATCAAAAAAGTGCAAAACTGTTTCACTGCCACAAGTGTTTCTTTACCAGCAAGATGTATTGCAACGTGTATTATCACATCACAGCACAACATGCAGCACCTGAGAAGTGGAATGGGGAGCGGAAAGAACAGGTAGAAGGAGATTCAGATTCCTCCAAAAAAAGTGTCACATCAGAGCCACAGAAACCTACCCTTTCCCCCGAGTCATGCAAAACTGCCCTTTCTCCCGAACTCCCCAAATCGGAACCTGTTGTTTCCCCCAAGCTTCAGAAATCATCAGTGTCCCCAGAGCCCCAGAAGTTGTCTCAGGCAGCTTCCTCAGAGACGGAGAAGTCAGCCCAGGCCGTGTCCCCAGATCCAGAAAAGTCAGCCCAGGCCACATCTCCAGATCCAGAGAAGTTAGCCTCAGCCGTATCCTCAGACTCAGAGAAGACTTCTCCTGCTGAGTCCCCCGACCCACAGAAGCCGTCTCTTGCTGTGTCCCCTGACCCACAGAAGCCATGTCCTGCTGTGTCCCCTGACCCACAGAAGCCAGGCCCGGCTGTGTCCCCAGAGCCCCGCCGGCATTCCCCAGCTGTGTCCCCAGAGCCGCGTCGCCATTCCCCGGCAATGTCTCCAGAGCCCCGTCGCCACTCTCCCGCTGTATCACCGGAGCCCCGTCGCCACTCTCCCGCTGTGTCTCCGGAGGCCCGCAGATACTCCCCAGCTGTGTCACCAGAACCAAAGAAACCTACCCCAGCAGGATCCCCTGAACCACGGAGGTATGCCCCAGCTGGCTCTCCTGAGCCCCGGAGACATCCTTCTCAGATGCGTAGGCCAGCTTCTGCTTCTTCTCCTGAAAGCCGGAGGCCGGCTCCTGCGGTTTCGCCGGAGTCATGGAGGCCTGGTCCGACTGCTTCCCCTGAGCCCTGGAGATCTGCACCTCACGAGGGGCAGAAGTCTTCTACCGTTTCTCCCTGGGCTCCAAAGCCTGCCGTGTCGGTGTCCGTAGAATCCCGGAGGTCTGCCCCCGAGTCCCGAAGGTCTGGCCCTGTTGGGTCGCCAGAACCTAGGAGGTTTGTTTCTGACTCGTGGAAATCTACGTCCTTTTCTGAATCTCAGAAGTCTACTCTTGTTTCTTCTGAGCCCTGGAAACCCATCTCATCTGTTTACCCCGAAGGCTGGAAACCTGTTCTGTCCCCTGACACGTGGAAGCATTCTCCGCCTGTTTCTCCTGAACTTCGAAAGTCTAGTCACACCGTTTCCTCTGACTCTTGGAAGCCTTCTTTCTTTCCTGAGGTCCGTAAGCCTGGTGCTTCGGTATCTCCTGAATCTTGGAAACTTTCTGAGTCCCGGAAATCTATGTATTTTTCTGAAACCCAGAAATCCACCTCCGCTGCTTCATCTGAGGTTCAGAAACGGGCTCATTTCCCTGAACCTCGGAAAAGAGCTCTGTTCCCAGAGTCTCGTAAATCTAATCCTGCTGTTTCTAGTGATGTCCAGAAACGTGGTGTCTTTTCTGAGTCTCAGAATCAGGTGTCTACTTCTGCTGTTTCTATTGAAGGCCAGAAACATGCCCTCTGTGCTGAAGCCCAGAAATCAGCTCGTGTTTCTCCTGAAGCCCAGAAGCATGGCCTGTTTTCTGAAGCCCAGAAACTTGCTCCCATTTCCCCTGAAGTTCAGGAGCATGCTTCCTTTCCAGAGTCTCAGAAATCTGCTTCTCCTGAAATTCAGAAACACGTCCTCTTTACTGAGTCCCAGAAACCTGCTCCTTCTCTTTCTCCTGAGACCCCCAAACAAGCTCTTTTTACTGACTCCCAGAAATCTGTTTCCCCTGATGTTCAGAAGCATGCTGTGTTTTCTGAGATGCAGAAGCCTGCTGCTGCTTTATCCTCTGATGTCCAGAGACATGCTGAAACTACTGTACCTTCTGAAATCCAGAAGAACATCCTGTTTTCTGAGCCTCACAAGTCTGCTCCAGGTTTTTCCTCCGAGCCCCAGACACCTAGTGAGTCTGGTGAGAGTGACTTTCTTTCTCACAGTTTAGATGATCAGAAACCACTGGATGATCTGTTCTCACATGATGAACAGTCAATATTAGCCAAAGAATCACCAGAAGACTTGTTATATTCATGCCCAAAAAAGAAGCCCAAGAAGGAAAACCAGGAGAACTCAGATTCTGAACTAAATAGCAGCGAGTGTGGAAAAACAGAGATGGACTCGATGGAGATAAAGGAGCAAGAATCCAACAGTGACCAAGAGCAGTATGATATGGAGTCACCTGATTACGGCAAAGAGGGCAAAATAGGTGCAGCTGCTCCCATGCAGCCACAGTGCGTGCTGCAGTTTACCGAAGAGAAAGAGGCTTTCATCTCTGAGGAAGAAATAGCAAAATACATGAAACGTGGCAAGGGAAAGTATTATTGCAAAATTTGTTGCTGCCGTGCAATGAAGAAAGGTGCTGTCTTGCACCATTTAGTTAACAAGCATAATGTTCAAAGCCCCTACAAGTGTAAAATATGTGGCAAAGCTTTTCTCTTGGAGTCTCTTCTTAAAAACCATGTTGCTGCTCATGGTCAAAGTTTGTTGAAGTGTCCGCGTTGTAATTTTGAATCAAATTTTCCCCGAGGCTTTAAGAAACATTTAACCCATTGCCAAAGCCGTCATAGTGATGATACACCTAAAAAACACTTGGACAGCCTTGAACCACTTGAAGAACAAATTTAATCTTTTTTCCTTGTACTAGAAAAGCTGGATTTACAGAAGTGTTCAAAAGTGTTGCTGTATGTTAACCGAGTAGTTTAGCTGATCTGACAAGTCAGAAGATGCATGGTTTATTGTACTATGTTTAACTTGTCTTATAGCTGTGTTACAGAAATTATTTACTTTCAGGAGTAATTTTAAATACGTGTTCATGTCTTTGTATTACCCATTAGTAGAGTCATATTTTATTTTTCAGATGTACTATGTTTTTGAAACCAAAATGGATACAAATTAGTTTTGTAAAGATTTGTAAAACATATGGGCAATTAAGGACTGGACTGACAAGCAATCCATATATTCCTGTGAAGACTGAACTTGTTTTTTCACGTTTGTTAAATGTCGTATTTTTCAAAATGTTTTTATCAAATTCTCAAAATCAAAATTCTCACCAAATGGAAAGTGAATGAGCCAGGAAGGAGAAACCACCAATCCTTCTGGAATAATTCTGCCCTGAGGTTGTAATTGAGTGTATAGTCATTGTTGGAAATGTATTGCACTCAATTCTCTGACTTACTTGTCTCAGACTTAGAAGCATCAAGGTACTTATTTTGTGATTTCGTATTTGGGCCATGTTTTAAGCATGTACTAATATACATTAAATGAATGGATTAATGTTGGATTATGTATAGCTCAACACTTTCTCTTGATGATTCAGATGTTTGTAACTTCAGAAAACCCCTAAATTTCTTGTATTTGGTGAAATGCTTTGTTTTAATGTTTTAACAATAAAAAGAAACCCAACCTGGCATTGGCCATTTTTCTTTTTTTTTTTTTCCACATCAAGAACAAAACCTTTCATGTTCAACATACTGTCTTTTAAGGGTCTTTTGCAACAGGAGATGCAAAATTATCCTGGAGTTCTGCTCTGAATGCTTCAACTTCCCAGTCATCAGCCTGTGAAAGCAAGGTTAGTCTAGATTTCCTGCCTGCTTCAGAAGAACACATCAGATGTTAATGGGGGGAAAAGATGGAAATAAGGAATTTGCGCACTGTTATTTAGCATGCTTGCTTTTGTGCTGTTTGCATATTAACTGTTCAAAACCCGTAAGTACTTTATAATTCAGCAGGATACAGATCTTAAGTATAGGTAGCACAAGGAAAGTTTGATTCTCCTCAGGCTAAATTATGCCTAGACTTAAGCTGCTGTAAATATATTGGCTTAGAATATGAAGGTGATAGTGTTAAATAAATAATAAACGTAAGCTCCTACTGAAGAGCTTCAGATTGATTTGATGGAAGCCTGCACCTGATATCTTTTGTGTTTCGAGAATTTCTGGAAGGAAGGGAAAAAGCATTTAAAATGTACACGTGGTGACTTTTCAGTGCTCCCTGTTCAGAGCAAGCTTTCTTGTGGGGTTCTCTCACAGAGCCAAACCCCCTCTATGCCCCTGAGTCCCATGCCCTACATTTCCTTTTATGGGGTCCACACTAGAGTGCTAGAATTACTATTTTGTATTCTTTTTTTTTCCTAGGGATGACTATAGATAAATCTAAAAGAGAGCACTTGACTATTAAGGCTCTGCTAGCGCATGTACTTAGTATAAAAGCTGCTTTTCTCCTCTGCTGTAATTTCTTCACTCTTGGCACAGTCATTTGGTTAAAGAGATGCCTTACACTATTTGAATAAAAGGAAGAAATCAGGGATGGATTGGTTTGAATGGGAAGTGGTGCCACCTTTACAGTTCCGTGTCTCACTACTGATGGATATTTCTCACTCTGGATCAGCTAACTTGTTTGATTTCTGGGAATCCATCATCATCAAGGCTGGATGCTGTTTCTCTACGTATTTATTTTGCTAACTGACTCCTTGATTCTTTACTCTTGATTTACAGCTGTCACAGCGTACTTTGGAAATCTTAGAGAAGAACTTTGCAAGTCCCCATGATGTTGGGGCACTGAGTTTCTTTGAATCCAGATATGATGGGCATGTTCCAGGTTCTCTTGGTACAGAATTTTGTCAAACCTTGTGGAAGTTGAAGGACATTTTTTGTCCAGACTAAGTATTTTTTCACCATTCCCTAATACCATGCTGATTTGAGATCTTTAAGAGGTGTAGGAGGATCTGCTGGAATCTGAACTGATTTAACTAGTTTCTCTGAGGACCTTTAGGACACCAGTAGATGGATCAGACTGCGGGTTTATTCTTTTCATTGCAGATGGCAGACTATAGATGCTGGGTAGAAGGA
>VWYH01010668.1:0-13940 GCA_013399365.1 Pampusana beccarii
ATTGTACTTAAAGATCCGCTACCATCTTCTCACAAAGATCAAAGAAGACAACAAAAAACTCCACATTATTAACCATCTCTGGGTATACTACCTGGAAAAATATGTGACGATAACACATTTAGAAGTTGAAAACACACTCTTATTAGGAAATCTAAATAAGGCAGTAAAGATTTCAGCACAGTTCTGATCCACCTGGCCTTTTTGAACAATTACACACTGTAGGGATATGCGGGGCAAGAATCTAAGGAACAATTTGGATTAAGGAAGTTTTGTACTTGGGTTTTGAAAAGCTTCAGAGCAAGCAACTTAGAGAACTAAGTATCCACATGAGATGTCCTACACTGATGAATAAGGAAAACAAAGATTTAAGACCCCACTCATGGATTTTCTGTACTCCTGAGATGAGTCAGTCTTTGCGCATAAAGGTCCAACAGGAAGATGAGAAGTGTAACTGAAAGTGGCTTAGACTCCTCTCACTACAGGGTGAAGTATAAAACCTCATTCACTAAATTTTAACAAAACAAAGGCAGTGAATGTAGTAACAGCTCACATTTCACTTAGAGCAAGCTTTTTCTTAATCATGGAGCAAAAAAATAAAAGGCATACAAAGACACCACAACCAACCAACTTTTCCTAATTTCCACGTGCTAAAGTCTCCCAGTCATGCAATCTAAAACAATACAGCACAACATTGCTCACAGCATAGTCACTCACACGTTCTCTTATTCTGGAGGTTAAATTTTCCACAACTGCTTCAAAGTGTTGAGCTCTTTCTTTCTGGAACCTGATTGCTTTTTTCAGAGCAGTCTTCTTTTGCTCATTTTTTGCCTTTAAGGTTAACATCTGGTGCTTACATTCACCAACTTTAAGTTTCCACTCTGTTATTTTCTTTTCTAGAGTCTGCAACATAATTAAACATCATCTCTTTTCAAATTCTATACCTTACAGACCATTTTGTGACATAACATTATAAAAAACCCCAGATACACAGGAAGCAGTTTTCACGTTTAGATGCTTATAGGGCACTTAATAAACAAAGGTGTGACTTGGGGGTGGTGGAAGAACACCTTAAATAACTAGAGCAAAAAGAAAATCTGAGTCTATGTATGGACTTCTTTAACTGTTGGTATAAGTAGACAACTGTTCTCCCCTGTTATAGCCGCAGGAGGTCACAATCACACTAAGAGTAAGTGCTTCGAGCATTATACAGTGGCTGAGGCAAATGTAAATTGGGAATTACTTTCATAAAGGTAATGCTAAGTTTTTGCAAGCTTCTGCCCAGATATGAACAAAATCATCACCAGGATTTAAGCTAGCAACTGACTTCAGCACTTTTTGAAGAGTAAACAAACAAAACTTTATTTAAAAGTTTGAATGAAAATACAGTTGCATATCAAGATACTTTATCTAATGAAATTGTTGGAATTCTATAATTGTACTAGGTAGAACAATAAATCAATTTTTATTCAGAAGAAAACATGAGGTATTTAGACAGACATAGACATACATGACTTGTTTGAAATCGAGTTGCTATAGCTTCCTTAACAACTTCAAATGATACATTTAATAGGGGATGTATGCTACTAAAAAAGTTTGGAAATTAGAAATACATTCTTTTTTAGCCAGTGTTTTCTCATTCATGCCTATATTCTTGACAAGTTTCAAATACTGAAATCTGAGGCCACATACAGCCTCTGATATATGATCTCTTCCAGGCCCCGTTCTAAAGCCAGTAACTGATGCAAATGCCCAAATTTACCTCTTGCTTTTTAGGACAGAAAATTGAAATAATTTCACCTACCTAAACAAAGTGAGGTTAGGCATTAGTCTTAAGAATTTATCTTTCAGTCAGCATTAAGAGGATTATTGATTCCTTTGTAGTCAATAAAAAGAAACAGGTGGTGATTCATCACCCTTATCTTACAACAGAAACACATCCTGTGGACTTGCCCATCTCTTTGTATTGACTATATGGAGACCGCCTCAGGATTGATATCTGTCTTCTAGATAGCACAGTCAGGCAAGCGCAAATGCTCCTATGTGTGCTCAACTTCTCTTCAGCAGAACTGTTAGTATGCGTAAGTCGATAAACAAAGAAAAAAACCCTTACAATTAATTAGTATAGTCAAGCAAACTGTGCAAAATAGAAATACTAATGACTTTTACTGTCTGGGATTTTTCTTTTGCTAAGAGTTTGACCTCAAACAATACTTTAAGATTTAACTCTCAAATCAGAGTTAAACTCTGACCACAATCAGGCTTTGCTAATTTTTTCAAATAAACTGAAATACAAGTAAAAATATGCTGACCTGTATTTTCATTTTTAATTAATTGTTTTCCACTTCTTTTCTTTGAATCTGACATTGCAGGTGAGCTTATACTGACTTTACTGATCTTGACAGGTGGTCTTCTTTCTGTACATTGGCCTAAGAAAGAGAAATAAATGTAAATCTATTGGTCAATGCAGATATGCTGTATTATGCAATCTATATTCTTTCTACTTTGCTGTAGTTTCTAACTGAGATTTGAATGTCCTCAAAAGCTGGAAAAGATAAAACATGTTCTACAAGTATATTCACAAGCAGTAACTTGTTACTATTGTTATTAATATTAAACAGAAATAATGAACTTGAAAGAATGTATGTATAATTAATGCCTCATATTTAATCTGACTCTTTAAGTAGTATGAACAAGGCCTGGAAGCACAACTCAGGAATCTAGGCTGAACAAAGACATCTAGCTAGCAGGCTGACCAAAATTAAGCCACACTGATCAGCTCTGCCCTGACTAATTAGACCTGAACTGGTCTTCATTAAATACCAAAGACCACCACCTGCTATCAGAAGTATTGATACATTTAACGCAAACTCTGATTTCTGGGGAACATATAAAATGTAAGGGAAGAGGCAACTTATGTCACCCGAACTGAGGTCAGACGATTCTACGAAATTTCTTGCAACGTGATTCCTTTGGCTTGTTCTAAATAAAAAAATAATGAAAACAGCTAGAAAGAAGTCATATTATCACTATAGACTAGATAAGCATTGTAACGCACCACTACAAGTGTTCATTATAGATACCAGTAAGAAAGGCAGACTCAGGCTCAGCAAGGTATTGATGAAAATGCCATTTACTGGAGATAACGTAAGAAGGAACAAGGGGAGAGCACAGATAATCATTTATCCTTTCAGATACCGGGCACCCTAAGTTGTTCAACTTTAAGTAGGTCTCTAGTTAAGGTACAGCATGCTGCGCAGATCGCATCAATGCTGAGGTTTGCTGGACCTGTGGTCTTCAGAATCTTTATAGGCTTTTCTGTGCAGCATTTCTGCTCTAGAGCAAAAGGATGTTTCTATGAAAACAGGCTGCTTCACTTCATGATGAAGACAAGGACATGCCAATTGCCAAGAGTGAAAGTAGGCACTCCCACAAGCTTCTCTATTACAATTAGCGGGCTAAGTTTATCCTGCAACCAAATGATATGTTCTCTTGATTAAGCAAAGAAAAATCCTTAAAGAAGAATCACGGCTCCCAACAAACCCCAAGGAGTTATGAAAATCAAAGTACACTATTGTCCCCTTAAAGGTTTATTGGAGCCTACTCACCACGGGACACATCAGCCTCGTGGTTGCCTTCAAAGGGCCAAACGTGATTTTAGGACTGTATGAATGCAGGCGTAGTGGTCCCCAGTGAAAATGAGTTTGACACCCCTGGTCTAGATGTAATGCCCTCCCTGAACCATGGGAAATCAGTGTTAAAGGGTAAGCTGTATCCTTAATAGTTTTGGATGCAGTCTGCATCATTTTAAGATATTTCTGTAGGAAACATCTTTCAGGATTTTCCTTTTTTTCATAGATAATCGCTTTTCTCAACATTTAAAATTTGTAAATAAGAATCTAGTATATTGGGAGAAAACATTCATTCCAACAGTATTGGTCACTCACTTTTTCAAGCTGAAGTCTGGATGAAAGTTCTTTAACATGTTTCTCCCTTTCAAGTATTTTTCTCCTGAGATTCTTCATGGAGAAACAAAAAACAACAAAGACATTATTTTAATTTCTGTACACAACAATGCAATGGTAATACACACTGACAAACATTTCAGCTGTAAAATGAAGATTCCATTTTGAGAAGATATACCACAAATACTCCCACTTTGCCACTGTCACTTGACATTATATGATCCCACGACATAGCCATTTCAGATGTACAGCACAGAACCAAAAGCGACAGAAATCTTAATTTACTTACAGTATTTTGGGTTTCATTTTCACTTAACTTCTGCATCAAAGTATCAATGTTTTTACTGTTTAACTGCAAGACAGAAGCAGGAAACAGTAAAAAATTACTTTCAATTATAATTGATTTAGCCAATGTTTTTGAATTTGGTACAATTTCCTGTATTTTCAGATTCAGTACATATGAATGCAAAAGCTTACATATTCATGAGCTATGTAGAGTTGGTGGTTTAAACCCTAAAGATTCAGTTTATTTTGTGCATATAACTTCATAGCTGAAGAAAACAAACTAAGGTCATACCATACAAAAATTTCCTTATTTATTTTAGCTAAAAGGATTTTAAATACCATAAATACTTCAGTGTTATTTAAATATGTAGTCAATGTTTTTATAACTCATAATATCTTAAATAATATTTTTAAATCGCTCCAGGGTGACCGATGCTCTCACCAAACGCAAAGTTACTTGTTTACTTTGCTCGGTGCTCCACTGACTACTCATTATTTTTCAGAAGTTGATTGTCTTGACTTCTCTACCCACCAGGACCCATTTCTCCTGCTTTCAGCCTGTGCCAGGTGCATTTCCACCAAAAGGGTTTGTCGGACCAAGAGTTTATACTTTTATATCCATATCTCCTTAACAGAATTGGGAAAATGCATAAGAGAATTTGGGAAGTTCCCAACTCAAAAAAAAAAATCACTTCCTCACAGAATCAGAACGTAGACTGCTCTGCTTCCAAGTGTTGCTATAAGGCAAATAACTATACTCAAAATGTCTCTTTTAAAAAAATTATTTTATATATTTTCATATATGTGTCTTATTACAGGTTTACATTTCCTGGCAGACCTCAACTTGTGTAACACAGTGCAGGTCTGTACAGCTTTTTCTTGGTTATATAACCAAACTAAGTTCTTGAATTTAATTACTTCCAGTGAAAACACTATTTTGGAAGACTAAACATCGTATTTCATTTATCCCAGCACAACTACGTAAGCAGAAAAGAACAAATGAGAATTTTTCCATAGTTTCAGTATACCATTTTTCTGTCCAGTACTCTCACCCATATTTTGAAATATCACCTACTTCCCGTCTGTAGCTAGGAAGTATGTTTTGAAATATCTGGTTTGAATGTGTTAACAAAGTAAATAAAATGAAAAAAGTCAAGCTTAACGGGAACAGAATGAACTTGCCTCGGTAGCACGAGGTAGAAGAAACTCTTCCTGAAGACCAAAGTCCAATAAAGGAGCAGTCCAGTTACGTACAGGTAGCGATGAGGATGACTGCCCTGATGACGACATTTTAATGCTGTCTAACAAGACACAAAATGTTAACATAGATTGGTGTTCTGTGAATCAGTAACTGAAACACTATTGGCACCCCAGCTTGTTCCCACTAATTCAGTGTACCAGACCAAGTAAATCCCAGTCCCGTCAGAGATGTAACGCAGTTAATGCAACTGAAATCTTGCACACATCTTCGTAACTCATAACGGCTTACGCAGCACTTTGTACACAAATTCACACATTTGGTGCACTGAAATCAAACCCCTCAAGGCCAGAAAACTGAACGCACACGAAGGAGGGAGCACAGCTCGCAGCTGCCGTTTCCCACTGCTGCACCCCTGGCGCGGCGGGTGCGGAGCGGGGCCGCGGGTCACCCAGCAGCGCCCTCGCCCCCGGCTCCGGCCCCTCTCCCCCGGCCCAGCGCCCCCGCCCCCGGCTGCCCGCGGCTCCCGCCCCTCAGGGGTCCGGCGGCACAGCCCCCAACTCCGCACCCATTCCCGCGGGGCAGTCCCCCCTCTGCACCCCTTCCCGCGGGGCACTGGCCCCCGGCGTCCCCGCCTGCGCCCGCCGCTCCCTCACCGCCGCTGCCCGCCGGGACCCGTTGCCGGAGCAACCAGCCGTTGCCGCGGGCCGCTCCTCTGGCGGCGGGCGCAGGCGGCAGCGCCTCCCCACAGCCACCCCGGCGGNTGCGGCCCGCTGAGGCCCGGGGAGACGGAGGTGGGTGTGCGGCAGCTCCGGCCTCTGCGGAGCAGCGTGGGCCGGCGGCCTCCACGGGGCTGTGGGAGCAGCATCGCCTCCTTCCCCGAAAGAGAGGGGTTGGTGCGGCTTAGGGGTCAAGGGCGCTTCAAGAACGGGCTGTGTCCGCTGCCAGCCTGTAACGTGCAGACAGACGTGTTGATGTGCACTCAGGTTATCTTTAGAGCAAAATGCACAAGAAATGTGGAGAGCTTTGGAACCTCTGTCTGTTTTCTTTTGGGGTGTTTCCATTAATGTATTTTTTATGAGGTTCAACAATAAGTATTCATGTGATCTGACTGCACATGAAGCTTTTTTTTCCCCACACATTGTCAAACATGGTAGAAAAGCCACATTTTTAAATACAAACATGTTCTGATGAAAAATAAACCAATTACTCTTGCATCACATCACATGAGAAAACACTAAGGACATGTGAGGTGGCACTTCATAGCATGCATGACATCGCAATGGACGTATGGAAAGATCACTTTCAGATAAATAAGTGTGCAAAACAGAACGATCGTGTGATATGGATATGATAATATGTACAGATACATATAGCTCATATGTATAAACACATAAGATGACACATCATGATAATCACATTAATTTTGTATAGAAAGATGCATACTGATAGAAATGTTGCTTTTCAGTATGGTGAGTAAATATCAGTGTTAGCAACTTTTTTTTTTTTTTTTTTTAATCTTGGCTCTGGGAGAAAGAATCAAAATCAATATAGAACCTTGTGTGTGCTGTAATAAAAATTAAAAAAAATAAAGGTTAAATTTCAACCTTTTTAACACTAGTAGAGATGAAATCACTCCGTAATCTGTTCTGGTGTGAATGCCTGTTTGTACCTGGATTACACAGGAGATTTCAACTTTGCACGTGCAAAAGGTGTAATGTTTTGCTCTCTGTAGGACTCACAGCCTTGAATTGTCAATTAACCGTCCCTGTCAGACCTTTGCTTTGGCACCGCATTTTATGAGCTGTGGCTTTGGTGTCTCATTGTCACCTCAGACAGAACTCGTAATTTTAGCCTCCCAGAATTTGCTATATGATTATTTTTAAAAGAAGAAAATAATTGTTACAATTATCTAAAAATGTGGTGATTGCTTATATAATAAAGCAATCACTATCCATTGGTGAGGGCTAATTAGCATGATAATTAGCACTGCACTCTGTACCTCGTAAACAAAGAATGAATTACAAGTTTCAGGCCTCAAAACTGCATTTTAATGACTGTGGTACAATCCACAGAGTGGAAAATATTTCGAGGAAATAGGACACACAGTTCCACAATGACATAACCACAAGCCTTAATAAGAGAGGTGTGCTGGAGAGAGGCTTCTTGAGACACCACAGCAACTCTGCTGAGGGTCACGGCTCATGACTTTTTTCTGCTCTAAAGGTATAACTGAACCTTTCACTTCTGTGTCAGTGTGCTGGTATAGAGTCAAATTTTCGTCACAGTAGCCAGTATGGGGCTGTGTTTTGGATTTGTGCTGGAAACAGTGTTGATGACATGGGGATGTTGTAGTTCCTGCTGCACAGTGCTTATGCAGCCTCAAGGCCTTTTCTGCTCCTCACGCCACCCTGCCAACAAGAAGGCCGAGAGCGCACGAAAGGTTGGGAAGAGATGCAGCCGGTTTGGCTGGCCTAAGCGGTATTCCATGCCATATGAAGTCATGCTCAGTATGTATTTTTGGGGAAGAAGGAACCAGGGGGACATTCAAAGTTATGGTTTTTGTCTTCTCAAGTAACTGTTACACGTGATGGAGCCCAGAGTTCCTCGAGATGGCTGAATGCCTGTCTGCCAATGGGAAGTGGTGAATTAATCCCTGGTTTTGCTTTGCTTGTGTGCACGGCTCTTGCTTTACCTATTAAACTGCCTTTATCTCAAACCGTAAGTTTTCTCACTTTTCTGATTCTCTCCCCCATCCCACCAGCGGGTGGGGCCGAGTGAGTGGCTGCATAGGACTTAGTTGCCAGCTGGGGTTACACCATGACAGTCAGAAATTCAAGACTCCAATGACTTCCTTCATTCGTTGCTTGATCCTGGCAATAGCCTGCTATCACAAAAGTCTCACAAAAGCAGCAGATTTGATGTGACCCTGTTTATACACTGTTCCTTCCTCATCCTTATTTGTACTGTGTAGTGTAATACTGACCAGAATTTATTTGTCCCAGCAATCCTTAGACACTCACTGCCTTGTGTAGAATTATATATCCAGCGGAGATGGACAGATGACAACATTTCTTCCCACACACTCTTGTAAAATAGGTATGGTGGTTTTTGCTGTTTCCCTGGCCTGTTTCTCAGCATCTCCCACTCTGTGCTGCAGTATGCCAGCTTCTCAGGTAGACAGGAAAGTCCTCCACTCTACAGTGCACAGTTGTAGCAGGCACCAGGGCGAGCTGCCCTATGCAGTTATGATGCTGTAGTGCTATTGACTTCCCCACAGCCAGTCACCTGCTCAAGAAGTCTTATTTCTTTACACAGGCAACTTAGGAGGAGTACTAGATCATCTTTGTTGCTCGAAGAACAGCAGTGGCTGTTTCTGTACCCACTTAAGGGATGGAAGAAATATAAGGTAACTCCAAGGTACAGGGAAGTAGCAGCAGGGGATTTCACCCAAACAGTATTTTACTTGGCAGCAGGTCTGGGTGCCCTTGATTTGGAGACTGCAGATTCAATCCTGGTCTTCTTAGGTTTTGTCCAAGGATGTTTGGGAACATCTTACCCCACGTGCAGATTATAGGAGCTACAGTGATGCAGAACTTCCCTTATTATGTATATTGACATGTCTGGATCAGAGTTCCCAGTGTTCACCATAAATCCAGCTGTACTGGTGCTGCTGCTCATTTCCATGTGAATTACTTCCAGCTCAGTCAGACATCTCAGCTGTTTGCAGGAAACTTTTTAGCTCTTCAAATGAGGCAAAAATAGCTTTCATTTCTTTCTCTTTTACTAAGAAGTCCTTAAATCCAGTTGCATTCATTCCTCAACCTCAGGGATGAGTATGAGCCCTGTTCGTTCCCCTTTCGTAGGAAGTGCATCTCCTGGCAAAGTGCTTGGTCCAGTTCCTAAATTGCTACAGCCCCTTCCTTACCCTGCAAAATGGCCAAAGAGCAGGGTGAAGTCCCAGAGCTAGGGCAGGTACCACAGGAGTCTGTTCAAGACTTAGGAAATGGGATAGCGACCTTAAGAGTGGAAGGCAGAGCAAGAGGACACATTACAGAGTGGAGTTCCAAGCAAAAGGGTAGATACAACAGAGTGAGCATTGCATTTACAAGATTAAGATAGCTTAATTTGTATATAGTTCAGTTACAGAAGTTTCTTTCCAAGAGAAACATATAACTTCAATTTTTGACAGAATTTTGGAAGGCCTGATTCTTTATCTGGCCAAATTATCTCTCTTACCAGTGACAGCCCATTAGCAAGTGGCACTGGAAATTCTGCCTTTCAGTGAGCAGAGGCAGAGAGTCTTTCATGCATGGGTGGAACGGACAGCCAGGCTGACCCTAGTGGGACACAAACAATACCTACAGAAAAATGGAAAGTTCCTTGGAAGTGCTTAATGTGGCCAGCTGGAACTATGCACTGAAGTCTGGGTGGATGTAACACACCATAACAAAAGTCAAGCCATTCTCCCTGTGTAACAGGAGGAATTCCACCCCCAATTCATGGTACTCCACAGGGAAGATGCTCTCAGGTTTTACCAGACCTCTTCTAAAGCCTCAGTAGCCTGTGGGTTCCCCAGTCCTGGACACTCTCTGTGGGAGCAGCAATCCCTATGGCTAAAAACTTCAGTTTATCCATGGCAGGAGGGCTGACTTCACTTGCCCACGGTTAGCACAGCCTGGCTGTGCCTTTGCAGAGGCTGGTGCCACATGGGGCACTGGTGGGCTCTGGCCCTCAGGGTTTTGGCAGCACTTGGCCAAGCATGGCTATTCAGGAGAGAGATGGGCCAGAAAGGCCCTGAGTCATCCCATGCTGGGGAGCCAGGAGGAAGCTGGGGGTCACTGCCCAGCTGGGGCTGCTCCTGGGGCAGAGCCAGCCAGGGAGGAGAGAACCCAGCAGGTGCCCACCTTGTCCTCCCACGTGTGGGGCTGCAGCCCTCCGCAGCTGTGCACACTCCGCTCAGGTATCCTTCACGCTCATGGGTGGGATTTGGTTTTGACGTTTGTGGTTATCATCAATGAGAAATTGAAACGTGAGTCCTATGAAAAGGTACATCTCAAAGCCTCTTTCAGGGAATAGAGCACAATAAGCTCTTTTATACACATTTATTAGCGCACTCAATGTACTTTAAATTTTATAAAGTGATGTGAAAAAGTATAAACATGAGAATGTCCTTTAGAACTGGCAAAATCATTATCTATGGGCCACTGTTACTAAATATGTAAGTAGTGAGCATCAGTAACAACATCAGTAATAACAGCTCTACCCTCTGATTTACAAGTGCCATCTCACTCCCTCTTCTTCCTCCCTCCTTTGGACACCTGTTGTTCCCTACGTACACAGTGGCAGCTCCTTACTGGAAACACGGCAACGACCTGTACACCCTACAACATGAAGCAGGTGGAAAACAGGGAAAATATAACAATTTCATGCTTAACTTCCTAGTAAACGATTATTTGATAGACATCTAAGGCTCACAGGGTAAATTCCCTAAAACATTTTACTTTTCTGGTTTGCCCTCAGCTGTCTACAACAGAAGACTGAAGAATATGGAGCATGTGTTGTTTAACTCTCCCCTGTATGCTTCCCACACATCTCAATAGCATGTACTGCAGTGCAAAACCTGTGTTAAATGTATAAAGGAAGCATTTTGTTCCTAATCCCTTAGTAAAGTGTCTAACGGAAAATGAAGCTTTGGTTTGTTTAGGTTAGTTCTACTTACAATGTCAAATATTAAATTAGAATTTGATGCATGGTTTACTCTCATGTAAATACATATTAAAAACCATTGTTGTTTTCTCATACATTTCTAGAGACAGAATTCAAGTTCAAACACATAATGGTAGAAGAAGCCAATTTTAAAAGACATAGAAGCTAAGACCTTCAGATGGTGTTAAAGTTAGTCACACAGCCGCAAAAGTGAATTACTTGATATTAAAACTGCCTAAGGTGCTGCTGCAAAGTTGTTCTTCAGAAAATCCACTGTAAAATTTTCCTGGCTAATTTTGCACATAGTCATACAACAGCTGACAACAGTTACCATGTATTTGCCCTTCTGTTCTCCCTGCAGGCGGAGTCTTTGTTCACAAGTGGGCCCACCTTCGATAGGGGTGTTCGACGACTATGACAGTGACAGACATTTCTACGCAACTGGACCAGAACCAGCTTAAAGTTACAAGGTAATCCAGCATTTTCTTCCTTCTACAAGCCCTTGGGGGTAGGCACTAGAAACCTGAATGGTCTTTTTCTATAAACTTTTTGGGTATCAAATTTGTTTATCATTGTAGGTGGCTGAATTCTGTGATGAGCATAACCAGAACAGAAAAGCACCCAATCTGTGAAATCAAATGTGTGACTACAGAAGAACATGGGAAGTAATTAAAAACTGTACAGATTTTGAAAATAATCTATTCTTTAGCTTTATAATGAAGTAACAGATTATTTTGCTATGAAATTAGCATTTCCTTAACTTAAAACACAGTACAGAAAGGCATCTTAACTTCATACTGCAGTCTTCTCTAACGTTTTTAATGTACCATCAAAACCAGAAGAGCTGCACAGCTTACATATCAGAGAATAATTTTCCTGTTATTCTTACATTCTAAATAAATGAATATAGAAAGCATAAATAAATACAACTATTTCTGTTTGATGAGAGATGATTAGATATTGAAACAATGCCCGTGTAACATAAATTTAAAAATAGAAGGAATTTACTTTAATTTTTGCTACACAAGTTTCAACATAGGGGAAGAGTTATTTGTATATCCAAAAAATAATCTGTTTTTAAACAGATGTATTTGTCTTTTTTGGCAAGCTTATAGATCTAAGGTTTTTTTAAGTGTGTCTTATATTCAAGTACATGTACACTGATCAAATGTTAAACATAAAAATGTATACTCAGAAATATAGTAAAATATGATACGTGTACTGTCATTTGTTTCTATGTAATAAAAATACTTAGATCTTCCGCTGCAAGATTCTTCTCATGTAGTGTGCTTTTTTCTTAAATAAACAATGCAAGGGAATATGATACTTCCGTTATTTTTATTCTCTGCATAACAATCAAGTAAGACAAGATGGGAAAGTGATCAGAAAAATCTTCAAGTAGTGTTATGATTTCCTATGTATCTTTCACATATTGTCAGTTAGGCTTAATGAGCCAAGAATGAAAATATGTACTTCCAGGCTGTTTATTTAACAAAAAATATTTTTAAATATATACACGTGGGCTGATTATTTTTTCAGAAAACATTTAAGCATGCATATTTGCAGGTATGTAGAAGAGTTGAGTATATAAATACTTCCAGAATGCAGAGTATATGCAGAGTATATGCAAATGAGCACATTGCAAATGTTCCTAGGTGAAGACTAAGCAAAGCTATAAGTTTGGAGCTAGAGCGAACCTTTATGTAACAAGAGGTAATTTAAAAGCTGCTAATGGAGAAGGACTGTAAGGGATACAGGGAGAAGGGTGATCTGAATGGCTCCTAGGTTGCTGACTAGCAAATTAACAACTGGCTCAAACCAGAATGCTTCAGACTTTTTACACAGCCAAGTACTTTTTACCTCTGCCTTCCAAAAACTGGGAAAAATGTACAATAATAATGAAAAAATGTTAAATTCAACAGTCAAATTGCCATTCACAGTCTAGTGAATGACCCACTAAATATACCATGTCTAGCAAACGTAAGTACTTTCATTCACAAGCATGATACTATTAATGCAATTTCTGATAGTGGGAATTACACTTCAGAACCAATATACAATTGACATAACATAACACATAACCACACCCTTGCGTGTCTGCTGATTACACTAAACTGGGTGTTGAGGTGGATATGTAGAAAGGAGACCCATCTCACAGAGATACCTGGCCAGGCTGGAAGAGTGTGCTAGCCAGAACAGTATGAAGTTTAACGGAGAGAAGTGCAAAGTCCTGCACCTGGGATGACATAACCAAAGAGCCCAGTATAGGCTGGAACCTGTGGTCGGGGACCTGCTTTGCTGAAAGCGACCTGTGAGTCCTGGTGGACAACAAGCTGAACATGAGTGAGCAGCACAATGCTGCAGCATGAAGGCAAATTGCATCCTGAGCTGCATCTGCAGTGATGTTACTAGCAGAGTGATCATCCCACTCTATTCAGCCCATATCAAGCTGCACCTGGAATAACGTGTCCAGTTCTGGTCCCCACGATTCAAAAAATACGCAGACAGACTGGAGGGGTTCCAAAAGAAGCACCACAAAGACAATCAAAGGGCTGGAGAACCTGCCCTATGAGGAAAGACTGAAGGTGTCAGGTCTCTTCTCCTTGGAGAAGAGAGTGTTAAGGGGGACCTCCTCACAGTATGCCAGTATTTAAAGGGTGGCTACAAAGAGGACAGAGGCACGCCCTTCACAAGGGGGGGCTCCCTCTTCACAAGGAGCCACATGGAGAAGACAAGGGGCAATGGGTATGAGTTGCACTAAGGAAGGTTTCATCTTGATATAAGAA